>VZTG01001422.1:286686-330258 GCA_013397845.1 Melanocharis versteri
GTGTCCCTCCTGTCATGTTTAGTTCCTTGATCACTGCTGTCCACAAAACTATGATTTCAATCTCCATGTGTGCTCACATGTTCCTGTAGTGTTACCCTCCACCCCCACTGCCCCAGCTCTGAGCTCTTCAACGCACCCAAGCCAAAGTGACCCCAAGAAATAGCTTCTCTGCTTACTGGGGGGAGCTCAGCCAAAGAACATGCTGCCTTCCCTTTGCAGACAATAACCAGCTTCTCCAAAGCACCAACAACTTTCTACACCAAATTATTCACCCTACCAGTGGGACACTTACAGGAGCTTTGTTTCTGTATTGCTTACCAGGAAAGAAGGCCTTTTGAGCCAAACAACTGGATAAAGAGGCTTTTAAAAAGCTTCTGCCTCATGGCAAATAGCATCAAAACCATACCTTACTAACATGAATTCTTCCACCAAAGCTGACTCCCAGGACAGCCAAACGCAGTTGGAGAAAAGGGGAATTGGAAAAGGAGAGGTGCTAGGTTTCCTGCACGAAATGGAAAAAGTGGGTTTTCTCGTACCTGAAGGGATGTTCTGAGACTTAAGAACGTCCCTTGGTAATCATCTTCTGGGACTCTCTACAGCATCAAGTGTGTGAGCCTTACTTTCCTTCTTTATGTCAGAAAAGGCCTGTCTAGGTGTATTTTCTGGTCAGTGGAACAATACAAGCTTCACAGCTTCAGAATCCCACAGCAGCCTGCTTATTTCTGCTACCTTGAAATTTCTGAGACAGTATTTTTGTTCTCTACCTTAAAAAAAAAAAAGGAAACTACTGCTTTGATAGGCAGTATGATTTCAATTCTAAATCTATGGTACTGTAGGGTGTCCAAAGGTATGACAAGCCCAGGCAAAGACACCAAAACGCAGTAGCCAGCCACATACCATCACCAGCTTTGTTCAGGAGAAAGATTATCAACTTTTTTTTTTAAGATTTGCATCTGCACACTTATTTTCACATGTCAAGTCTTAATAGTTATCAAAACATACCTCCATCCAAATGACTGCTGTTTTGAGATGTATTTTTTGTTAATACAGGTCCAGATTTTTCCACAGTCCTACTGTCACTCCATCTACCTCGACTGTCTCGCAAGCAGAAGGGGAGGTCTTTGAGACAGATCAGCTCATAGCCACTGCAGTTTCCTACCATATAACTATGTGAAGGGACAGGCGGCCACAGGAAGGGCTGGTAGCCTCACTCTCCCATCCAAATGGGAAGCCCTCTGTGCCTCCAGTTGGAAACTGCAGTGCTAAGTGCAAAACTGACACGAATAGCACAACCTTAGGCAAATTTCACTAAAAATCATGTAAACCAATGGGAGAGCTAACGGCTAGTGGTAGCCTTCCTGAACACAAACAGAGCTTCAAAGGGAGCCCCCCAGCAACACTGTTTCCTCAACCAGTAGGGAGAGCAAGCAGAAGACTGACCAAGCATCCATAACACATAACTCTATCCAGAATGAGGTTTCAGGCTTTCATTATTCACCTAATTTTCCACAAGTAAATACAGTGTAACAAACAATATTAACGTAGCAATATGGACAAACATGTACACCTCTGTCTCAGCTGACAAATATGTCTGCAAGGCTCATTTCACCTTCAACTAAATAGAGAAAGTTGCCCCAAGACAGGGAATCTTAAGGAAAAAAAAAGACAAGAAGAATCCCTCAAGGCAACTGCACACAAATACACTGCTATATGTTGCTTGCTCCAATAAGCACATAGACTGACTTCAACTGTAGGAAAAACCATGGGACAAGAGCGAATTCACATCCTTTCAAGCAGTCCTACCGCCCAATTCATCCTACCTTTTTTGAACATAATTGGGATTTTCACAGCATATCACAGTCTGGTATCTGAATATCTCAACTTCCAAACCAAGATGTTAACAGTGTAGATTAAGAACTCCAGCAAGTGCACAGAAACAAGATCATGCTGTTTTCAACCACTGCTCAAACATCATCTGCAATCTCTTGCCAAGTATATGAAAATAACAAAGAAAAGGCATCTTTTTTTTTCAGGAAAATATTTAGTCTTAGTATTTTTATTGCATCTTTTAGGTGAACCATTCACAGTATTTGTTTCCCCTTGTAATTTCACACACCCCACACCAGGTGGTTATTAGAGGAACAGTACTAGAGAAAGCAACGAAAGGACAACAAATACTGCATTTCAAATATGAAGACGGCGTAGCAATAAAGACGCGCAGATTTACGTTATATTCATTGTAAAAATATCTCCAGGCAAATCATAAACTGTTAAAGCATTTCCAGTATTCCCCACTGCTACGGTTTTACTTTAAAGGGGGAGGAAAAAAGGAAAAAAAAAAAAAAATCTCTGATTCAAAATGGAAGTTCAGTAATTACTCACAGCCCAGAATGTAACTGGCAAAATGACTGGCAAAGTTCTCAGCACATCAGCTCAGATGTATGTAAGCAAGGCATTCCTTCCCCGCGGTAGGCGGCCCTGTGTCAAGCAGCTATGTGCTAGAACTTGTCCTGTGCTACCTGTTCAAAGGAAACTGTGCAAGAATATTTCAAGCTCTGACAGATACCACTTTGTGCAAAAACATCCACAGGAGTATTACAAAAAAAGACAGCACTGATGTTTCAGCAACCCCTGTGTCAAGAAAGGTGCTCTCCTGCATTTTTATTGACACGCAGGAAGTGGATGATCATTCCTTGTACAACGAGTGCTAGCACTGCCAATACTGCTTTTCTACTAGTCCCAGGCTCCTTTCCATGCCTTTTACCAAGCTCTCATTTAAGAATTTGCACCCACCTTTTTCAGAGAAATTATCATTTGGTATTGCAACTAGAAATGTTGCATCCCTAAGACAGTTAAAAGTACCCAACAAAACTACAATGCAATAAAAACCCCTACCATTTGCAGCATTTCATTACTACAAGATTAACAGCAAATGCCAAAGTGTGCTCTCCTTTCTTTCGGCAAATATTTATTAAAATACCGAGATCACTTAAGTTTATTACCCGAAAGGATTCAGGACACAGCCATTCCTGCCTGTGTGTGGAAGTGGAATACATAACATCAGGTCTATGTATAAAAAATACTTTTCAAGTAAAAACATGTTTTCTCCACTAAGCACAACACTACACATAATATAGATCTTTCCACATTCCTATAAACAACAGTCCTACAACCAGGTTAACTCTTTAACTTTTTTAACTATTTTTTTTTTAAAACCAGATATGCAGAAAGCTGAAGTTTCTAAGTTCCTGCAAGCAGATCTAAAACAACTCCAGTAAAGACACAGCAACTCACACGTACACAGGGTTCTGCTATTTTGTCAAATTTTTATTCTGCTATACAGGATATTAATGCATGCCAAGAATAGGAGTATATTTTTAGTCAGTTCTACATGTGAAAGACAAAAATGGGATGACAGAGCACAAGAGAGAAAGAAGAAAGAAAAGCCTGCACCTAATACACCCAAAGTATATCTGATCTTTTCCTGGATATTCTTCAATTACTTTTTGTGGTCACGCTCCTCTTGTAACCCTGGTGTTATAAGCCTAAAGGAATATTAAAAAACATTATTTTTCTTGTAATGTATAAAATCAAAGAAGAAAAGGCCAAATACCCCACACAATCTTGGCATTTACTGAATCTACTCTTCACAACTTGCTGCAAGACTGCAAATTTACTCAGGTCATAAAACAATCTTCAGTTTGAGAAGGATACATGGAATTTCTCACAGCATCACCTCAGAGGACTAAAAACCCACCTGCCTGCTCTCCAACATCAGGCAGGATTTTTTGTGAACATGAGGTCTAAAGTATAATTTTCTGCAGAACTTAAGGTTCATTTCAGAAATAATAGCCTCCTCCCTAGAATAACTTTCCAAACATAAAAGGGCCGTAAATCTATTAAGTACACACTTCTCAAACCTACAGGGGGATATCTTGGCCTCTGATTTTCCTCAGTTTTGCCAACCAGCAATAAAAGGAAACCAATGAAAAATACAAACCAGTCAATTTGCATCTGTCCTTTAAAACCCTCTCCAATACAGTAGAAGAGTTGAAACACATGCCAATTTTCAGTGCTGCCAGCTGGGAAACTTAGGAGAGACAGCAGAGGCAAGCAGTGGAGTTTCTGAGGAGGGGCAGGAGTAGCTGAAAGCAGAGGTCCTTGCTGAGCAGCCCTGCTTGCTTTGTCCGTGCGCAGGCTCAGTCTGTTCTCGGCACAGACTCTTAAGTGCTTGTTTCTATTAAGCACCACTTGCTGAGCACGAAACAGTTTGGAGAGAGAGACAATCCTGCGGAAAGAACAAGGTGGTTTTGCTAACCTGTCCTGTAAAGCACATCTTTGCCAACATGGCCTGTAAAACACACATGTATATAGACTCCAGATAACTAATGTTACTTCTGTAATTAAAACAACATCTTCCCTAAGTGGCTATATAAACCTTGTTTATTTTGATTGGACTCCTGTCTCAAAAGACAAGTTATATTACAGCTGGCCAAGGAATACGCGGAAATCTCTTCATCACTGTTCTGTGAAAGAAACTAACAAGCAAGTGTAATTTGTCCCTTTGATGTACATACCAAAACTAAGTCCACTCACTTTCCTAAAGGTGTATTTGGATATAAAATTCAAATATGATTTCGAATAATGTCCAGTCACCGAATTGGTTATTGCCTGGTATGTGTCTTGCTCTTACACTCAAATGCAAAAAGCATAACTAAGAAACGATGTTCAGAAGAGGAGGAAAAAAATGGAGTGCACAAAGAAATAAAACAGACACTGATTTTCTCCTTGGTACTCTTCCTTATCCCCAAAAGACTTTATAAGATTCAGAGATGAAATACGTTATCAGCAAGGATGCAAGCATTTAACACATTTTTTCTATTTTAGGCAAAGCAATGAACAAGTACCAGAGAAGTACAGAAGTACCCAAAAACGGGGTTACCCAAGGTAGCAGAAGAACAAAAGCCTACAGAGATTGCACAAGCTGTAGATTTGAGTTATTCCTTAAGTTCTTAAATCTTTCTTTCATCAGTCTTGAAAAACAACAAAACACCAAAAGCTTAAAGTATTTACATTAGGATTTTTAGATGTGCCTGGTTAGAATAGTTATAAGGAGGCAAGGCAATACATAAAAAACCACGAGTATTAGAAAAAATTACCTACAGAGAATTAAAACAGTCTCAAACATATTTAAGACTTTTTAAAAAAGATTTTATAACTCATCTACTCCCACAAAAAGTCTTAATGTTCTAGGTGATGAAACATAAAAAAACTGAAGCAGGTTACTGAGCAAGCTTGAATTGTACTGCATGGAACCCATGTCATTTAAGGCTGACTAGACAGAAAACGTATGGAAAATACTTTTGGTTTTTTTGCAGTACTAACTCTCTCACTGCACACTTTTGCACAAGTTTTGCTGAAGCTAAATCTAATATAAATCTTAGTCTGTAAAAAATTAAAAGTTGCTGCTAGCAATAGGAGTCTAATCTTGAACTACTGAAACATCAGATATTTTTTGAAAGGCCTATTGTTCCAGGAAGAGAACTACCTGACTCTGTCCCAGGGTGACCAAAGTGAAGGGTACTGACCTGTCTCATTCTGAAATTCTTGTCAGTTGACTTAGAGGATTAATTCTGCCTACTCTGATATCAACTAAAGACAAGTCGCCCAACCCCAGCAACGTGGCCCTGAAGTGAAATTGTAGTTCCATTGAAGTCACAGCAAATTTCCCACTGCTTTCACCTTATCTTCAGCCCTATTTTCAGCTATGGGAAACACACTCCCTATTTTTAAAAAAGCATACTCTATTGCCTCCCTTGCTTCCTTTGGTCAAGTCCAAATTTACAGACAAATGATAGCATCTTCTGAGAAACTTATACCATGATTTGAAAAAAAATAGAAAAAAAAAATCTGAGTTCCCTCAGGAATATTGGGAAATACCGTTACAATATGGTTACAAAAATCATGTAGTATATGTGCATGATGGGTCGGGACATCATTTCAACAGTTTGAGTGTCAATTATTCTTTGATTAATATTATTAACAAAAAACTACTATTACTATAATATTAAGAGTAACAGTCAATTATGCCTTACCTACACTTTAAAACCCTCCTGGCACAGTCATTATATGGCAGCTGTTTAACAGAGTAATGCAGCAGCCTTTTCTTAAACCAAGATGCTTATTTTACTTCAAATGTAAATAAACTCATGTCTCCTGCTGCCATGTAAAATGAGCTGCTCATAAGTAAATTATTTTGTACCTTCCTAGCGAAGCAGCAAACGGCTCTCTGTTCTCCACTCCTGATCACCAAAATCTATTTCCTGCCTAACTCCAGTGCAGACTGACAGCTAATTCTGCTAGCAAACCAAGTTCCCAATAACAAAATAACTGCTGCTTCTTTTAACAACAACCTTTTTCAGAACACCAACACAGAGGGCTTGCATGTTTTCCTCTCTTGTGCCCCCACTTCCAAGCAGAACAACAAATGTGATTACAGCTATTAAATATTCCAGCTAAATGACAATCATTTAGCAGTAGTAAAAATACATTTCATTTGTCATAATACATTGATGATTCTTACACGCTTTCTGTACAAATGTTGTCTGCCTCTTACTCCAGTTTGGATGTAAAAATTAGCATCTACTGAAGATCATTACATGGTAATTCAACAAATAAAAATGTTGACCCAGTCTCATTTCCGAACCATTTCTCACCAGCTGAAAGATCAGTTTTTTTCCCTTTTCAACCTACATTATTTTCTGCACTGTTTCAAAGAATGATGGAAGTTACTGAAATGTTTCTATTTACCATAATAATGCAATTCCGTTACTTTAGGGATTTTCTTCAGTAAACAATCTCAGATGACCAGCATTAAGATGAAGAGCTAAACTATCATAAGGACCACAAACTTATGTCGAATTTGATTCTGTGATTATCTGCAATCTGTGCTCACCTCCCTCTATAGAGTGAATTACACTCAATAGAAGGGATAATTCTAAAGGAGACAATACAACATAAAGCCTTATCCTGCCATGAACTAAAGTAGCAGCCTTTTTTTCAATTTAGTCAATGAGGCTTAGTATACCCAAAAGAAAGAACCATGCTAAACATTTTCCTACAGTCTGCACAAGCACAGTACTTAGCATTTTCCTAAATCTGAAATTTAAAAATCCCATGTCTTTACATGACAAAGAGCAGCAACTTTTCTTTGCAATTATTAACACTTGACTATCAAAAGACCCATTCTTAAAGATGACCTTACATGAAAGACAACTAGCTGTGACTTCTTGTCCCCTTTTCTGGTTCAAACTTTACATTCTCCAGGAAGCAACAGTTCTACTTACTTCACTGATTTTTTCCCTAGAGATTTATAAAAGTTCAACAGAATAGCACATATATCAGTCAAATAAAATGTTACTGAGGAATTATTTTAATTAAAAGTATTTATGTTTTTTACAGAACAGGAAGTTGGGAAAAATAATCCTTGCAAGTTTCAACATTTCTGCTTTCCAGGAATTAACAAAGTAGGTCCATAATCTGCCAGTGACAGCTCCCAATAAATGCCCAATGAAAAAAGCAAACCAAAATAAATGAAACAAGCAAACAAAAACCCAAATAGAACACACATACACACACCGCAAAAGCCAATACCAAAACCAAAAGAAAAACAAATGCCCCCAAACCCTCAAGGTAAACCAAATAAAAATCTGGAAAAATGTACTTCTGAAGCACATGCTGATCAAAGCTTCACACTCCCTTCTTATGTGCGTGCATCAAATGCATCTATCAATCTTTAAGAAAAAGCAGCACATCTCGCTATTTTGTCCTCTGCTGGTTGTTTTCGAGATTCAATCACATCGATCCATTCTCTGTTCTTGCAAAATAAACAGACTAAGAACTGAAAATTGTGCTTATTTTCTGTTTATTTTCTGTTTATTTCTCTTTATCGAGACTAACATCAGTTGTGCTAACACCTACTTAGGAGCAAAAAACTGCAATGCATTTAGTATCGTCTAGGTGGTGAGGGCAATTATACACACAGAGGACTTAAAAGGTAATCACTCGACCAGTACTTGCTGTATGTATACACCGCATCTTAAGTTAATGGGGCAGAGCAAAATATGACAGTAAACCTCACTTTGTTGGCATACTTCAATCTCTCAGAATTAAAATGACTTCAGAAAGTAACGCACACAACCAGCCAACCAGTAGTAAACACGTGTGTTTGCTAGCTTTAAAACTCGATCTGCCAAGCCAACAGCCAACTGATTTCCTTGGCGTAAACTCGACATTTCCAACCTGGGACATCACCCAGTATGGGCACTGTAAACCCTTTCCTAAATGATGTAATCACACTGCTGCTGCTATAGTTCTGGTTGACTTGCAGTTTCCATTACAATAAATCCTTGCTACATATTCCTAGAGGTTTTACAACGTTTTTTCCCCTTTAAAATACAAAGTTACTCCATATTGGAATTTGCCATATGAGACAACAACAGCCATATTTTCCCTACACTTCAAAATAATCTATATATCAAAAAAGGGGGGAAATGGAATCAGTACTTCTCTGAATAACTACAGTTCTGTTCTTAAAAAGGTGAGGATACTGATAACATTTGGTTTTGAATTTTGCAAATCAAGAATATAAAAAAAATTAAAGGGACAAGTGATTAGCACCCTTTCATCTCACAGTATCTCTATAGCAAAAAAAAAGAGAAAGAATAGACCGAGGCTCAGGCCTCACAACTTGTCTAGCAGCAAGCAGGCTCAAGGCACTAAGGCAACTGCATGATCACTACTGAAATGTTCCATTTTAAATAGCTATTAGGAATGGCTGTTGTACATATCCATGCAAATATCTTTCATAAAGAATTTACTATGCATTATAGCAACATGATCCTATTTACACAATAAGTTGTTGTTCCAGTCCATCAAGTACACAAGGAATTTTAATGCATGCTAAAAAAAAATCAATTAGGCAATGATCATCTGATTAAACAGGCACATCACACCATTCAATTCTTTCAAACATATTCATAAATCCAAGCCTTCAAACTTTGATGAAAACTTTCAAAACCTTTATGTGAATATTTCAAGTTTATGATTTTTTAGCTTAACGAAATTCATCACAAAATAAAATACTGCAGACTATTACCATGAAAAAGCAACACCACTGGTGGGAAAAAAGCCCCTTATTTTGACTGGTATTCTGAGATCTATTTATTTTGAGCAAAAATGTCTTTACAAAGCAGCAGAGGGCTTTCCTACAGCACACAGCACTAAAGCACAAATATACTTTGAGAGGGCAATTGAACCAAAGCCAGAAGGAACTGATCATGGCACCATCACTTGCTTGACTGAGGTTCAAAAAGGGTGTGAGGCAAAAAAGAAGTTGAATGAAAAGCAAATTATTGTCTTTATAATCAGATCTTATTACTCAGATAGTATTTCACTCATAGTGAGATGTATTGCAAAATCAAGCCTGAAGTTTTCAGGTACTAGCTATCCCTGCATATCAGGATTTTCAATTTTGACATCATCTCTTTGTAATTCCAAGTGATATCTAAGATATTAGAAACTGAAAGTTAAATCTGAAAGAATATTCTTCTGCTTTCTGGTTTCACATACATTCCCTGAGTAAGGAGCGCTAATAATCCAAAAATTACATTCACCTCATGCAAACCTGGGGAGAGAGTTCATGAGATAGCAATATTAACCTTTACATGCAAGAACAGCATTTTAAAGCCTTGTTGCAACTGGTGTTTCAATCACGAAGACTGACAACATAAGCACAGGTCATCTTGCTCCCAACTTTCCTTCACCTTCTTCCCCCATCTCCCACTGAAGGTGAACGGGAAAGAAACAAAATCCCAAGTTTCCTAACAATATAAAAATCCCTAAGTAATTAATTTTCCACATTAATGCATCCTGACAAGAGATATGTCAAATCTGCAATCCTATAAATTAAGCATATGACTCTTTTAGTATCACCTTCCTTTCTCATGCCTTCCCTTTTATATAGGTGTCAAACCAGTCCAAATGTTTTACATATTTATTTGACTCACACTGAGTTAACTGGACATGCCCTTAAAATCTTACAAAATGCTGCAACACTCTCCAAACTGCTTAGCACTTTGTCCCAGGAGGCTATCACCCATCTTCACATGACAAATCTGCACCTCTGTTGTCAACTATCAGGGAAGAAAGCGAAAATCTCAGGTTACCATTACCTTTATCACAATATACCTGCCTTTCCTGTATGGCCATTTATATATCTAGATCCCTTTATCTTTACTATATTAGTGTAAAGAGGTTGCCTGGATTTCAAATTGTGCTCCTTATGTAAGGCTCAGTGTGTTGTGCTGGGGCTCATCATCGGTAACTCATCAGAGATGAGCTCTAAACTCAAACACTTAGGAGATCTGCTTTCTCTCTTCAGTCCTTCACAGTCATGTCACAGAACATGTCCCATACCTTCCATAATCACCTCAACATCCTGCAATCTCCACAAAGAATTTTAAGAAAATCTGGGGGTTTATTTGCACCTTCATGTTTGGTGTCAAGCATGCCTAGACCAAACAGCGGTTGTAAGACAATGTCTGCAGCATTTCATAGATACCCCTTCTACAACTGGTTAGCAGGCTGTGCTTGACACCCATGCTGCAGATACGCAGGCTGACTGCACCTGATAACATTTCATCTTTTTCATCCTCTTTAATCTTCTACTGCTTATGCCAGAGGCCTCCCTTCCAGAGAGAGAGCTCTTCCACCTCTGGGCTGCAGGCTGGAACACACTATTCTCTGCTGCAATATGACATAGACCAGCTAACTACATCTAGGCAATTATCTTCAATTTTACCACTTCCATTAATTTTAGCTCAATCTTTAGGGTGTTGTTTTTCATCTTTATTTCTTCATTTGCAGCATCCTGCAGCAGAGCCTGCAAGTTAAAATCTGTCAAGTCCCATAGTTCTAACCTCAAGCCACAACACTTGCTGACAAAGAGCCAGACTTAACATTTCAAGGTCTTCTTCAAAATTCAAAAATCTTCACAGTTTAACAAAAAGCCTTCTTGTTTCATCCAAGGAAACAGAGCTGACACCCTCAGCTATCTTTGGGCAACAGCAAACTATAACTTAAAATAAGAACAACTTCTCCCATTGATGCTTCCCACCCTTCCTACAGTGTGGCACTTCCACCCTCATAATCCATCTACTCAATGCTATCTCTGCACAATACTCAAATCTAAGCAGGGTACGTGTTTAAGGCCCAGTATTTTTTAACCAATCGAGTTTTTGGAAGTGCCTTGTGCTTTTGATAAATTCAATGTGACACTGTAAAGCAGTCCAATTTCCAGAAAGTGCTGAAATTCATCTTCTGAAACTTCTGGCAATATTATATGTTTTATATAGATATGATATCTAAAGTAGGTACGTGCTACACAGTTTTAACAAGCATAGCTAGGCTCTCCTTATTTAATATTCATGTCACAGGAGTAAAAATCCAGCCAGGAATCAAACTGTGGCATCCTGTGCCAAAGACAACTTACCACTCAGCTGGTAAGTTGGCAATTCAATTTACAAACCTGCATTCCTGCATTTTAATCCTTTGTAGAAAGGTGGTAATATATGAGCAATATGAAAAGAGCTGGATTCAGATCATTAGAGGTTCACAAACCAAACACACGAAGCTTTGGAGGCTGTCCAAAACAAAATCATGCCTAGGTGGTGATGTCCGTTCAATAAAAATTCAATGTCATAATTACCCTGTCCCTTTTTCCCCGAAGAGCTCTGGTGCCCGGGCCGGCGCTGCCGCTCAGCCACTTAGGGCAGCGCTGCGAGAGACGGATGGGGCCGGCAGCCAATGGTGCTGCCAGGTCACTGCCTGCTGACGGGTAATTTACAATTACCGCGCAATTAGCGAATGCACTGAAAATTCAACACTCAGCTCCGCGTAACACTGAATAACTCATTTTTAAATTAAAAATGTGCTTTAATAACTTCACTTTGGCTACAGCGACACAGAGAAAAATAAAGCCTCCTTTATTCAATTTCTCCTCCCTTTCGCAACTGACAAAATGCTTTGCTGTCTGATCTAGCAACCAAATATACTGTTCAGCATTTCTAAACAAAACAATCTCTTCCTTACCACTAAGTATCTATTTAACAACAGAAAAGAAAAAAAATCAAGACTTGTGCTAACGATACTATAATACATTTAAAACTGTTACTTAATTAAATGCCTGATTAACATCTTGTCCTACTGGATGGGTGATAACAAGAACTGGCCAGGCACCTATCTGCCAGGAGTCCAAAATTTTGTTTTATTTTCTATATTTAACAATAAATGGCGTAAAGAAAGCTAATCTGTGACTGGTCAGTTGCACAAAACAAATGTTCTTTCCCATTAATGATCAAGTTACTAATCTGCTGTGCTCACAAGGCAGTGTAGAGCTCTCACTGCCTACACTCACACACCTAATTAAAAAAAAAATTAGCAAAACATTAACTTCTTGATAACCTCGATTTATCTCTCCCTCTTGAAAACTGCTGTATTTTCCTTAGTATATGGTATGCATATTGAGATTGACCTTCTTAAAAATGGCAGGAAAAAAGCACAAAAGGTCTCTCCATCAGCAGTGAATCCAAGCAGATAAAAAGGAGATTCTTACCCTTCTATATACCCTGATATATTAAAAAAAAAAATCCTGACTTTAAAGATCTAGTAAAAGAAAAAAAAATAGCTAAAGCTATCAAAATTATAAAAGCTATCAAAAACTCCTATCAAAATGAGCAGAAAAAAGAAAACCAACCACCACAATAACAAACAGCTGATTTAAATATGTAACACTTTTGTATGCACTGGACCACACTAGCCTTGATGTACTGATGTCAGCTCTAGGTTTTCATCTTACATTTAGATGTATCTAAGCCAGAGAGAAAGAACATAAAAACCCCCCAAAAACCAAAAACAAACCAGCAACAACAGCAAAGAAAAAACCAAAAAATACGCAAGGCTAAGTGGTGTCGACTGGAAAAAAAAAGAAAACTCATGGCATTTGACATACTTCTTTCTCTCCAGAAAGATACCAGCAACAAACTAAATCCTTTTCGAACTGCAAGGGATTTCAGAAAACATTCACACTGTGAACATAATTTATTTAGTTTTAAAACAGTCCTTCACCCTCCTTCTGCACAAGAAATACTTATTTCTGAGGTTTTTCTCTTGCACCCTCTGCATTACCGGAATGTCAGAAGGGAAGAGAAAGAGAGGAGGGAAACCAAAGCAACCCAGAAAAATCCTCCACAAACCTGTTGCTGTGGATACTGCATTCCTCCCATGGCTGCCGGGGCTCGGCCCTGCATTCCCACGGGATAGCGCTGGGGGCCGGGAGGGCCGTAGGACTGCCCGGGGTAGGGGCTGCTCTGCTGTGCCTGAGAGTGAGGGTTATTGCCCATGCCGTACAGCTGCGGCCTCTTCATCACCATCGGATCCATCGGGCTGCCCTGCTGGCAAACACAAGCAAAAGAATATTTAAGACATGCAAAGAAAAAGGTCGGAATCGTCACGCTCACTGCGGGCAAGTTGTACATGTGTTTTCTCAACGCTTTATACATCAAATATTGACTTGATGTACAAACTGGCAAAGTACCATACCCTGGCTCTCTGATTAATTAGATGAGGTTTTGAATAGCAAGTTTGGGGCTTCCATTCCATTTATAACAATTTTTAAAAAATTTTGCACTAAAACTTGAGGCTGTCTGTTACCTATACAGACAGAAAGCAGAAAAACTGCCTAAAAATTTCAAGTTCCAAAGAAATTTCAGCTTAAGAAATAATTAAATATACTACTGCACACTGATTAGCATCACTGACCTTAACGTTAGAACAGAAATAAAATAAAAACATAAACATATATCAGGAGAGACACAAACAGTACACAAGCCACTTAACCTTGAGAAAATGTTTTTCTTACATCAAAAAAAAAGAGAAAGTGAAAAGAAAAGAAAGTTTCCAAGAAGTGCAGTGCATACAGAACACTGTATTTCAGCATTTTCCTATTGCTTTTGTGCACACTAATAAGTTTCCAGATCAAAAAGCAAGTCATAACCCACATTTTACATGAAAGTTTATTTGCCTCCTTAATAGACCTCAGAAAATCCAAACTGCAACCAGTGATGGAGGGGGAAGGGAGGTAAGGGAGGGAAGTTTTATTTTTAGACGTTTTGGCAGCACTCACCAAGCCCTGTAACAGTTTCAGGACAGGTGTCAACCATTGTGTAGTATTACTCTCATGTTTTATTACTGAGGACTAACTGAACCAGAAAAAATACCATACTTTGTCAAGTGCAGCCCTGTATTGTTAACATGACATCCATTTTTTAATTCTTGAGTTCTGGTTAGATTCATGGAAGAATGTGGGGGGAAGCTTTCAAAAAGCCTATCACAATCTCGTCTTCACGAAAGTGGCACATGCCCCCCTCCTACTCCCCCCCACCAAAAAAAGACCTATTTAATTCAACTAGCCAGCCCATCCCCCCGCCAGGAGCAGGATTCCCTCCTGCAGCACATTTTGTACATGTTTTCCTGCAGCATACTGCTGAACAGTTTTAATTTTAAAACCTCCCATGTAATACTGCTTCTTCAAGTCCTTTCTGGCTATTATATTCTGATGTAATAGTTATTATGACAATAACTAACATTTCCCACTCCCATCCCTGTTTATTCTCATCACTGCTGTTTGTACTACTAACACAATACTTTTTTTGTTCCTATCCAAGATACATCCTTTCCAAAGTAGTCACTCTTTAATGATCTATTATTCTTTCCTTACTGCAAATAAAATCCATCAAACCTCTTTTTTTTTCACTGGCTTTCTCCACCATTACCAATACCAATTTTCCAGGAATGTCACCCAAAACTAATGAAGTATTCTGAATATGGGCACACTACACCTGAGGAGATGGAAATTATAACCTCCTCCTCCTCACATGACACCTCCATTCACTTCAGAAGAGGACCACCCTTTTTTGCTACCATAGCAAATTCCACATCCATTGCTAATTTTGGGTGAGTATTACTCAGCAATTTTCCCTTTATTGTTTGCCTGCTCTGTAGCCAGATTAGAAGTTTCTATTTTTTGCCACTAAATGTCCCTGGGTAATTTACTATTTATATTTCATACTTTTCAAAATCAATGGTTCCTCAACCACTTCAGATCACCTGATCCACAACAACATTCTGAATTTTGTTTTTTTTTAAGGCCATCATGCACTCTCACCACAGTTTCGACTAAAAACACAAAGGATAAACAGATGAACTATAGATTCCTTCTTAGAGTGTCCCAGGGGACAACTTACATTTCCTCCTAGAGACCACAATATTTTATCTATGTTTATTTCTGTGTTTTAATGTTCATTCTGTGCATCACCTGTCGTATTCATCTTCTCAAATACAAATCCTTGTTCAAAAAGAGTCTTGAGCTTCCTCCATTAGATTCTCATAAAGACAAACAGCACTCTTCACTGCCACCATCTTCTGTTTCAGGGTATAATTTCCAGGTCTCATCTCCAATAACAACATTTACTCAAAATTCAAGTTTAATTATTTTTGAGTGTAGTATTTTCTTTTCTGCATCCAATTCTTAAATATAAACAATGCAGATAGCTACACAGCTAAAACAGTCTGACATTTTCCATTATTAAGACTATTTTCAGGTGCACATAAACTTTGCCAAACTTCAAGCATTTAGGCTGAAATTTTCCAGGGCATATGTATGCCTGAGGCTGAAATTCTCTGGAAAATTCAGCAGAAACAGTTCAGCTATGTCTTAGAATGAGGTCACAGAAAAATACATGGTTTATGTTCTCACATAAAACACTTGAAAATACCTCTTGAATATCATGCTTTGAGGCAGAGAATTTTAATTTCCCCGGGTGACACTGGACAGTCATGAAAGGCAAGGCATGTGCCCCTGTCAGAGAGAGCACCTGAATGTCACCAGAATGGGAGCACAGGAGGAATAAACAGGAGCACATGAGGGGCAGGGCAAGGCTTCTTCAGAGGAGTTGCAAAGTGTACAGAGGCTGCCTTGAATTTGCCAGACAAAGGAAGAAGGACAATGAGTTAAAAAAGCAATGGAGACAGAAGTGAGGCAGAAAGAGTTGAAGGGGAGAGGAGGAAACAAGGTCAGGAGGTGATATGGATACGGGCCAAAGAGTCTCTGTCCTCTGGACTAGTGACCTCCAAGCAGCGGAGCTTGTGTGTGTGTGAGTTGGGAGAGTGAGCCTCACTACCAGTGCATCCTTCCTTCCCTCCTTCTCACCAGCCTGCCATCACTACACTTCTCTCAGGTGATATCCCTCCAATTCAGAAAGGCAGAGGGATGAAGAGCCCCAGATACTGCTATAAATCCAGTCACCAGGGGCTGCAGTGTCTCATACAGCACTGGAATTGAGGGGGCTGTGGTCACTGGGTAGCAAGGGACCTGGACATACTCAGAACTTACTGTGGACATACTCAGAACTTATTGTGAACACTGCAAGTCAAGCACCTGGACCAAGGACTGGAGATACTCGAATGTGAGAGGGCTTGACTGAGAGAGCAGTAACTGCGCCTGGGCAAATTACTGGGACAATCCACAGGGACCCACCCTAGCTGTCAGTGCTGACTGTTCTGTCCTCCCTTGAAAGATCTCAGGGAAAGAACAAACAGTAGAGTGCTGTATGATCTCTAGGGTTGGAGAAGACAGACTCGGTGAGGAAACATTTCTCATCCTACGCACTGGACAGTCCTTACGGGGGGTGGCAGTTCACCACTGCTATTCCTGACTCCCTTCAGATTAGATCCCAACCCTCTGTGGTGCAGCTAAAGGTGAAGACATCTACCAGTGACTCAGGGGCTGTCAACATATTTCTGCGAGGCAAAACAAAATCAAAGAGGCAGCTCTTCCCCAGGCTTAAGAAACATTATTATTGCAGAAGGTGAGAGCTCTTGGAATTAAGTTTGCCCTTGCAACACTAAGCGTGTCTCCTTCACAGATACAGCTGTTTTTAAACACACAGCCACACGTCAACCCTCAGAGGCAGCAGATGTGCCTGCTCCAGGTATCCACCCAGTGCAGGGCGGTGAAGGGGCCATTGTGAGCTCTTGGAGCAAGGGCTTCACTTATCATACGGGCAGTGAATGAAGCAGACGATTGTCTTACCATTTAAAGTAGCTGTGTGCTGCTCAGGCAGAAATGGACTCTACCTCTGCATCTGCCACGGCTTGTCACTAAACCAAAAAAATTTCAAAATTTACCAATTTAATGCATCCTGACTTGAAATCATGGGGCTTAAAGGTAGGAGATGCTGCGTATCTACAACTGCAACTACTTTCGAATTTGATGATAGATGTGCTCTGAAAGTGATTCCAGAAACTGCGCGCTTCAAAAAATTTAACCTACAGCCATCAAAACCAGGCCAAACTTCCTACAACAATGCCTCAGTTTCCCTTGCGCAAAAATGAAAAAAAGGGAAAAAATTTCCAACCCCAAAAATGTACAAAAAAGCCCCATCATTTCTTCAACACAGAATCGGTTTTAGAATTTAATATGTTCACGATCAATACCACTGAAAGCTCTCTAACAAAAAGACAAAGTTTTTCTTCAGAACAGTGTATGGTGAGAAGGACCTCGAGCCATACACTTAACAGAAAGAAAAAAGAGCTGCTCATCAAGTACTGTGTCCCCCTTACAGTGAAGGTAAAAATTTCAATGTAACTTTTTCCAGCTTTAATGCATGCACAGGTTTTAGCTTTATCATTCTTGTAGACTTTCTGATTTCATTCTTGAAGGAAGACTTCCTCTCATCCATGACATTTTGAAAACTTATTAGAAGAAGTTGTTAATTGAGACATACATATTAGAATCTTATCTGAAGGTTCTTTTAACATTTATTAAGTTCCAATATTTTCTTTTACATCAGGTCCAACGGTTTTCAAAGACAAGTTTTCAGTGACAGGATGATTATGAGAAGTATCAACCTCTTTATGCTGTAGGGATCATAACCCAACCCCTCCACAAGTGCTCTCTAACGTTTACCAAAAATGACAGCATTGCTCTAACTGCATCGCAGTCCTCTAAAACCCAGCGCACATGTTTGACTACGAATGGATGATGTGTGTATTTTCACATCTTCCATGCCTTTACTTAATTCTATTACATGCTGTAGTGCAAAGTTTTAATTACTTATTAAATTTTATTTTAGTGTCATTGTAGTAATCGATATCCATTTGCTTCTTTTCCTGCCTTTACAGAACAGTCCAATTTTTCTCTAGTGCTATTTAACTCCTAATATACACATTACCATTTTGCCAGTTTATCTAGTGTTTGCTCATGCTAGTTTTTACTGCCATATTCTTCCAGGCAAGCCTAGATGGATTGTGCCTTTTGCTTCTGATTCTGCACCTCCTCTTCAACTTGCTGCATTTCGTTTAAACTTTGAGTAGATCTGCACTTCCTCAAAATACCTCAGTCTTGTTCTTTGCTTCAGTCCACAGAAATATTATAATTTATAAGCCCTTTATTACAGTGCCTATCTCGTGTCAGTATCAGATTCATTTGCACATGTACTATCAGGCTTTGTGAGAACAGAGCATTTCATAAGAGTTCTTGCCTATTATGTGCCTCGTGAGCACATTAAAACACCCAGTGGAAGGTCTCCTTATGATTTCAACAGGGCCAAGGTTTCATTCCCAGTCTTTAGATTGACAATACGACCATTAAGGTAAGACACTGAAAAGCCTACACTACTTACAAATAGTAACTGATAACCTTTTTCTCTTACCTGCTCCTTTTTTCAATGTTTTGTGTAAAAGAATACATAAACTCGACATTCCTGCTATATGCAAAAGTGAAAATATTAACATTCTACACCCAACTGTAAACTCGGTATCACCATCACTTCTGCTCTCCTCCCATCCAAAACAATCAAATAAATCACCTCACCCTGAAGTACCTCGAAATTCAATTTTGCCTTTTCTAAAGTGAGAGAAAAATACACTACCACTTCCTTTTGTCATTTAGCCAGTGTTTTCCCAGTTACCTCATCTACACTCAGACCTGAGGCAGCTTGCACAAGAGAGTAACTTGAGGAGCAGTCTGACCAAAACCAGCTCCTACTTTTAAGGCATTACTGATGTTACGCACACATTTTATATATATATCTGCTATAAAGTTATCAATTAGTGTTTCACTTCTATCAACAAAATGTTTATTTAAATGATGTTTATGAATATGAACAACACCAGTCACTGTCCCAAAATACAACTAAAATTTCCATTTAAAGATTCCACAAAGACCCCCACCACTGAAATCTCAAGACAGGGAGGAGTGAGAGACACTTAAATAGGTCACAATGGGATTCAGATGTGAATCCCATTCAGGTAGTGCTCTTTTCTACAAGGCAGACAGAGCAATTCACTAGAAGACAAGAGTATTTATATGAGAGATGTAACTACTTCTCAAGTGAAAGTGTGCTTTTTTGTTTGTTTAAACAAAAAAAGCATTGAAAGAGGCATTGGTTTGGCTGACAACAGCAAATGCGGCGATTTAAAGTGACTATAAGCCACAGAGCATCCCAAGTAATGCTCCATCATTTGTGCCTGTAACTAAACAACATGAACTCAACACTCTCAAGTAGGCTTCCCCTCAAACTCCTAGAGCTATGAATACAATAACTCTTTGCTTATTCATTGATCTGCAGCCAAAGCTTCTGTATCCATACAAAAAAAAGGGAAAAAAAAAAAAAAAAAGAAAACCCATCTCTGTATAAAAACCAAAGCCTTGAAACCTCATAATAAATAAGGACAGCTGACAATCAGTTACCAACATTCCAAGAAAGATGGGCATGGAGCTCTCAACTCTAGGTCAGGCACCAAGTCACAAATTTATCACTAAAGATAATCAGAAGTATTCACTATAATACAATGACACAGCTGGCACGAGGATGGAACGGCAGAAAAGATAATCCATTCCTAGATAATGTCATCATTTGTATGAACATGTACAAGGACGCCTCAGCCAACGTTTTTACGTGACAAAAGTGGGAGTATCAAAACAACTCTCATTACGTGTGTTTCAATACCCATCTAAGAAAGCGGCAAGCAACTATTAAAAAAGTATGAAGGTACAGCACTACATTCTGACATTAATAATAGTCTGAGAGGTGACTGGCAAACATGCTTCCTGCTTTTTTGAAATAGGAAATCTACTGTGTGTTTTACTAAAATTTTAATTAAAAAAGGCAGTTGCACAAATACAATAAGTAATAAGCAAAAACAAAAAGCTGAGTTCAACATAAGCCTATGATGAAAGAAAATCCAGCAAATGAAGAAGCATACACTAGCAGAGATTTAACATAAATAGCCATTTTCCTTGTCTTAAAGGCTCTGCATACTGTTGGATTTCAGCTGCAGGGAGACATCAGAAAGATTATTTCCCACTCAAAACAGAAAGTAAGTAATTAACAAGGGGAAGGAAAGAAAAAAATCAAAGCTGCGCCCCACAAAGAATCAACTACTACTTGCCTAGAACATTTACAAATAATTTATACAAGCAACTGTTGCTGCAGGGTGAGGGAGAAGGATATATGTCTTTCAGCTGTCTTCTGAGTCCTCTTTAACACACACAACCCAAAAACTGTAAGGCCTGTGAATCAGCCATTCTCTATTTATTATTTTGCATATACATAAAACTAAACAACTACTGAAAGAACAAATCACAACAAACATAGCAAAGAAAAGAAACCTGTTTTTAATGAAGTGTACATAACTAACCTCTTCAGTTGCCACTACAAGTGCATGCAAAGGTTAAGACAACATCAAGAAGCAATTATACACATTAACAGAGCTGACGGCCAAAACAATCCTAGGTTTCTGACAAGTTCACATGGATATACAGCTCAGAACCACTGCCCCTCAAGTTGCCTTTGTCATTGCCAGCTATTGGTAGCTAACAGGTTACTCTGAAGTTAGCTTAATGCGTGTCATCTGTCCTCATCACACCTGAACATTCAGTCTTCTCCTGTAACCCACTTTCCTAACACCAAACTTCTTCCAGGAAGAACTTAGGAATTATAGTCCTGTCTTTAGATTTGTTTTCTCCAACTTGGATGCCCCTACAAAGAAGACCACTTTTCTCTAGGCATGCAGAAGCTTTACTGTCCTCCTCAACAAGTCTGCAGCAATTCCTAGTGCAGCAGAATTCAGGGGTACTTTAAAATGTCTTCTAGCAAACCTATCTGTGACTATACAACAGGTCACTCATTCCAGCTGCTTCTCCTAAGTGCTGCCAGATCGTGACCATGCTTTGGCTATTGCCATCCACAGTCCAGTCTGAACTTAGAACTGCCTGTGTTGGATGGTTCTGCACCAATACAATAGCTTTGGCACTGGAGCACGGTCAGACACGGGCAGAGCTCTCAGTCTGGCATTTCTACTGTCAAAATAGCAACCCCCAGCAGGAGAGCAAGGCAGATAGCAAGGGAAAACAGCAACCTAAAGTTCTCAGGCTAGATTTACCAGTGGATGCCTCAAAGCTTTAAGGTCTCCTCAGTAGTCAAGCCTATGGCTCAACAAGGAAGAGAAAATCCATTCATAAACCCAGAAAACCAAGTTAAAAAAAGAAAAGCCCCACCCAGAATACCAGTTACTTCTATTTTGTCTGGCAATGAGGTTCTCAGCTTCCTAGACAAGTAAACACCTTCACTCACTGTGCATGGCTGCCATCTGGAACTCGGAAAAAAAATTCCCTTACCTACTTTGTACAGCTCTTACACAAACACGGCGTTAGATGGACAGAAAAGGATGTACTAAAAATAGTGTCCGTCAGCCAAGGAATAGAGCACTGCCCTGAGTGGAACGAGGGGAGCTCTGCAGGAAGGCTCCCCGCAGAGAAGTATTGCAGTAAGAAGGGGAAAATACGCAACGTCCTAAATATAAGTGACTGGGGGGAGAGATGTAAACGGAAAAAATCCCACATCCACTTCAAATTTTAAAGAAAAAACTTCCTAAACCTAATATCCAAGTGGATCTGAATACACTTTTTCAACTACTTGGCTTTACTCACAGAAATAAAATTAAAAGTTAGACGTATTTAATTGCTGGAGAGAACACTAGCTGAGAAAGTGACATTGTGGACACTGGGGATGACAGTGTACCCACAAAAAGGTGTAACCAATCACATCTAGGTCACAAGCCAAAAGTACATACAGTTAGCTGCAGATTTTTTCCACTCCAAGTGATATATATAGTTCTATATTAACACACACACACAAAAAGGTATGCTGGTCATATATCCTCAGCATTTATGGCAAATTATTAATCAAGTCCCACCTGAAACAATTTGTTAAATTGATTTTAATCACTGGGCCTCTCATGTGAAGCTTTGTATAATCAGCATTTCATTTACAAAATTAATTGCCTGATTGATTCTCAAGAGGCAGTAGCTGTCATTACACTGCTGTCATAACTTTTGAGTAGGGGTGTCACAACACTGAATTCTGACAGTATGAAGAGCACTGCTATTTAAAAAATGAGGGCGGGGAGGTAGGGGGGAAACAAATACAGTGATTTCACAGAATTGCTCTTTAGCCCGATAGAATGTTAAAACCATTTCCCAGCAGTTTCAGCCAGCCTCCCCGTTTTCCATTCATTGAATAACGCACTACTCAGCTATTCAGTATCTTTTCTTAGAGGCAGGTTCATTTAATTCAATTTTATCATAGTTGCGGTTGCATAAAATGAGTTTGTTGTTGAATATACAAAAGATTTAATCACAGGCCGCTCTTAAGGTTATTTGTAGAGCAGAGTTTGACTTTCAAACACATGGAACTTTTTTCCACATCCAAAACCTTCTGGAAAGCTATTTTCAATTAGATTTTTTTTTTTTGCTGCTGTTTTTAAACAAAGCAAAGCAGACCGTAACTTTACAGAGCTTATCTAGGACCTCCTTTAGAAAGCTTATTTTCTCCCCTTGTATTTTAAGCTGTGTATAAGCCTCGGAGCCCTGCCAGAGTTGGAAGCAAAGCTCCTATATTTGCTGTAGTTACTCCCATACCCCATCGCTACTATATTCTTGGAAAAGACCGGTGCTCTGGAGAGGCGGTGCAGGCCAGCGGTTAGGGCACTGAGTCATGAGACAGGACTTCTATTCCTGGCTCAGCAGCTGACCTGATAGGCAAACATGAGCACAACACTTCACCTTCCTCTGACTGGGTTTTCACTCTCATAACAACAAGTGTTACATGCACTTTTAACAAGGAAGGACACATGAAGACTTCGGGGAGACCGATGTCAGTTATTAGCAACAAGAAACAGGACTAGGAGTCAGGAACGGTAGGCTAAGGGAGGAAAAACCCCCAAACCTCTAGAAGGTGTTAAAAAGGAGAAATTGCATCAATAGGCTGCAACAAGGTATTCTAAACTTTCAGAAACCTACATTCCAAAGGAAAAAGGTCCCTGGAAACATCTTAAAAAGGAGGGGAAAAAAAAGCAACCAAACAAACCAGAAGACCTTAAATTTCTGCTGCTAGATCACTTGGAACAGTATTAATGCCTTTGAAAATAATCACCTATTTCTAAGATAAGCTCAAAAATAAGCCCCTCAACTGCTCAAATTCAGCCTTATACACTAGATTTCATCAAGTGCTCATGAATGAAGCAAATGTAAAATTTCTAGGCCATGTTCTGACATTACACTATTACAAAAAGAAAGCAATTGACAACTCTTCAAAAACTGAATTATACTTACTGCTGGTGTTTGTAATTGACCTCACCACAGCAATTCCAGAATAAATCAGAGTCCAGGTAATGCTAGAATCTAGCAGATACTCTAGCCAGCAACACAGCCCCTTTTCTCTTCCCACCCCCCAGTTCTTACTCTCATCCCTAACTGCTGGCAAATATTATCTTTCATTCCTCTCTGCAAAGTGCTCTGCCACTTGAGTGGCTTTATGCAATTTTCTTCCTTTTTTTTTGCAGGTGTCTGAGTTCATGATGAATAAAATTGGGAAGGAGAGGAGACATGGACAGAGAGATACCAAAACAAACATAATTTACAAAATTGATAGGTAACTGAAATAAAGATGCATGAAAGGATAAAAGAATGGAAAACTCCACGAGGCAAACAAAAACAATTAGTTGTTTTCCTTTTCCATAGCCATAACATGAAATTGCTATGGGAGGTTCAGAAAGTTCTGTCCACACCGAGAAATAGTTGCCAGAGTTTTAAGTTATATCCTTCTGCCACATCAGTAAGAGTTCAGAAAAAGGAAAGAATCAGTCACCCTGTTCACAACACAGCATAGCAGACTGGGACACTAAAAAGCAGTGTAAAGCACTGATTTCCTGGTTTTGTTGGTTTCTAGCTTCATAGCAGGTAGCTTATTCATTAATCTAGCATCTTCTCTTTTCAAGCCTAACTTTTTTTTTTTTAATAGGTAAAAAATGGTCTTAATTAAAATAAGAAGACAGGGGAAAGCCCCTAGCTAGAGCCAATATATGCAGAATTCCTAAAAGGATATATTTAGCATCAGGATAATTGGAAAGCAAACTTAGTTCTATAACAGAAGCCCTGTCACTTCTTCAACTGCCAAGAAACTTCTCTTGTAACATATTTTCTATATTAAAACTACTTCCTGTAGAGGCTGAAAAAACTTGGTTGCAGATAGCGCAAAATTTTAAGCTACCTGGAAGCTAACCAGCTCATCTTTTTTACCATAATGATCTCTGTATCACATTGGTTGAACATCACAAAAATCCAGGGTCCCAGTTAGAGACATATCAGCAGCGTCAGCTCAGACCAAGGGTCCACTAGAACAGGTAATGAATCTGGAGCTACACACCCATACTGTGGAGCTGGAGCAATAGAATTTTGGTGAGTACCTGCCTGTGATTGTTTTGCATTTATAATGACCTTTCTCATCAACACAGACACCGTCAGCAGCATGGAACTAAGCTCCTGGGCAGGAGCAGAACAAAAATTCACCAACAACAGGTGATTTAAAGCCCTAGAAAATGGGAGGGGGTGAGTGTGTGTCAGTAGTTAAAATAAAAATTAAAATCAATCACCAGAACAAACTACAGTTATGAGTGGAAATTTTTGTTATTGATTGAAAACATTTAATAGTTAGGTAATAAATTAGAAGAAACTGTAAACTGAAGGTTGAAGCACTGGTATCACTTGAGAGAACAATGTGACTAGAAACCATGAATCCACACACATGCCTACATTCACACCCGCTCTATTGTATAATGTAACTGATTCCCAAGTATCATTTTACAATTCTGATTAGGTCTTACAAAATTCTTGTTTATTAAATTGCTTTCTTTAGGCTTTCATAGCTGCTAATTTGTTTCCAACTAAATCATGTATCATCTGAAAAAGATTACATTGCAACAGCAAAACAATACTCCTGGGATTACACTTCATCTGGATTTTAGAATTAAAAGGACAAAGACTAGAGGAGTTGTAAATTTCACTTTGAAGGTGGTGCTGAGAACACCCTGCAAGTAATTCTAAAACTACTAGTACACTTAGCATGTAGCAGCTGTACTGAAACAAACATGACAAGTCAAAACCTCAAAGCATTAAGGAATCTATTAATCTTTAAATTTTTATTTCTACTATTTTAAAAAAAGATCAACATATATGTATTTATACAAACATATTGAAAGCAAAATAACTTTTTGTTATCATAATTTAAAAGCTATTTAAAAATTTAAAAATACTGTCAGCTCTAATTCCCACACGTTTTAAACAAACTTAAAATTTTGCAGAGATTTGGGAATGACTTCCAAAGAACTCTAGAGAAAGGACCACCAAAAAAATGTATCTCAATATTAATACAAAGTTCACTGTGGTTTACTCAGGGATAAAAAAGTCAGAGCTGGGTTTAAACCAGGTCAAATTCTGGTTTACCCTAGAGCCTTCACTTACTTCTCAAAACTGGCACTAAGTCTTCGTTGCTCTTCCTGCAATTGCAACAAATGTGACAAATTCTTCCATAAATCCTGGTAGACTATGAAACATTCCAGAGCATCTCAGCTCAAACACATGCATATCACACATAGAGAGAGGTAAGTGCAGAAATAAAGAAGTAGGATTAATCATGGGTATGAACACCTCTGCAACAAATCACGCAGGATGTTCAGAAACAAATGCACAGTTTTAGTATAACTACTATCCAGAACTTTCAGTTTCTATACAAAGAAGGCATGTGTTTTCAATATATGATCATAATTTTCTTTTAATATCACACCATTTAAAATTAAATTAAAAATCAGCATGTGAGACATATCTGGTCTGAGAAATATGAAAGCAGGAAAGCTGATCCACTTCTTCGGTATTTCTCATCCAAAAAAAATCATTTAACAGGAAACCTGATTATGCCATATTCATAGAACTGCCTTCCCTCTCCCACAGCAGAAACTATTATATTTTCAAATTCTCTCTGCCTGAAAACTCTTGGCTTCTTTCCACTTCTGTGCCCACCTCTTATTTCCCAGTCCTTAGGAGAGCCCACATCAGCCATCACGCAAAAACACCAACACAGCTTTCTAGACACACTTCAAAGAAACTTCTTTATTTGTTAGAGAGGATCTTCAGGATTAATGAGCACCCTTTGGGCACAACCCAAAACAGAGTATTCCCAACTTCCTAAAGTTACTAAATCTAGAACAGAAGCAAAATTAACAGTCAGATTAGACTGGAGGAGAATAGAAGGGAATCACTATCTTCATAAACACTGAAGCAGTACAGGTACAGGGAATCTTTTCTGGAAGTCTGAGTAAGCTATTTCTGGGGGCAACAGCTATTTGAGTATATTTACATCTAAACCTTCTCCAAGGCGGCAACTTACATCAGCACCTTCCTGCAGCTGTTGAGGGCTCAAGACAGTTCACCCTGTCAAAATCGCTTGGCCTAGTCAGAAGAGGTCATTTAGAAGCAAAGACAGATGTTTCTCAGCTGACATAACCAAAAGGCAAAATGGAGCAAACAAACCCAAAGACTCATTTTAGCAACAATGTATCTGCAATTCCAGTTTCAGGTATTGTTCAATTTAGAAATATGCTATTCATCTGACACTCATTCGCAATCTTCAATTTAGATTAAAGAACTACAGATACCGCATGTAAAATTCTGGAACATATGTTCCCTTTATTCTTCAAAGAATATAAATCTTTACTTAAGGCCACATCGTTCACTTCACATCTAACCTGACATTTCAGCTAAACCCAGCTCTTCTGCACAGTACTATCATTTCTTGAACACATTCTTCCCCTTCTCACTTTTACACTCCTACCCACAGTTGTTTTTCTTTTTTCTGCTCAGCTCTTTCATGCAAAAAGAAATTGAATAAAAAAAGGAAAACTGAAACTGATTACACACTAGAAATACTGTCAAGTACGAAAATGAAATGCTACACATTTTTAAACTAAACTGCTCAATGCCAAAGAAGAGGAGACACTGGTTACAAAGCCAACACAGAAAAATAATCATTTCTGGAAGAAATACACCTGAACAACAGACAGCCAGATAAAATTAAAATGGGATATTACACTCAAAAATACACAAACATCATTAGACTATTTTGACAGAAAACACAGGGTTTCCAAAAAACAGAAGTAACTCAGAAACTCGAAATAATCCTGAAGGAATCCCACACATAATCTCAGACATCTTGTATGTAAAGTTCCACTTGCACAAAGCTTTGGAAAGACAAGGGGACAGAGTAAGTATAAATAACTATTTTTTGCTCAGTCTGTTACTACTACAGGACAGATGAACATCTGCCATGAATGTTACGTATGCCTTACCCTGTCTCAGAGCTGACAGATAGATTAAACGACCTCTTGATGTCCCTTCAAGCCCTGCTCTTCTATGATTTGGAGGTTATTACATCACCTCTATTTTATTATAAGGCTTCTTCCATTTCTGCAGTTTTTCATTTCAAGTCATAATCCTCAATTTCTAGCACAACGAGACCACATGGACATCACAACACTACAAACATACTAGATACACTGATAGAAGAAAATTAAGGGAATAAAAAGAGGTATGTTTTTCAAACCAGTCTTTTCATAAGGAGTAAAAAAGATACGTAAGAAAAACTTAATTTATGTTGATACTTGCAGAAATAGGGAAAATACTGTAAAAAATGTTTACATATTCCTGTTTTTGGGGAGGTGTGAATGTAAGGATGAGATGAGCTGTGTGCTAAGCAGCAAAGGAGACATGGGCAGAAGAGAACCAAAGACGGCCAACTTCAAAGCACCATCCAATGAATCTACGTACCCACCTTTGAACCAGGCAAGAGATATCACCCCTACCAAACATACCTCGTACACATCATCACCCTTCTCCTGACTCCACTGCACACCAACAGGGGTCCAGCACCTTCCCCTTCCTCTGAATCCAATTCGAGTTGCTCCTTGCACAACTTGTGCCTAGCAAGTCAATTATGGTCCTGTCTTGTGTAAAGATCAATAAATTTCAGCAATTCTCCAAACAATTAACATTTTTGGACGCAGTTTTTTCAACTTCATCAAGGAAGCTTCTTTCTGTGATCCACAGAGATATATGCAATTAGAGCCACAACACAACAAAACTCAAGGAATAATGAGAAACAGCAGACAAAAAGTGTCCAACACAGAACTCATTAGACAGCCACACACAATTCCACCTGTTGTGCTGTACACCGAGTACTGGTAAAATCTCGGGGGGGGGGGGGGGGAAGGCAGATNNNNCCAGCTGCCAAGATAGCGCTGGGGGGGGGGGGGGGAATGCAGATATATCCAAGCAGCTAGAAACATTATTTCTGATCCCTTTTTATATCCTATTGTTATCCACAACCCAGGAACCTGTTAATTGGCCTAAGTAATTGGTTTAAATACCCAAGTCCCATTATAAAAATATACTATAAAAATGCTTAGACACTTATCACAACCAAGAAATTCTTAACTAAAGTTCAAAGCTGAAAAGGCACAAGGGACTTGTCTACACTGAAGTAAAAAAGACACATAATTATACCAATGTAACTATCTCAGTGCAGAAACTTTCTCCAGCATAAGAGTACCCTTTCCCTCTTAAGCTTACATGGTTTGGAAGCAGAGTAAGATAAACCATAAAAACTCTTATTCTGGTATAAGAGTGTCTCCATAGGGAGTTATATTGGTATAATTATAGCATATAATTATGGCATATAGTCGTACTGTGTAGACAAGCACTAGATGCCCAGTCCACACATATTTTCTAGCAAAACAAATGGTTATCAAATTCCAATAGAGGTGCATAAAATACTTAGCTTTTATTTTTGTTTGATGCACCTTCTTCATTTTAAAGTGATGAATTACTTCAATTAATCTTCCTTGAAAATGCTTTTCTCTCTGCTATTCTATATGGTAATAGATTGTTCTTCTGGTGGAGGCATCATAAACTAACACTTTTAGAATGGCTGTGATATCTCCCACACTGATTTAGGCTCTCATCATATAAAGCAAGTGGTGAGAAATCAGGTACAAGGAAGGAATCAGCTGCTGTTTACACATTTGACTGTTAGACTCGCACCTTTTACAGTACTTTCCCAGCCACTTTAAACAGTCAAGTGCTTCAATAATTTAGTCTCTATCCTTCTGACAATTTCATTCTCACCCCATTTGCTATAGAAGTTAAAACATTTCAGTCAACCTTGAGGAAGCCATGCTTCCTCCTTCTCCTCCCCCTGTACACACTGGGGGGAAAACTACATCTGAAAATTACGCCACCAGTTGAACTTCAAACTGTAAGAGAGAATCGAAAAAGAGATACAAACTTTAAAGCTACAAAAGACTCCTCAGCATCTTTTGAAAACAAGCAACTTTTCAGAGGACACTTAACTCAGAAACCTAAACTTAAGGCAAATAAATTGCCACCCTTTGTGAGAAAGATCCCTTAAAAAGGCTGCAAACAAAAATACGGTTGTGCCGGCCTCCAAAAAGTGGAAAGCACTGACATCCTACTACAAAGATGCCAGTGAAATTATTAATCACAACAATACTTCAGTCTGGGCATGTTAAACACTTTACCAAGAAAGGTTAAGTGAGCCTAGAGATAATTAATGATTATGGTATCCATTTTTCAGAATGCACAGGTAAATCTCTTTAGCAAATTGTGTTTTTTCCTCTTTAACCATTTTGAAAACATGATACTGCCAAGAAGAGCTCTGTGCAGGATAGGCATCCCTGTGTCTTCTTTTGTCCTGAACAATTTCATCCCTCAGCATAACATCAGGTTTCGTCACCTTGGAATACATCTGTAGCACTCGGAACACACCTTGTTCGCTTCCACAGCCACCATCTCTCTCTGTAGCAGAGATCTCTCGACAGGGCTGCCCCTTCCTTCCTCCCCACGCCCAGCACAGCCCCTCAGCCCTCCAAAGTGCTCGCTGGGTTTGCTGCCCCACAGAGAGATCCCCCGGAGCAACCAATGGGGGGAACGTGGAGTCACAGGGAACACCAGTGCTGGGCGAGGAGGATCCCCACAGCAGGGAAGCTCCTTCCAGAGAGGTGCCCACTTCTCAGCAGCTGAAGTGCCAGCAATGGGTAAAGAGTTTTCAATGGACTGTAAAGCAACATCTACACAACAAAACTGCTGCCCTATTTCCAAATCAAAAGCTTGCATCTCTGTACAGAGGAAATTGCGTACCTAAGCACTGAAGTCAACTGATCTGGAAATTCATCCTGGTATTTTCAGATTTGCCAGTATGCCAGTATGTCTGCAAATATGCTGGGCAAATATAAACAATACTGACAGTTCTTACATGCAAAAATTTGATATACTAAAAGAAAAGCAGCAGCAAAAAAACCTCTGAATAGGTGTTATACAAAGGACAACAAAATAGAAATATATCAAGCTTAACAGGAAATGGGTATGAAAACCATTAGTTTCAAGAGGTTAACAAGACAAGGAGAGGAAGCTAAGTTAGTCCAGAACTCCAACACAAGTCTGGAGTCATTTGCCTGTATGAAAACACTATAAATAGTGGAAGGAGTTAATTTCACCTGCCCTTTGACATCAACACCTGAGCTTATCGGCTTAGATCTTCTTTACAGCAAGGGGAAAAACATGTAACTTTAGGAGCATGATTCATTAGACCTGCATTACACATCTACTTTAGGATGAGATGATTCACATGAAGATCTGACTATTTTTTAGCACCGAAGATACACAAAAAGATCAGGTACAAATGCCTACAGTACACATGGTTAGATGAGTTCCACCACTGAAATCTTATTTTTCAAAAATACTCACAGCTTAGTTGGCCACTGCAATCAATGCATTTTGTATAATTATCACCCTTGTGGGAAAAAAATTTACTCTCTGCCTCAGCTTTTCTCCTTTTAAAAGAGGGATAACAATGACTCCCTGCTCTGGAGAAATGTTAAGAAATGGCCTGTCATTATGTATAGACTAATTTTACACTCAAGAGGCAATGTAGTGAGGAGTTTAGACCAAGAGAAGCCTGTACCACCACCAAAGGGGCTCTCACAGCCTGACGCCCACCCTCAGTCGAACTGGACATATTTTCCCTTGCTTTACCTCTGTGCTGCAAAGATCATGCTGCAAGTCAGATCTGCTCAATGATCTGGCTGAAAGCTAAACATTCACAGGTCTTGTTTGGCAGGATTAGTTTTCAGACAAATCTTCGAGCTGATGTGACTTACCTTATGACATAAGGGAAGCAGCACGGAGCTGATAAAAAGGTAGGGACTGGTCTTTACAGCAGAAGTCTTAGATCAGCTTCAGACAAACATCAGACTCACACGGTGGTGCAAAATCTTTTAGCAACACAAAACTGGATAGAAAAGTACTCAAGGAGTGTAAGAAAAGGCTACTGAAAAATGCAGAAATAAACAAATTAGATTTTCAAGTTTTCTTCAGTTCTCCCAAGAGAAATTCTGGCTTGGTATCTACACAAAAAGCAATGTCCATTTGGTTTAACACATATTTTCCAATGCATTTATGTGTGTTACAACCTTTCTCCTGCAAATTTGCTCTTTGTTTCAGCTTGTGATCCTCAAAAGCCAAGAAGGACAAAAAGCTGTCTTTCTAAGGAATACCCACGTGGACCTTCTGATCAATGTATCTAGACTGAACTCAATTAAAAAAAATATTTGCTCCTTATTCCCAAGTATTAAACTAAAAATGACAAACAAAACATGTCACTGCATGCTCAGTATCAAACAGTTAGGAAAAAAAAAATTGGAAAAAAAAACCCCCTCATGTTCATTGTCTCTTTGGATATGTATAAACTCATGTCTGGAGAGAACAACTACGTTTCTTCCTACTTCTGCCACACGAGCTGAGACAACTTGCTCGAGTAAGACAGACAACCACATGCGAGATCAAGAATTTTCAAGAAAGCAAAAATGTCATCAGAAATCATAATCATCTGAACTTTCCATTATGATGCCATGACTAGCTGCAGCCTTTAAGAAAAAGCACCTACTTTCTTCCTCCATCTCTTTAAGGAAGGCATCAGCCACAAGGAAAGGAAGAAGTTAAACTGAATATTAAAAACGAGGAGCAGAGAAAAGAAACACAGAGAGTAAATTAGACACTGTGGGGGTTTTTTCAGGCAACAAGATTGTCGCAAATAAACATCTAGGTCTTCTTAGAGGCAAAGCAACAGAATCCTGAAACTATCACACAGGAAGAAATTGGCACCAGTTCTTTCTTGAATTACTAAGGTATTCTACTAGAACAATGGAACCTTAACTCACTCTTTAAACAGGCTTCATTCATCATCTTCGTAAGATACATTCCCTCAAATAAAATATAACACTGAGGAATAACAAATAACCATCGCTGGCAGCTCTCTACACCCCCAACCTTCTGAGGAGAATTAAATGGAAAGGAAATCTATGAAATGAAGTATCAGGTACTATAAAATTGCATAGAACGTATCTAGCACACCACATCACTGCTTAATATAGACAATTACATGCAGTGTTCCCTCTCCTCAGTTCCAGTCTTTTCTACACTTTCCACATGTACAGCAACACCCCACTGGAATTTTCATGCAGACATCTTTTCAATTATCTTTTAGGAAATATTTTTTTTTAAACACACCTTCTATGTCAGGTAAAAGGTAAAGAAACTATGAACATCAACATTTACATTTCAGTTTGGTTTTGTCTCCTTTGTTTGTTTCCCTCCTTTCTCTTAAGTCTGCTATTGCTTAGAAGATCACCAATAGAGGAACCCCAAACAAAAATACCACCACCATCACCCATAGATAACTACTTCTACAGTTCTTACTATTACCCTGTCAAGTCTTGCCAGGATTTGGGGGCTTGCTTGGTTGGGATTTTAGTGTCTTTTTTTTCTTTTTCTTTTTCTTAAATGCAAATTGATCTCTAGTCAGCAGGAGAGCCTACGCAGGAAGCTGGCTAGTGAAGACTCTTTCCCTGCTGCCACTCTTTGCCCAACAACTTTTGTCAACTTGGAGGACAAAGGAGCAAATACAAGTTAGAGGGATGGAGGAAATATAAGTCAGAGAGATGGATGGGTACCTGGATTACTCAAAAGGTATTTTCTCGGTGGCTATACAGTCACACTAATCACTCTTGCACAACTGTTAAAATTACAAAAGACAGTAAGGATGACTTTTCTGTCACTCCAATGATTTGAAAAGTAGAAAGACATTTTAAGAAAGAAAAAGAAGTATCACAAGACAAAGGAGCAAAAAGAGATCATGACATTTGGATAAAATAAAGTACTATGACTTTGGGAAGAAAAGAAATGAAACAGATGCAAATAACCCACAAATAAATCTCTCACTCACTGAAGGGGAAAATACAGAGGAAGAGTGTTGAGCAACCACATCACACAACAGAGTTGACACGTAACAACATCAGTATCTGCAGAAAACGTAGAAGACTGCATCCACCATTCTGTCAACCACACTCCAGCAAAGTAACAGCTCACTCAGGCCCTCCTCAGCCTTCCTCATAATAAGAAACTGCATTGTTATTGTTACTATTATTATTGAAATGAGCTGAAGAACTAAAAGGAGGAATGTGTGGCTATGCAAAGTCTTCCAGGGACAGAGAATCCCTCTCCACTGCTTGTTCAAACAGCTGCATTTAGCAGGTTTCCTGTGAACAAGTAAATCCCTAAATGTCCCAATATATGAAACAACCAGTCCATGTACCTAAATCTAAAACTTTTCGAGGGTCTCAACTAATCCAGTAAATGTTCTGATTGCCATCAGCAATCACACATAAAGCTCTCAACAGCTTAGACTGAAGTAGCCTTTAGATTCCTAGCTAATTCTTGGAAAAATCTTTAAATACTGGCCTCTACTCCAACACCTTGACTGCTTCAAGAACACTGTCCTAAAATGTGAGACGCTTTGTTTCAGATGCTGCTGCCCAATCAGCCCCTCCTCCTTAAAGGAAAAGCTCAATTAAGTTGGGAACTTTTCTTCTGAATGATTTTAAATGGTTTTTTTTAGTTGTGGTTGGATCTCAGTTAGTGTAATTGCTATTTATATCAAAACATTAAAAGGTCTGGTTATGGGGTTTATTAGAAAAGCAAAATGTGTTTTTAATACTTAAAAAAAAACCACAACAAAATACTCCATAGCACTATTTCCCCTTGTATTTGCATACCACATGTTCAACAACAAAAAGAGCATTCTGCAGAAAGTTAAAAATCTCAGAAATGTTGCTGAATTAGTAGCTCCTACAGTTTGTTAGCAGGAAACCCGGCTCTGTGCCAGGCTGGAAGCGGGGGGGCAATCACAAGGGATGTGCGTTAGCTTCGGGATTTAAAAGAAAAAATACATATATTGTAACCCAAAATGTAACATACAAGACAAACAAACGCAGTACCTCTTTATTAGCAAAAACTTTAAATGTAAAGTAAGCGTCACTTAAAACGCTAGAAACACTCCGCACAGCGCCGCTCGTTAGATGCGAAGGCAGAGAAGACCTTTCTCCAGAGGCAGCTGAGGGCGCAGAGCCCACGGCCACCGCTGGACACCAACACGCAGCCCACACTCGCCGGCCCCTCCGGTGAGGGCCGGGCCATCCCGCCGGCCGGGAGCAGCGCCTGGCCCGCTGCCCGAGCGGCGAGGCTGCTGAAAAGCAATAGATAGCTTCTGGCAGCGGCAAAGGGGAAAATATTTTGATCATGTGACGCCACACAAGCGAACTAGTCCGCTTCGCGTGTGCAACTTGCACAGACGCTGTCACCGGCCCGGGACCCCGCCGGCCCCCGCGCCTCCCTCCCCGCCTTTCCCGTCCCCGTGTCCCGCAGGGAAATGCCTCAGCCAGGCACAGCTTCGGCAAAACAGCCGAACCTACACGTCTACACATCTACACATCTACATACCCACACATCCCCGGCACGTCCCACGGCCACTACATGCCAGGCACCAAGAAGGTACCTGCCTCACAAAAGTCGACCTTTCTGTCTATAGGAAGGAAGGGCTTTCAAATGTAAGTAAAACTGCCAAGTAAAATTACTTCGCTACTGCTGGTACACAGCTAAAACAGCCTCAAATGTACCTACCTTTATTTTTCCAGAAATATTTCTTTAAATACCCTGTATGACCAACCATAAACTTAAAAACAGCAACAGCTCTAAAGAACGTGCTTATTACTTTTCTTCACTCGGGAATTTCAACCGACTAAGAAACACTGAATTTAAAAAAAAAAAATCACAAAAGCACAATTATTTTCCATAAATCATGCCTGAAAATAAGACATCAATACTATCATTTCATATAAACAGAAAATCCAAAATATTCACAACATAAATTGCTACACAAAAAAAAGAGAACTCCATACATTCCATCCAAATCAAAGGCTGCAAACAAACCAGCATATTCCTTTGATGCTGTCAAAACAAACCTCCTTATCTTTATTTTTAACTTTAAAAGAATAAAATTTAAGAACTACAAATCCTGTCCTTGTGCTTTCAAAAGAAATTTTCAGAGCTGATGTTTCAGTACCTTGCTTACAAACAAGTAAGTCTGACAAGCTAAGCAAATAACATGATCAATGCTGGGAACACCAAGTCTCAGATCCCATCCAAATAGAGGAAGACACAGTGTAGACTGGATACCTTCACATGTAACAAGTATTTAGGCTGCCTATTTATCCTGCATTACTCTGTAATTAAAACTGCACATCAAACTCAAATGATAAAATAAGGCAAATATTACCCTTATTTTAACACAGGGAAATGGACATACCAGTCAGTGAAACCAGCTACCTTTAGCTCATGCAGCCAGCCGAGAGATATCAAGAATTCCTGCACCAATCCTCTACTAATACCATTTTCCTGAAGTCACATAATTTACTTACCATGGCTGAATTCACTGCTTGTGTAAAGAAGGCACTATTCCACTTCAGCCAACCTGTGAATTAAGCCATGTCCACACTGGGAACAGCACACAAGACTACAATTATGTTTTAAAACAGGATCCCTCCTTTTGGGATTTTCTGAACCAATTTCCTTTCTTTACTCGAACAAACAAAGAACAACCATGCTCCAACTTCAGGTGCTTCTGTGAAAGACAGCTGTACCAGGGACTGCTATAGACATGACAGCCCTCTCTTTGCCACGCAACACAGACCTCTCTGCCCTTTTAAAACGTGACCAAAACCTGTTGTGGAACTATCTACATTCTGAAAAACTCAAGCAAGATACCTCAATAGCCATACCTGCAAACCCCTCAGGAGAGGCTTCTCATAAGGGCTGTTATTTTGGCAGTGAAGATACACTACCACCCCAATGGTAAGCTAAATGCAAAGGGGTTTGCCACAACAGCTATTAGTCAAGGATGCAATTAATTCCCTGAATCTAACGATGTAACTACAACAACAGAACTTCACAGTGAACCCAGCCACGTGGTCTTTAAAGGGCAAATAAATTGATTCAGTAACTTGGCAGAATCACATCCAAGAGAAAGCCCTACTACCTAAGATTTATTTTTTGAGTAAGTAGATACCTAAAATAAATACCAAACAAAAAAAAAACCCCATCAAAACAAAACAAACCAAACAAACAAACCCCCAATCCAAACAAAAAAACCCACAAAACAAACCAAACAAAAAAACCCAAACCAAACAAAAAAAAGACACCACAAAAAACCCCAAAAACCCCAACCAAACAAAAAACAGTAACAACAACAAAAAAAAGCCCCATGAGTATAAAAAATTGAAGTAGAAGCTTGCAAGACTCTAAGAGTAACACGACTAACACTATCCCTTTAAAAAAAGGGAATTTATACACCAAGGGTTTTCCCCATTTTCATATTTATTCCTTTTTTAGCAACAAACAAAAATCCCATGTACATCTACTTTTATTAATTTTAAAAAAACGTAGAAAAGTATTAGGAGAATATTCTTTCCTCACCCTCCAATGGCTAGAAAGAGACTGATGTGGGTGGCAGGGGAGATCAGTGCCACAGCCTCACAGATGGAAGTGTCAGAGGGCCTATCACTCAGATGGATGTCTTCATAAACAATTACTACATCACAAACCTAAATTCAGTATCTTTTCAAACCTGAGAAGCCTACAATGTAGGGGAATGACGGAGCACACCAGCGAATTCTTAAAAGCAGGACATCATTTGGCAATTGTGCATGTTCAGGTGCAAAAGATTAATTAATAGCTCTTAAAACTGGAGAAAAACTAATAAATAGATTACATACTTCTACACATGCTTAGTCCTTCTGATGTAGTTACTAACCCACAATGACTCAAATGCAAAAAGTAATATGAAAGCAGATCACACACTGATAGGTCTGTACTGAAAGCAATTCCTTATACATGCTGCAGAACCATCAAACTCTGTTTTATATCCACAAATTGGCCACTACACATTCAGAAATTCAGCCGTTTCATAAACGTGTGAAGCTTACAAGGAAACTAACATTTCCACTATACATGGAATATAAACACACAATATATCAACACCCTTTCAAATCATGCCTGCCAAAAACTTTTACACAGATTTCACATTATTTTTAATAAACATAAATTAAATATTTTAATAAAAGCATCAGGACAATGATCTTAGGTTTCACAATTTCCAAAACAAGTGCAGGAACCTTCAGATAACACAAGCATCCTACACTGGGAATACAAAGTTTGCTAAAAGGTACTTCATATTTGCAGTAAGAACAATTCCCATATGAAAAGCAATCTTTAAACAAGACATGACAATTGTGATTTCTGCATCAAATCTGTTCACTTCAAAACTGAAGACAATGTATCTGCCAGATAAAACAACTGGACCTGGTGGCAAGGAAGTCTGTGCACGCACCCCATATGCACCCCACCCCAGCACACACTGGTGCTCTGTGCAGAATACTCATCAAAAGACAAGTTCCACAACGCTCGTTAAGCTCCGGGGCACTTGTTCAACTCAATTTTCCTCTGAATTTAATTTCCACGAGAAATCTAGCGCCTTTACACAGATGATATTGTGTATGTGATGATTAAACAGTGCAAGGAATACAGAAATTTTGGATTATGGTGCCTTTAGTTTAAGGTGACTGTACTGATACAGCAGACAAATCCCTTGTTTTGCTCAGTTATTTGTCTTCTTACTCGCTGAACAGATGCCAGTAAAGCTGACATTCTCCCACATCAGAATCACAGTAAGACTGGATTTATTCAAAAGCTAGAATTTATGACACCAAGATCCTGGCTATTTCCAAAAGACCTGTGTCCTCAGGTGTGCCCATCTGAAGCAAAGCAGATGTTATGTGCCTCAGTTTCCCCACTCCGTACAACAGGAAGAATAATTTATTACTCCAGTCCAAGGCACTCTAGAAAAACAGCGTAAAGATCAAATGTACTTGGAATATTGTTACTGAGAAGATAAAGGTAGTTAAAATCAATCCTGTACAAATTAGCCATCTACGGTCCCCACTGTTTACAGATTCACACAGGTATCTGAAGATACATTCATCCCTGAGGACTCCTCGACTGCAGTGGAACACCATCCTGGATGGGTTTGGCTTTTTTGGAGCTGATGTGTTCCTGGTGGACCACTGGATGCCACACTCCCAGAACTAGAAGTACAGCAACAGGAATCATCTGGCCCACCTGCAACACAAACACTGCAGCACTCTACCAGCACATCAGCATTTGTGTGTGAAACAGAGCATGAACAGGTACGACTGGGGAACAGAAAAAGTAAAAAGGTAACATTATGATCTGAATGGCAAAACATACATCAGATGTACAGAAACCCTTCAGGTCTAATAAAAAAAAATTTTAAATTTATTAACAGGTAAGACTTCCTTAAAATAAATTTTATTCTAATACCATTGGCTCCACAAGATTTTTGTGCATTACATTTATTTGCTTCTCTAAGCACTGAGCAATACAAAAACAACACCGCTTAGCAGCACTTTTCTCTTACTAGTTTTCAAAACAAATTTGAAAACCACTAAGGTATACTTTTAATTTAAGTTTAATTAAAGTCCTCATTCAATCATACCAAAACATATATTTAACACTATGTAAATAGCCCCAAAATTGAAAGAAAAAAGTTTTTTTCCCAAGTACCTTAATAATCACAATTCTAAAATATATTCTAGCAAGTTAGCCTACCACAAACACATGCTACTGAAATTCTGCAGCCTTGAGCATGCATGCACAGTGAGTGTGGCAACACTGCTTTACATATCCACAGAGAATCTTCAAAGCCTCCTGATAAATGGCACATTTTGAAGAAGTAATGAAAGATATAACTGGTTAGGGCACAGGTACAATCTTAGGGACATAAGAGTAAATAAACTAGTGCCATTCTCATGTTAACAATTAGAATGTCAAAATACCTATAACAGTATTTGAGACACAAATGTAAGAAAGCTCTATCAGTAGCTAATCAAACTTGTTTTCATTGCACGAATTTAATCTAGTTTTAACTAAGATACTATTTCAGAATGAACAAGCATCACCTAAAAGACCATGCTTAGTAATTTCAAAAATGTTATTTTACGTATGTAACTAGAAAATTTAGCAATGGATTAAATGCCTCAGCTTTCATCTCCCGAGATTCAGATCAGAAAGCCAAAAAGACAGTAATCGACTGCTTAGCTGAAGAATCCTTACATTATGGAAGCAGTAATAGAGTAGGCAGGTTTGCATCTCTCTTTCTTTATTGTATCTTGTACACAGGGTTCTGCTGTTCCATGTGTAGGCATAAGCGCTACTACAGAAACCAATAACTGAACACCAAACCACAAAGTGTCAAATATATGGTCGTAATATATATATAGATGCTACTAACTGTGAATATTGCTATTTGCTACTTCTAAATAGAAGCTATGTGAATACTAAACTGTTTATTTGAAACTGCACAGGGAAAAATATATTTTATTCTCCCATTGAGACATCAAGAATCTATTCACCACACTAACAGCTGTTTAATGGCCTTCAGGCACAGGACATGATTCTGCAGCCTTGGCTTAGCCAGAACTCTCAATACGGGCAATCTATTTGGCATAAAAAGAGCTGCAGAATCAGGCATATTCAGAGTTTCTCTGCTACAAAACAAACGATACGCAAACTCAGAGCAGCTCGACAGATTTTCTTTTAACACTTGCTCTGCATCTTATACTATACAGGTACTCCTGAAAAGACCCAGGTTCTCTCCTGAGTAGGTGTATATAAATCCTATACACATGCACAAAGGAGAAAGACGTATATAAAGCACACACTGAGGGGCCAGCTAATGTGTTAAACTACTGCAGTGCAAATCAGAAGTGAAGAATAAAAGGAGCCTCAGGACTCTAAATAATCTGTACGCTGTCAAGGATTAATCAATAATCAAAAGACCTGAATGACAAGGTACTGTACTGGCATCACACAAGTTCCCCACCACCAAATCAATGTATCTGAGTGAGCAAAATCCATCTGTTTCGAAAATGTGTGTTTCTTCAGAAACAGGAGGCCTCTTTTGCAAGCTTCCATCACATCTCTCAGTTGGGTAAGGTGATTAAATTAAATGGAAGCAGAATTTTCTTAAATTATTTAATAGGCTGGACAAATACAGAACTCAGTTCAGAGTAGGATACCACAGTTCTGCACATTACAAAAATTACCCATGCCGAGGCAAGAATTTCCTGAACAAGCATGTCAGACGTCGTAGCCCACTGTCGGTCCTTTTTCTCTGTTCACAGGACAATAGTTCCTTATAGGCTTAGGGGCCAATCAACATCTGCTTTGCAAAGACACATGACAAGTGAGCATATTCTAATGTGTGTATACACAGATCAAGAGCACACACACAGATGATTATTAAAAAAAATAAAGAAAAGCCTTCTGTTCAAATGCTGGACTAAATATTCCAGTTCTCTCTTTCAAAAAGCAATCAATTTCTCTGCTTAATGATACAACATACATGGAGATTGACATGTGGGAATTAAAAATAAATAACAATGTACAAAACCAATTGTGTTCTGCAAGCTAATGGTAACTATTTCCTGACACAACCCATTTTATACATCAAAAAATATTAATTTAAAAAGTAAGAAAATTTTTTATCTCAACATCTTACTGGTTAAATGGAAAAATCATAATATAAAAAACAATGATGTCTTGCTTTTATGACAATTATTTTGAGTAAAAAATAAAAATAATTTTAAAAATAATCAAAGGAATTGTGCTCTTGCCAGACTATTCTTCCTAAGCTGCATGCCAATCGTTACGGTGCAAAAAAAAAAAAGAAAAAAAGAAAAAAGAAATCTGTAAGAGAGGATGCAAACCCATAAATATAAGGAAGTATTTCTAAGGGTCATACTGAGGACATAAATGAATTTACTCTCACTCGTCCAATAAAAATAAAATACTTTCAACAATTTCTGCCATGAAGAAACAGCACCCTGAACTAGTATGTACGATGTCTGACAATGGTTTTCCTAGCTTTTAAAACCATAAATTCTGAACTACCTGCTTAAAAGGAGAGGATGCAAATATTTTTAGAGTAATTATGAAAGGTTATGCATACGAGGCCTCATTACATTATGGCTTCCAGTGACCCTTTTACTAGTGCAAGTTTAAAAAAAGGTAAAAATTACACACACACACTCACACAAAAAAAATCTTGTTTCCTTGGAAGAAATGAAAAGGAAAACTGAATAAAAACTAAAAACATGACAGGAGTGGTCTGTTGGAAGTAGACAAACACACACAGAGCTCATCTCGGGTTTCTATTTTTTTTTTCAGGATTAATACATAATTTGCAATATTAAGCGGCGATTTCTCCAGATTCTATTCATTACTTTACGGAAAGACCCAGCCGTTGGAGGACCCCAAAAGCATACACCTGCATTTGTTCCTGTCAGACCTTGCTGTTAAAAGCTGTTAAAAGATTAAACAGTTCTTAATAGAAAGATCTTGTTGAAGGGAAAAGAAACCCATAAAATTCTAATGCACTACTCCATTTAACACAATTCACTTTCCTACTGAGAATTCAAGCCTAATCTCACACTTGTGAAGAAAAATAATGAGATCAACAACTCCCGATGCTTCTTGAAGTATTCTAACCACAATTCAAATCCAAAAGCACGTTTTCTCCCGAATATCTGGATTTGTCGCAGAGCTGAAACAAACACAACCTCTGGCAGAGCGGTTCCTTCTTCCTTTCTTTGTACAATACACGGCATTTTCTCACCTACAGCAGCTCACATGCAAACACGATATTTTTAAGAGGCATGCACGGGTTAGGCATCGCGCTAACAGAAATGCAACGAAACTAGTACTTGGATTCTTTTTTTTAATAAAAATCCAATCCCTCGCATAACATCCGTAACCTGCAACATTACAGAACGTTTAGGTTTGTTAGGGTTCTGGGTTGGTTTGGTTTTTTTTTTAATAGGAAGGCGCGAGCGCGACCCGAAAACCCGAACCCTCGTCCAAAAGCACTGTTATTACGGGGGACTTTCCCTACCGCCTCTAATTAGCGCGGAATTAAAAACCTAAAGCAAGCAAGTAAATATAGAAAAGCAGGCAGATGAATCAATCAGCGGTGCCCAGCAGGAGCGGGCGGCGCGGGCAGGCCGGGGGGCAGAGGGCGGCCGGCGGTGGCCCGGTGCCCCCCGGTGCCCACCGGTGCCGGCGGTCTGGGGCTGGGGGGCTCCTGTGCCTGCGCCGCTCCAGCGCCTCTATTTACATCAGCGGCGCGAGGTGCCCAATGGCGCGCGCGGAGCCAATCAGATGGCAGATTAGATGTCAACTCGGAGGCAGCTGTCGGGAGACGGTTGCAGCCAGTTTACCTCCACAATTCAAATTCCCAACCTGGCGGGCGGAGGAGACCCGGACGCTCCGCCAAGGGTCGCGCCCGGCAGCCGGCATTCCTCCCGCACCGCGCCGCGCCGCCCCGGAAAGGCGCAGCGCCGCACCCGCCGCCCCGCGATCATCGCGCCTGTCTATCGATCGGATCCATCCATCGATCGATCGCCGGAGTTACCGGGGCTGGGGCACAGGAGCGCGGGGGGGAGGGGGGGCGGCGGGCT
>VZTG01001422.1:332014-377432 GCA_013397845.1 Melanocharis versteri
GGTGGTGGTGGAGATGGTGATCTAAATTATTCACGCTGCCGCCGCCGGCCGGACTCCCCTCGCCGACCCCCAGCCCGGGAGCCCCAGCCCCCCCCGGGCCTCGCTCCGGGCCCAGGCCGCCCGGCAGGCTCGGGGCTTTGCCCTTGCTGTTGTTCGCACCCGCCGGAGCCGCTGCGACTTGCGCGGCCATGATCATCGCAACATTGCGAGTCCGGAGAAATTGGTGCTGATAATAGTAACTACCAAAAAAAAAAAAAAAAAATCCCCAAAATTGAAAAACTAAACAAAACAAAAAAAAATCGACTCCCACCCTCAAAAATGGGGGGTGAGCAGAGGGGTGGGGGGAAGGAGAGGAGAGGGGCAGAAGGAGAAGCGGCCGGGGCAGGGACTTGACTGAGCCCAGAGTATCCCCTGCGGACCGCTCCGCACGCACCGAGTTACAGCGATTTCCCTCCCCGAGTCCTTGGTTGAGGTTAGAAATGGTAAGAACGCCTTACGGTCCGTGCCCGTTCCCGCTGTGTGATTTCACGTTGAAAGTTTTTTTGTTCAGGTTTAAATGAAACTTTTTTTTTCCTCCTCCTTTCCTCCCTAACCCGGATATGGGTAAACACACGTCTGCCGGAGCCGCGCTGGCCCAGCATGGCATGAGCGAGCGAGCGAGCCAGCGCCGGCAGCCATCGCCCCCTCCGCCCCGATCGCTCCCGCGCACCCGCAAAACGCGGACTGGACTCCGCGCCGGACTTGCTCGGGCTGCCGCTCGCCTCCCTGTTCTCCCGGCAGCGCGGCGGGATGGGGGGCGCGGCCCCCGCGGGTCCCCCCGCTCCCAGCGGGGTCCCGCCCGTGTGCGCGCCGGGGGTCGCGGCCTGCNGAGGGAGGCGAGGGGCCGCCATGCGCTCCGGCTGTGCCGGAGCAGATGGATCGGTCAAACTTTCGGGGGCCGCACGCCGCCCCCCAGCCCCGCGTGCCCTGCTCAGCAGCCGCCTCGTGTTCCCAGGGCAGGGACACGTCTGCTCGTGTGACGGAGAAATTAGGCTTGTTTCGGATTTTTTTCCCCCCACCAGCTACCCGCCCCCTGAAGATTTATACTGTATGTGCAGACGGTTATAAAATTTAACCTAAAATTCTGCAGCGGTAGCATCTTTGCAGTTGTCCACATTGTCCAGCTGTCTCCAAACTCTAACGGTCATTTGCACTGATGATGCTTTTATATATAGGGCCGTTCTCAATATGTTCTGTGTACTTATTTGCAGTTCAACAGGAGTTGATCAAAGAGCGAGAGACATTTTCACTCTCATAATTGTTTCCCCAAACAATATAATTTCCAGTATGCACAAGACACTCATGAAAACGTAGTAACACAAACCCCAAAATATGTAATCTGAGTAACTCTTGCTCCAAATGGAAAGCTGCTGCTGACCTACATTTTTGAACCAGAACGGTTTGAAGTTTTTTTATAACTATCTTAATACAAGTGATACCCTAGTATAACAAAAGGTAATAGTCACACATTACGTTCAACTAATGAAAGCATTTGGGAGATCAAGTACTTGGCTATGAATACAGCAAACTGAGATATTAGCGAACGTTTTCAATACAGCAAGGGTCTAAACCGCGATGTTTTAAATTAATGTATTTATACGCTCTGTTAAAGGTAAGCACGTTTTCAAATTTCAGAATGGATAAGTAGGAGATTCAATCATAATGGTGGAGAAGAATGCAGCATATCAAGAAAGATGCTGTCACGAGTAGGTAGGCTTTTTTGAATCCACTGTGAAAGCATTAAAGAGCAGAAGCTTCATGCTCTAATGTTGAGTTACATGCAAAGATTATTGATAAATGTATGAGCAGTGGGATTCCAGTGTCTATTAATTTTAGTTCTGTCTGAAAAGTCAGAAATATTAGGATTTGCATTATGGAGTTAGTTTTGAAAAGTCTCAGTGCTCGTGAAGTACATCTTGCTAATACTTTTGTTTTACAATTGGGTTTTTGGGGGGCTTAGTTTTTTTGATCAGTTGGTGGTTTTGTGTGGGCTTTTTGGTACCCTTTACAAGTGCAAAAATGTTACATGGCTACACATTTATAAACACAGAGCGGGAAAAAAATGGTGAGTAATTCTAGTGGGGGGAATCAGGTGCATACCCAAGGGTCATTACAGTCTGTAACAACAACAAATTGCAATTCTATGCAAACTGCTAGAAAGGGATATATCATCTTTGTAGGAGAGAGAATAACAGAACCGTAAGATGAATTCATGCCAAATCATTCATCAGCTTTTGCCAAGAGAATACTACATCTTTGTTAGTGAGCCTTTTTGACATTATCTCCTGGATTTTCTTCTTTTCTATATTCAAATGCACGCTAATTATACACATTAAACCACCTAAGTTGATTTTTAAGGTCTTTCATATGCAAATAAAAATATAGATGTCTCCTTGTGTGTATTTCTTTACATGTATACTCGAACATAACGTATAAAATCAATTACGCACTTATACTTCGAGACATTTATATTTGAGCAAAAATACATATATTGATGATCTGCTAAGATGTGCTGATAGTGCCTGGGCTGCAGATCGCAATGCTTCCTGACACACTCCGCAACTCTTTCCAATCGGGAAAATAACCCGCAAAAGTTTAACGCAGATTTACTTTGAAATGTTTTCCCTGGGAAAAGGGAAAAAAAAAAAAAAAAAAAGATGAGGCTTTAAACTGAAGAGTTCATACCACTAACTCCTTTTCCTCCCATTTGTTTCAGCAACTCGGCTACAAGATTGGAACTAAGAGGCTATAAAATTGAGGCCCTCAGCACAATGAAATCAGTCTGCTATAAAAGGCAACACATGCCAGTTTTTCCTCCCCAATGGCAGATGCCACACCCTAAAGCAGACAGAAGGCACTGCAGTCTGTGCAAGGGAAGCACAACACAAAGCAACAACGATGGTTCAATTTTCTAGATCGCAAATAATGTTGAAATTCCTTTTGCCATCTTTGCTCAGATGATGAGTGGTAGTGTTTGTTAAATTCAAATGCTCCTTTCCAAAAGCTCTCATTGTATGCATGAATTATGAATTTATTATAATATAATGTAAAAAAGCTCTAATTACCATGCATATTATCTGCTGCAAAGTGATTGCGTTGATATTTGATATCGCAAGTGCGCAGTTTCAACTTTAGTTCTATTTTCATTGTTCCTTCAATTTAATTATTTTCTATAAACCAATGTTGTCCAAGTGTGGTTTCTTTCTCTTGATTTTTTCCTGATAAATTATAAACTCTGGTGTTCTAGGATCCGTCTTCAAAATAAACAACATTTTTTCCTAAACTTACTGTTGGCAATTTGTTTACACCATTGGCTACATCATTTATACAGACCCCCTAGGCCACCTGTCCTTAGCTCGACCCCATGAAAGTTAGGTGCCTTTCCCAGCAGTACAGCAGCCACCCTTCTGTTTGGCCTTCCAAGTCATACAAAGAGTAACGCTGAAGAGAGAGATGGAAAACAAACTGATATTGTAATAGCTGCGAGATGTTATGTTAGAGGTATTGGGAGAAATATTTAATTTTTTTTTGGTGAGGTAAAAATCCAGTCAGAGGTTCAAGAGCCTGTTGGATTTGACATGGGTACACACAGGAGTCTGAAAAAATCCCTGCGTACAAAAGAAAAAGCTTTTCATTGGGATCTTGTTGTGCTTTATGGTTAAATCCACTGTGCAATTTAATGAAACTGTTGTCAAATTCACTGTAATTCTCAATTTCCTTCTTTTAGATTTGCATTAGATTTAATGAGAAAAAAAGAGAGAAGTATGTGGGCTTTTATTAAATTATCACTTCTATTACTAGTTAAACATCCAATCAAAATTATTCTGAAGTCAGTGCAAATCTTTTAATTTATTTCAATAAGGCATAAATCAGATCGCAGAAAAGTAGGCAGCCAGCTCAGGGCTGCTTTAGCTTGGTATTTGGAACTATAGTAATGGAATTTTGCTTTAAAAGATCCCTTATGTGGTCAACATATAAATATCACATAGTGGTGTTTTCTTTATTATGTAGTATTTACATTTCAGTCACAAATGTAAAAAGTAAACTATTGCCGTAGATGTCCAGCTGATAAGCCAGAATCTCTTAGGTGTAAAGCTTGTAGGTAACTGTGAAAATTTTTTTTTAGCTGGTCAAAATTTGAAAAAAATGTGGTTTATGCCAACAGATCATGGCCTAAAACATGTAGAGAGCGACACATTGTACCATTTAATTAAAATCCAATCTTTAGCAGCCGCTAATCCTGGGCAATTTAATCAATTTCTTCTGGCAGTATGTAAACAAAAGGACTTAAAAACATCACCATCTCCATCTCGAGAATGTCATACATTATTTTATTATGGAAATGCAACATGCTAGAGTTAGACCACTTGAAGAGACTGTTTAAATGCCTCAATTTTACAAATGTGAATCATCCACTGAAGTCAATAAGATCACTCGCTTCCTTAAAGTTAAGCCCTGATTAAGTGCTTCTGTGGACCAAGGCCTCTATGAAAAAACAGCTCTTGTGTCTGTACTTCGGTGAGATAGGGGCCCAACCAATTTTCTAAATCAATATAAAATCTTGCATTTGGCAGTTAGAGGAGGGATTGTTGATTTCGGGGTTCACCCACCAGTGAAATTCAAGCTTTTAAACTGAATTACACTAATATTTCTGGATCCTATGTCATTGTTTGAGAACATCATTGCATTTCGGAGAAATTTAGGAAAAGGCTGTCCTTCCTTTGAATTAATAATTTATGGTCACATTTTTTATAAATTAGAAAAGTTAAACAAGAGTCAGTATAACAGTAATCACACAGTTCTCTGCCAAGTTCCTTTCCCATTATCCTGCCTTTTACAAATCTTTTCTGATGTGCAAGAGACACCTGGGAAACCAAAAGAAATATCTGCTGTTGGCTGCACCTTGGTTGGGGGTCCTTCCTACTGTCAGTTGTAGCACGCCGGGTTGACTGATACATCGAAGGAGCAGTCAAACTGACAGTACACAGCTTTCACTCTCATAAAATAAATGAGATCGGTACCTCAGCTGTAAACACGCTGGATGTTCCAAGAAAAATAAAAAGTCTTGAGTTTTCCTCTCTAAACTTTTTCTACTCTATAGTCTTATATTTTACATATTACAGTATTTATCAATTGCCGTTTCTAGAAACTGATTACTGTGACCTCCATGTCTTAACCAAGTAAAATATTTGTCTGTAGGATATTTTTATGTACAAACAGAAATGCATGGATTTTAATACAAGATGGCACAGTATTCTTCCTTTGCAAACTGAATTTCTTTTCTATGACTATAGTGTATATGTAACTCTGAATTTTTATAAGTGTGCCAAATTATGATTTTGCCTGATACACTCTATTTCTGACCCATTTCTGTAGTATTTTACCATTTACGATCTCAAATACAGCATCTCTGAGTCTTTTAGCTGGAGACCCACCTTTTCCCTTTGCTGTAATAGTCTGTAATTCCCTCTTTCTCTCACATTATCTTCATTCTCCACCCTTTCACATGTGCATATACATCTGCTCACTGGGTAATCCCAAATTCCTGCAGCCCAACTTGCAGCTGCCTTAGCCTCCTGAAGTATAGTCATGCTGTATCACTCATAAATATCACTCACACGGTAATCCTGCCCTCCAAGTTCCAACGAATTTCACCCCAGTGCCAATTTTCTTCAGCTCCTTTGCACAAGGGACACAAAGTGAATGCTCTTAAGGATGAAAAAGAGAAGCTGCAAAGCCTCAAAGAAGGTGAGGGAGATGAGAGGTGGAAGAGGTCAGATGAAGTTATCCTGAGCCTTTCTCCATCCCAACTTGGTACATCTTGCGCTTTCTCAAGGGGGCAACTTCCTGGTTTGAGAGCTGTTGCTTTGATACATTTACCCTTAGAGCACTCCTGTACACTGAGAAGTCCAGTTGCTCCCACTTCACCATCAAGGAAAAGAGACGTAAGGGAGGAATGCCATGACTGCATGAACACTTTTTTCAGCTGCAGCACCAGCTCCAGGAGTTGCAGGTGACTGCCACAGTCACCTGCTATGGACCTTGGGGGCGCTGATGCAAGGGTCTGCACAGATGCACGATGTGCCAGCAACCCAAGAGGGGAGAAAGAAAACTTATTTTTATCCAGATCCTTGCACTGACTCACCCAACGGCCCGAACAGTAGTGCTGGCATAACAGGAAGGGGGAAGAGAAGGGGCAGAGCGCACGGGGCCGTTACCCACTTCTTTCTGTTTGACCAAAGAGGAGGTTTGGTGGCAGAGGGAGATAATAGGGTCTGTTTAGCCAATGCTACTGCTGAAATAAATTTATGTAAAAAGATTATAAACAGGTGCTCTTTTCCAAAACCCAGCTGAGCCACTGAAAAAAAGTTACTGTCCCCATTTTTTTTGTCGGCATCACCCTGTCAGATATTAATACTCCTTACATCTGCTGGTACAGTTGCTCCTTTGTGTATTCCCCAACCTTGTCTAGATTAAACAACCCAAGTTACCAGACTTTCTATTTAAACTACCTGCGTTAGCTCAGACCCATTTGCTTAAATAAGATTAGGATAAAGTGAGCCAACAGATCTGAGGAGACAGTGGACTCCAGCTGAGAGACAATAAACAGCTGGCAGGTGGTAGTAACCTCATCAATAAACACAACTTTTGATGTACTGAGGGACTCCATTTATTTAGGCCCTAAATGTTGGTCATGGTGATACAGAGACAGTTACATGTCAGTAAAGAGAGTTTATCCATTCTTGACATGTCAGGCCTGGAGCAGAAAAAATCAGGGTGTGGGGTTTGCCATTTCTTATTTCTTTATTCATTTCTTATTATGTTTTTTTCTATTTCTGCATCAATGGGAGGTACACTTATGAAGCATATGCTGAACTATATGTACATCTCCAGAGTCCCAGGTTTGTATTACAGCTGTCCATCATCCTTGCTTAGACAATGGAGCCTGCAAGCTGCAAAACTGAGCTTGCAATTCTTGCCTTTCAGGTGAGTTTCAGGTGGGAGTGCTCCTTGCACAGGACGCAGCTGAAATGCCTGCGATCTCTAGATTGTGTCTGAGAGGTTATCTTGGATGAAGTTGCTCCACACATCAGCTGGAGAAGGGGCAGCCGTGGCTTTGTTCCCAGGGGGCCAGCAGAGGAGAAGGCTGCGCTCCTGAGGGGCGCAGTAGCTGTTGGTTACGCACGCAGTCCCCATGGACGCGCTGAGCTTGCTCCTGTCCTCAGCAAACAGGACGTCACCACCAACTGCCGCTCGGGTACCTCACTTTCACATCCTCTCTGCCGCTGCATGTCTGAGTGCCAAAGCCACAGTCAAATCCTCACTACGAGGGTGAAGTATTTCTTTAGAAGAGCATCCCACACAGCTGCCCCCCTGCTTCAAATAAGCTAAGAGCTCAACTAACCTAAGAGAAGGGTTTCTTTTTAATATCCTGGATGTAAACTACTTCAAGATACACAGTTCTAAAAGATCTCAAAATGCTACTAGTGTAGGGTGTGATCCTGGAAATGCTTACTAATTCATGTAGTCCATGCTCCTGTTAAGCCATGAAACTTAGTGACAGGCTTGAGAATCTACCATGTGATGAGGACTGGATTGTTTAAAACATCTGTTTCTTCTTGCTCAAATATAAAAAGTAATGTTATTAAAATTAGAAAGACCATTTTATTAATCCAAAATATCATCTAGTTATTAAACAAAGACCTAACAATGTGAGTCATCTGCATTAACAAATCCAGATGCTATAGTCAGAGGCAGGAAAGACTCAGGGACTGACAGTAGGCTTGCTTTTTATGTTTTTATGCTATTTTTTTTCTGTTTGTTTTTCATTCCAAGCAGACCATCCCTAATATTTTATCTCACTTGGTGGATTTTAGGAAAATTTTAAGTGAAGAGAAAAATTCTGGGTTCTCTCTCTTTCCTTAAAAAGTAATATACAAGTACTATTAAGATTTTTCTAATCCATTCAGTAGACTTTGTAACAAAATTAAATGTGTGTATATCTTTTTACCATGTTACAACTGGTTTCTTCTCATCCAGAGGATTGGACAAACGTGGTTTTCATTTGATCACATTTAAATTTAAATTGCCGCACCATTCTATGCTGGGTGGAAACTTACTATGCATATGTCCAAGAAGAAAGGACCATAATTTGGGAACCGCTATCCATGGTGATTCTCACCAGCTAGAAATCAGGGACTGCACTCGTTCTGGGAAAGGCCACATAATGTAAAATCATCACAGTCACCTTGTCTTTTTTGCTCTTCACTGAAGGGCTGGTACCACTGAATGGGAATTTTCAAAGTGCCTCGTGACAGAAGAATCAAAGTTCAGCAAGAGCAAAGTAAGGCCAGTACTAAACACTCTGCTGATGTAATTTTAATACATATAATTTTTATGCAGGGATCCTATTTGCACAGCTCAATGGAGTAATGTATTTGAAGAGCACTGCTGATTAATTAGGTTGGTTCAGTATGAATGAATTAGCTGATCTCTATTTTATGTCTGTTTCGAAGTTCACTATTGTGAACTTTACCCCATTCAGTGCTCCATCCTGTTCAAAAGACTTATTGCTAACTTTACTTGGGCAGGAAAGGGAATCATTAAAATCACTATGCAAGCCTCTTGAGTATGGTGGGTTCTGTTACAGTTGTATAAATGCAGCTCATTACTCAGCTAAGGGGAACTGACTTTCTAGGTAGGTTTTGAAAACAGAGGGAGCGTGAGTTGGAAGGTGTGGAAACTGCAGGTTTCATGACCAGACCTGAACCCAAGTTCTCTGTTCCTGGGATGGAGTCTATACCAGCTTTAAAAGTAATCTGCCTCTTTTTCTGACTATATCATGTATTTTGCTCCTATTTTCTCTAAAGACTGCAGAAATAACTGATTTCATTTATTTGGAATATTTATGTCAACCCGTCAGTAAAAACAAATTCACATTTCCCTTAGAAATACAACAAAGGTGGAACATGCTAGACTTTCCTTTTTGCTTCTTTACTTCCAGTTCAGGAGTTCCTTTATTCAGTCTGATGTTAAATCTACTTGTATTAGAGAATCCTTTTTATCTGAGCAAATCTTATTCCTTAGCAATGAATCTCAGAACATTGCGGGGTGATTGTATAAAGCCATTGCTTTTTCTTTATTGCCCACTAAAGAAACATTTATGATTAAATGGGAAAGGGAACTATCTCATTCTCCTGAGCTGGAGATATTGGACTCAATAATGTCCTTCATACGTGTATGCTCTATTTCAGCTAACCTGTTAGAATTGCAATATAAAATTGTAAATCAATGGCATCAAGCACCTGTGAAGATGAGTAAGATTGCAAGTCATTTCTCAGATAGATTTGGAGAAACAGCTCCCAGCCAAGAACTCTTTTACATGTTCTACAGGGTCTGTCCTAAATTACCCCAATAAAGTCAGTTGTTATACATCATATTGAGAAAATTTCCAGCTGTCTGATGTCAAGTGCTCAGAAACACTATACATAGAGACACTTGGACTTGGAGGTATGTGACGTACAACTGAGTTACAGGCTATTCAGCTGGTTATTTGCAGAGCTAAAAATTCAGAATCTTCTTCAATAATGAAACTGGATCCTTAGGAATTTGTTCAAATCTGTTCTGTTTAGCTATAACTGCAGAAAATGCATTATTTCTACACAAGGTGTTCCTTTATTGATTACCTTTGTGCTGGTAGGAATAGTTAAACCCAGCTACTCATAAACACTTTATGGGCTAGAAAGAATGAAAGTAAGGAGGAATTTTGTTTGTTTTTCTTGTCTTTCTGTAATCACAATGGTATCTCTTTCTAAGCTTGTCATCTTCTGCTAGGCTGATTCTCTTGTAAGGGCTTTAATAACACGAATTTAATATGAAGTATACCTCTGAATACCTACAAATATATATCAGTCAAAACCCTTACTTTCTGCATTTTGGAATAAATTTACTAAGATTCATATATGTGAAATATCTCTAGATTTTACAAAAACAGAGTTGTTAGTGCCCAGGCATGCTTTTTACCTCTACAGAGCTTGGAGGTCAGTGCAGTGTAAAACTTGGTGTGGCAGCCAGAAAATACAAAACAAAAATACACACCACCCAGCTGATGATATTTCAGCCCCACTCACAGAGCTGACAGCAGCCACTGAGCACACCCTGTCACAAGGATGTTCTCCCTCTCCCTGCAGAGGACATCAGAAGGTGGGGCAGGTATGTCTTAGTGCATCAGCTGGGTGGTTTATGCGGCTCTGAGAGAGTGATGGTAGGTCTGCTGCTGGAAAAGGGATTAGAATGTTACCTAGAAGAATGCAGATAAAAGGAGTCAAAGAACGATCAAAGAATGGATCACAGAGAGGAGAAACCCCAAGGAGAGGCACGTGCACCGAAGATGGCATCACAGAGGTCAAAACATCTTCTTGGGGCTCTGGATTCATAAACGTGAGGCAAAAGCTCTAAGCTAGGAAGGAAAATGGTGACTTCTTCACTTGGTGTCTTTGACTCAAAAATGGTTTCTAGAACATGTTTGCTCTTCTATGAATCATGAGGCTTAATTACATAAAATTGCTTGACCTGTGTTATACCTCAGGTTATGTTACTTAAAGGTATCTTCTGACCTTAAATTTTATGAATCTGCATAAAGTAGCTGTAAGGGAAGAACAGCAGAATATGATGTTGTTTCACTGATTTGAATTACAACATGCATTTGCATCTTCATTTGCATTTACTGTCTTAAGAGTAACTGTACTGAATGCAGTTGTGTGATGGAGTTGTCACTGTCAGTTGAAAAGAGGTGAACGTGTTTTCTGAATGACCAAGATCACATTTACAGGACTGATGTCAACCAGCATGCCTCTAAAGAGATGCCAGCCCTGACAGGCATGGCTGTGTCAACAGAAGCCTCTGGTAGAGACACAGTTGTACCAGTAAAATGGTATTTTTACCAATAATATTTTACGCTAGTGCTGGGAAATGTTTTTATTCTACCAGCAGACAGTACAGATGTATCCATGCTAAACTGCTTAGGATTTTAGTATTCACAGCAAAATACTCCCCTCAGTGATTCCTAAACCAATCAATTTTGTTGGTGCTGCCAGAGAAAGGGCATACAACTGGCCCTGGCAACTGTCAGCTTTGTGGTACCACACATGACAGCATTTAATAAAGAGAGAGTGCAGAGAGAGTTTCAGGAGAAGACCAGGCTAAATCTGTTAGCCAAATAGTTATGTCAGGGAGGAGTGTGAGAAGATCAGGCTGAACGAAGTCAGAATACACAATGACTAACAAAAAAGTTCTTTCTCAAAAATAGTTTCTGTCATTGGAAGCAAAGGTTTAACAATACTGGCAAAAGAGATAGTGGAATAAGTTGCGCTGACCCCATGGTTTTTATAATTACAACTATACTGGAAAATTCTTTGTGGTGTAAACTAGCTCTCAGAAAAGACTCTAGGGGAAAGGGTGAAGGGTGATAACAGTTAGCACTTCATTCAGGAGCAGGGAACGAGGAGGGAACATCACTGCTTTGGTCTGTAAGTGTAGGCCAGATGCACCAGCCTGATTAGACTGTGAGGAATTCTCAAGCCTTGCCCGTGAAAGGTGTGGGTGTTACTCTATCTTACTCTTTATTTAGCTGTGCTCACAGCCTCCACTTCCAGGGAGTTCCTAGGAGGTAGGTGTGCATGGCTTTAGGACCAGCCTGGCATGTTCAGTCTCTACTGAGCTGGTGCTCAAAAGCGCAATTCTTTTTCACTCTTCGTATCTAGGCGCTCTATAATTTGGAAGGGCATGACCACTAATCAACCTTTACTCCACCTTAATAAAGTTGCGCAATATTCCATGCCCTTAATTATTTTTTTTTCTTTTTCTCCTCAATAAACTTCTTGAAGCCTTTCAGTACTCGGATGCAGTTTCTTCTCTGTCACCGGTTCTGCAGCTTCAGCTATAGCAATGATTTTCCTGCTCAGAGAAGGTTCATACAACTCACTGGCTGTATGTTAGAGCTTTGACTGCATCTACACCACTCACACCTGAGCTCTTCTCACTGAGAAGCAGGACTCAAAGCCTGAACCTCAGGGCATTCAGAAATAATTTGAAGGTGATTGTGGAAATGACTGTTGGGAATGTCTTCTTAAGTAAGGTGAACTAGGGGTGAGGGTTTTGAGGGAAGCGAATTTCCCTGGCTGCTCTGACTGCTGCTTCTCTCTCCCTCTTGAGCTGTTGCGCCCTTTGTGCTCATGGTGCTGTTCACAGTGCTCACCCACCACAGGGATTTTCTCCTTATTTCCAGCACCGAAGCTCTGACTCTTCCTTCACTCGTCCCACCATCACCCCCGTTTGTCTGTCCCTCGTTGCAGCAGCTGCCAGTCTCACGTGTGTGCAGACATCCCACGCAGGGCTGTCTGGTGCTTTGTTTCACTCCTCCTCTCGGGGAAAACTTGTAGGACTGGCAGTGAGGCCGGAAGGTGAGGGATCTGGGAGGGGTGTAGGCACATCTCAGGGCAGGCACAGCTAGAGGCCGGGAAAGGAAAGGAGTGGAGAAAACATTGCAACCCCTGCTTCAAGGTTGTGCCTTGTGCCTCAGAAAGGACGGCGCTGGCACACAAGAGGTCTGGAGAACACTGAAGTGGCCCATTCCTCTCCATGAGGTGTGCAAGCCCGCAGCCAAGCAGCCCAAGGAGACGAACACAGCTGGGAACAGGAGCCTGTGGATTAGTGAACTGCTCTCTGCAGTTACTGCGCGTTCTTGCTTGCCCTTTCCAAGGAATTTGGGCTCACACAGGCGAGGGAGAAGGGCTCAGCTGCCAGCGGAGGTGGGAGCAGCGCAGATCCTCATCCGCTCCCGTGGAGGGGCTGGTGCAGAGCCAGCCGTGACGGGGTGAGGGGGGCCCGCAGCCGGCTGTGCCCAGCGCTGCTGGCCACTGCCCTTCTGCAGCCAGCCCAGGCACGGGACATGCTGCTCAGCCTGGTCTGGTTCTGCCGCTGGGGACAGGAGCAGGGTGAGGCGGGCACCGACTGCTGCCCTGAGCCAGAGAGGTTCCCACCCTGCCGGGAGCCCAGTGGCACTCAGGCAGGACCAAAACTTTGCCATGGATGTGGGAGACGCCTGGCAGGGCTGTGCTGGGCGGCTCCTTGGGCAAGTGGCCTCCGGCTTGGAGTAGGAGCACAGTGCAGCCCCTTGCTGGAGCACTGGGGCGGTGACTGCTTTGGGGACATGCACAAGGGTCCCTTTTGGAGATGGAAGCACTGCTTGGCGAGAGCTGCGTTTGCTTTTGCTGGCACGGAGAGGGAGATTTAAAAAGCAAGCAAACAAACAAAAAGCCACAATGGCTGAAACAGTGAATTCAAGTATCACTTACACTCATGTGTTGCACATTTGCTCCACAAAAAATGTTATTTTAGCACAAAGATTTTGGGAGTGTGAGCAACACAGATCCCACGCTGTCGCAGCAACACTTAATACGCGAAGAAGTATTTCTATGGGACCCCAAAATGAGTGGCTACATGAAGCGTGTATCTTTAAATCAATTCCGTCCGGCTCGGTGCTGCACAGCTAAGTGCCCCGGCCCCGGTGCTGCCGAGGATGATCCCGGCAGCAGTTGGAGGACACCGGGAGCGCCGGGAGCGGCGGCCCTGCGCCCGGGCCCTGCTCCTGCTCCTGCTCCNCGGACCTGCGGCCCTGCGGCAGGGCGAGACCAGCGTTCGGGTGCCTGCATTCTTGTTGTGTTCTGAGTGCGGTGTGCCGGGTCATCCGCGCTGCGGTGCCACTGGAGCTGCGGTGCCCTGTGCCGCCTGCTGAGCTGGCGACACTGCCTGCCAGGGTTGTTTGGTTTTGGGGCAACATTTTCCCCCATGGCTGTGCGTCCCTCTCTTGTTCTACTCAGAAGTGTTTTTCTAAAAGATAACGCCATTTAAGTTCCCTGTGTTGGGACTTGGCAAACCCATTGTCTGTAGAGAAAACGCTTGAGGTAGTAGGAGTTACTATAAATCACAGTTACCTTGAAGGAGCATAAATGGAAAAAAAAAAACCCTGGAAAATACTTAAAACTTTTATTTGGGGTACAAAGAGCACAGAAGTTAAATTGTTAAAGGGTTAGAAATACCAATGGAAAATCAATAGAGGGATTAAACAGGAGTAGTGGTTTTATCACACTCTGAATTCTCATTCTATAGATACACAGCAAGACCCTTACTAATCTGTAATAAAAGTTCTCGGGGCTGTGGTGTATCTTTGCTCCGTTCCCCATTTGGCGGGCGTTAAGTCTGTTTTGTGGTGGAGGTTTTGGGAGCATGCAAGGAAGAAGCTGTGATCCTGCTGCTGCATCGGGCAGTGTTGTGTGCTGCCAATGTCATATGAAGTTGTAGTTACCACAGCCGTGACAGGCGATGCTATCATAGCAACCCAGTGTTTCGCAGTCTTTTGAGAATTTAATTATGTTGATTTTTTTTTTTTTTAATTAAAGCAAGTTTCCGTAAGTATGTTGACAAGGTTAGAAATGTTACTGAACTATACCCCTCAATGGGTGGAATGCTAGAAGATCCAGACAGCCATTGCTTGTTTTTCAGTCCCATTATTAGGATAATATTTGACTGGGGGAAGGGTCTGACGTCTGATTTTGTAATTTCTTGGGCTTGCAATAGTACCTGACACAGTACCTGAGCTGTATCCTAGTGTAGGTTCCCTGGGTGTGGACAGGAGTGTCATGCACACTCAGAGTGGCACAAGGCTCCTGGACACATGATGTGTAGTGTCTTCCCTCACAGGATGCAACAGCCCCTCCAGTGTCCAGACTTCTGAAGCCTGGAGCCATCACCTGTAACAGACACTTCTCTCAAACCACCAGGACTCACACTTCTGTTTCTGCTTTGTTCCATTCACCTACTGCCCATGCTGTTCCTCCATGTTGCCCTACATGCTGTTCCTTCCCTCCAGTAGGATGCTGACTCCTGAAATAACATATTTGCTCAGGTGTTTTTTCTCTTCCACTTTGGACCTGTCAGGTAAGGTTTGATTGAGAAGACAAAGTGGATTTAGTGGTCTTGCATGGTCCTGTGTATGTACATCTACATGTGTGGATGAGCCAAGACTTCTGAGTATCTCATTCTCCAACAGAAAATAAATGTTTTGTTTAATGTCTTAGAAAGAAATTTTCTACATTTATAGAATGGGTCTGTACTACTCTGACCACAAAACAGGTCTTTCTCTCTTGGGTTTTATAAAGCGTGCTCAGAGTAGGGGCCAGAGAGAAAATCAGCGATCAGAAACGCTATATACTGATTTACAGAGAGATTAGGGATATCAATATTACAACCAACATGGATATTTATGCATTGTGTTTGTACTGTCTTTGTTACCTGCATTTTATCCATAAGCTTACATCACATCAGAAATTCTTGAGCATTCGAAAAATAACATAAATGTTACATAAATGATAAAGAATAGAAAGATTCTGATGAATATAAGTGCCTTCTTGAATGTGTATCAAGCCATGGTTGTAGAGAATGGAAGAATGACTTTGTGGAGTTCAAGCTTTTTCTCCTTTGTAGAAAGCAAGAGCAACTGGAAAGATGGTGTAAGTTTTAAAATTCAAATGGCTCAAGTGCCTTACTCTAGGGGTTGGAGAAAAGAACATTTTAGCTGTACTGCTACCACTTACATGTATTTAAAAGTAGACAACACAAAGACTATATACTTCATGTGTCTTGCACTGTGAATACAACTTTGATGGTTTACGCCATGTCCGAAACAAAAAGAGATCCTGTACCTTCTTCTCTAACAAAAGGTTTACTTGAGAGGGGCAAAAGCTCAGCTGAAATCAAGACATGTTGTTTCCCCTACTCTGATTTAGCTAGAAGTATATCAATTCCCAGCTAAAATTTTTGAGACAATTAAAAAGGGATCCTTCAGTAAAACTGGATTTTTTACAGATACAGTATGTGAGGAGAATATTTTCCCCAACATTTTCTTTCTCCAGCATCATTTTTATGTGGCTATCATGTAGATAACAGCAGGGAATTCCACTTAAGTAGATCCTTAATGGATTTAACTAATGGTTTCTTTGTGATGCTCTCAGACAGTTCTCCTGTAATGTGGATCCTCTAAATATTTAAATCCACCATTGAAGCATTTAATAGGAAGAAAGTCTCCTACTATTAGAATAAAGAAAATGCTTTCAGCTGGAAACAATACCAAAACAAAATCTGATTTGTACAACTGCATCAAGAATCCAAGCCCACTTACTCTCTGAGGCAGCTGATACAACAACGACCTGGGGTGCCAGGTAAACAAGCAATCATTTGTATATTCAGACAATCTCTGTCCTTTGCTGCTTCTCTATATCCTCCATATTTTTGAGGGCTGTTTGTAGTGATTATTGGCTTGAGTGAGCAATAAAGCTGGTAAATTAATACTGCTACTTACTATTGGTACAGGGAAACTGCCTAACCCATGGGCTTGTGGAATCTTGAAAATAGTGGATAGGTTAACCTGAGATGCTTCTCCTTGTTTTGAGTCTTCTGACACTGTTTCAAAGTGATCTTTCTTACTGTTCTACCCATTATCCTCCTTTTTTATTCTTCTTACAAGTGCAGCCTAATGTTTGTTGAGTTCCATAAAATATTTGAGCTGGAAGGAAAAACCTTTTAGAAATCTACTTACTGTATTTTCAAGACCCAATTTTTTCTCTCCTGTCGCTTGCTTGGGAAGAACAGTCACTTCAGAAACTAACACTGGTCTTTAAGCTGTCTGCTTAGTGCTGGATTTTACCATGTTTCCCTTGCACAAAGAACAAAATCTACTGTTTTCAATCTAGATTGTTTCTGAAAATGATAAATAATAGAAAAATAAAGGCTCCCTGTAGCTTGCATTCAACTGAACAAAACCATAGAGCTGCAGTTGCCCCACAGCTGCTTTTGTGATGTATAAAATACATCCCCTACCTTTTGAATACAGAGGAGTCCTCGAAAAGAATGGATATCACTTTCAGCTAAATAAATATGTTTATTTTGTTCTGCACAGTTCAGGCAGGGATATTTATTTCTGCAGATGATATTAATAAATTTATAGGAATTTTCTGCAATCACTTGACAATCTATACTGTCTAAATCCACATGTAACCTGTTCCCTTAAATATAGACGCTTTAAAAATTTTATTCTCTGGTATTTCTGTGATACAATTAATTTCTGCATTTCCATCACTTGGTATTGTTACACATACAAGCACATAGAGCCATTCTGAAATCTTGTGTGCACAGCCATGGTATAAATAATATACAATATAAGCAGTAAAGTTTCTCCCTTGCTATGGAAGCTGGCCATCCAGAAAGGGCACGCTGGACCAAGTTGGCCAGAACGGCACCCTCGTTTGGCTCTTATGGGGAGGTTCTCGAATAAAATGAGCAGGCACACTTTTAGATTTTCCTTCTTGTTGCGTCTCAGCGCCGTTAGCGATAATGCAGAACTATCAGCATGTTCCTCTCACGCTTGTACTTTATGTTGCATGGATACACTCAAAGGCTTGAATTAAAGGCTTTCTTGCTATCCTACCCGCTGCCAGAAATGGAGTGCCTGTTTTTAAACCAGGTGCCGGATTCTTTGTTACACTGTATCTCCTGCAGTTATGTAAACCAAAGAGAGTAAACGGAAAAGGGCTATTGGATATTAACATCTATGTAAATCAGTGCAGATGCTGAATTGGTGGCATTTTGTATCCACTTGCAGAGCAGAATATGACTACTCCAACTCAAAAATGGGGTGAAATTTATTTTGGGGGAAGGAAGGCAGTAATGAGTTAGTACATGGGAACTGCTGTTACTTAGATCCACTCAAAACTTTTTTAATCCAGGAAGCCCACTGTATCCAAACCAGCATGGCTAGCAGGTCAAGAGAAGTGATTCTTCCCCTCTGCTCTGGTGACACCCCACTTGCAGTGCTGCATCCAGCTCTGGGGTCCTCAGCACAGGAATGCCATTGACCTGTTGGAGCGAGTCCAAAGGAGCGCCACAAATATGATGAGGGGGCTGGAGCACCTCTCCTATGAAGACAAGGGTGAGAGATTTGGGGTTGTTCAAACTGGAGAAGAGAAGGCTCTGGGGAGACTTTAGAGCAACCTTCCGGTACTTAAAGGGGCTACGAAAGAGCTGGAGAGGGACTTTTTACAAGGGTATGTAGTGACAGGACAATGGGATATGGATTCAAACTGAAAGAGAATAGGGTTAGATTAGATATTAGGAAAAAAAGTCTTTATTGTAAAGGTGGCAAGGCTTTGGAACCGGTTGTCCAGAGAAGCTGTGGATGCCTCATCCTTGGAAATGTTCCAGGCCAGGCTGTATGGGACTCTGAGCAACCTGGTCTAGTCAAAGGTGTCTCTGTCCGTGGCAGGGGGTTGGAACTAAATGGTCTTTAAGGCTCTTTCCAGCCCAAACCATTCTATGATTCCACAATTTACATAGTGGTTAAAAAGCAGAGAATGTAAGCGTTGAATTAATGATAAAGGGCACTTCGCAAAATCAGAGAATGGGTCAGGTTGGAAGGGACCACAGTGGGTCACCCGGTCCAACCTCCCTGCTTAAGCAGGGTTATCTTAGAGGCACAGGCATGTGTCGAGATGGTTCTTGGATATCTTCAGTGAGGGAGACTCCACAACTTCTCTGGACAACCTGTTCCAGTGAGTAGTCACCTGCACAGTAAAGAAGTTCTTCCTCACATTCAGGTGGAACTTCCTGTGCATCACTTTCTGCCCGTTGCCTCTTGTTCTATTGCTTGGCGCCACCAAGAAGAGCCTGGATCCATCCTCTTGACACCCTCCCTTCAGATACTTATGGACATTGATGAGGTCCCTTCAGTCATCTCTTAGGCACCTAACTCCTGTTTTTCTGCCTTTATGCCTTTGAAAACCTCCCATTCTTACCTAATTTATTTATGTATTTACTTTTGAAGGTGGTGCCTATTTAATCCATGAGAGCAAAGAAAGGATATAGTACTAGTCTGAATTGGTACAGGAGCAAATGCCTCCAAAAATAGTGTGATTTTTTTTAGAGAAACCCATCTGTGAATTGCTGCTTTGTGCTGACCCACAATTTATGCAGCTTTTGCCCAAATCTATCAGACGAAGCTCTTTAAATGGCTTAAAAATAGTTTGTAAGTGTTACAGGCATTCAGTCAAATTAGTCACTTAGTCAAATCATCCTTTCAACTGGTGCTTTCAGCAAATGGTTAAAACATCATTTGAGGAAGGACCAGGTGTATGATCTAATGCCTGAAAGCAGCTCGTGCTCAATGACATAATCCTAAGAATAAATGTATTGTAAGTGTATGGCCAAACACAAGAGAATATCTGTCAGCAAGTAGCTAGAAGTGCCACATGGTTTTTGTATCACTGTGCTGGAGCCAGTGAGTGTTGTGCAGCACTTTCAGCTCTTCTGAGAAAAATACCACATACTGCTTCAGCACTCCCTGGATCCAGGGCAGATGCTTTTAAGAAATCCTTAACTAGCAGAAGTAAAATCTTTTCTGGGTGTCTCTTTTTCTAGACAGAATAAACTGAAAACTCACAGAATTTTACATATGCAGCTTCTAGCAGTATATTTTGCATGGGCTGTGGGACAGTGCCTCTTGCCATGTTGTGGCAGCGCAGCTAAACAGACAGAGGACACCGGGAGTCCAGTGTACAAGGATCAAAGTCTGGGTCCATCAGTGGTGCACATGATACCAGGCTAATCACTTGGCCTCTTTATGGCCTGTTTCTACTAGCATATCAGGATAATGCACAATATGGACCTTTGGAAGAAAAAAACTTGGAAGAAAGGAACAATACTACTGCTACTACTATATTGACTGTTACAGTTACAGCTGTGCTTTCAGAACCACCATCATTAATACATCGCTCATTTAAACATTATTCTAGATTTCTCCAAAAATACCTCTTGGGCTAGCCCTCATTCTTCATCTCTCAATTTGTCTTCACTGTAAATGTGTATAGCTCTGTCATTACTGTGTTTACAGGTAATTTTTAACTGGACTCATTGTCCCTGTCTTCATGTTTTTTCTTGCTAATCAGAGGTTGTGCTAGAGTTTCTTGCTTGTTGATATTTTTTTTTTCCTAGAGAATAGTGTGTTTCCATTTACTGTTTAAAAACTAGCACTTAAATGGAGTGTTAAATCACTTCTGGAAACTGGGCCTAAAATAAACGGTTATACTCTATGAAAAACCACATCAACCTCTTGACCCTGCTCTTGCCTCTTTCCAGAGGCATGTTAGGAACAGCTGTGTATACAAATTGAACGTACTCTCTATCTTCAAACCCTTTACTATGACCCATCCTAGTATTTGAGTGCTCATTGCAACTCTATCGTAGTTCAAATCCGTCCTCTCCTGCTAAATCTGCAACTACCTTCTCAGCTTTCCTCTCGGTTTCCTGCCTCTCCTGCAGCCGTTACCATTACAATCTGCAGGTGCTCCCCCTTCCCCCTCCTCTCCCCTGTATGTCACTTCCAAACCACTCTGCATTACTCCTTTCACTGGTGAGCCCTTTGAGTTCAACTGAATTGCTGTTAGCTTCCCAAATAGTTTTAAAAAAAAGTAACTACAATGTTGTATAAAAATCAGGGAATTAAATATTGGACAGGGATGAACCAGAGTCAGCATGGATTTTGCCATTTCTGGGGAGGAGGAGCTTTATGGGCTTAGTTTCTCAAAAGTGTTGGGCAATGACACTTTATTAAAAAAGTAAACAGCCTTAATTTTTCAATATGGGAAACAAAAAAGAAAGAAAATTCTCTGAAATAAATTGAAAATAAGAATACAGAATAGAACTTCTTTTGTGGCCACGGTAGCAATAGTGAATATGTATATACAAGAAGATCATTCAGCAATCACCTCTTCTGGCAGCAGATGATGACTGAGATTTTTGTTGCTCCTGGGTAAATGGTGCTAGTGGAGCAACAGAGGACTGGAAAGCCTGATCTTGCACCAGCCAGACCCAAATTCTCAACCTAGTTTCTGAATAAATGGGAGGCCAGAAAGAAGGGGGAGGAATTTTTCTGCAGTCTTTCTTTCTGGAAGGAATGAAAAATGTGAACAAGTGAATCCTCACAGCAGCGGGTAGAGACAAGTGTTTCCTCTTCTGTCCTGTTTCAGCAGTTGGATCCATGCCTGGGATGTTCACCGGGGAGCCTTTCTTGTGGTCTCCTGCTCTGGGGGGTGGCAGACAGTCCCACAGTCTGTTTTGACATTCAGGAGTAGAGGCACTGATGAAGAAAAGCTCTCCATGGCTTAAACAGGGAGGCAGGGGTAAGAAAAGAGATCATTAACACAGTCTTTATTTCTCCTGATGTGGAGTTTGTATCCTGGTGCATTTCTGTATGCATGTCCCCTGATGTCAGTGGAATTATTGTCAAGGGAGGAACAGCAGCATGTCCCACAGGCATGGTCGCGAGGCAAGGAAGAGATCTCCCAGGGGCTTCCTGAATTTATGAAGGCAGTGGAATAGTAGATCTGAAAATGAATACTAAGTGTGAAGTGGGGGCTGGGATATTTCAGCTCATTAGTGATTGTTAAAAATAACTATTACTCTGTGAGTGTAAACAGTATTGAGTATGCTGTGCTTAGAATGAGGTTGAGCAAGATGCTTTTTCACAACCCAGTTGTTATTATGCATGGTCATCTACAATCTTTGCTTTTTACACTGTGGCTTTCAAAATGTATGAAAAAAACTCCTGTGTGTGTCTAAGTTGATTTCACACAGTCCAGCCCAAGCCGCCATGTGCAATTATTTAGTGATTATTTTGTGTGCCTTTCTAATGTAAGACTCTTTGAGCAATGGCAGATATGTAATTGATTGCTCTTTTTGTAAAGTATCAGCATTTAGCCAGTAATCAATTTATTACCAAATGTTGCTTGGAATGAGCAGCTTTCTCCCTGACAGTAATCTCATTGGTTGTGACAAGATATGATCAGGTGACAGTGAGACCTTCTCAATAACGCTACAGTAAATCACACTCAATAAGAATAAAGAGTCCTGAGTAAAAATAATTCCATTTTCTATTAACAAAGCCCTTGGCAATTGGCAGCCAGTGCCACAGTGGCAATACTGCAGACACTGCTGGAGAAGTGAGAGGTTGTCGTCCGAAACAGAAAAAATTAGTAGGAAGCTCAGTTTAAGTGAGCTTTCTGCATATACTCAATTTTCACTGCTAGGTCTCATAACCTTTTCAGGGTGTATGTGTCCCATTTTAAAGCTTCTCTCCTTTTGTGGTTCTGCAACTGTTGGGTAAAACTTAATCCCTGGTATCTGTTAAGGAAGCTATATCCAGTTTACCTCCATGGTAAATTAGTCTCTATGACTCCAAGATAAAATACTTTAACAATTGCGCACAGAGGTACATATTTTTTATCTTGACATTTATACCTTACAGTTAGGATTGCATTTATTTATTGCATTGTACTGCTGTTGTGTCTATTGGACAAAAAGTAATCTCGTGGCAGGAAGGCCTGTGGCTGTTCCTGTGTTTTCAAAAGGGAGATAATTCCATATTCAGCTTTCTGCTTCCTGCACTGACACCTCTCATTCTCGTTGCAGACAGTTGTTCCAGAGAGATGCTTTGAGAAGTCATCTTAGTGTGGGCTGAAGAGATTTCTAACTCTCTCTGAACTGTCCCATAAAAGGCTCTGAAAACAGCTGAGAATCTTAAAAATCATTAAGCACAGTGGCTTAAGAAGATACACGATCTCTAGTCTATAGTATAAGAACTGTAATGTGCATGACTGAAGCTTTTAAAGTCTTTTTCCCTGATGAATATGATCTTTGGAAGCTGCCAACACATGGCTGTACTGTGTCCAAGACATGATGTCATTGTGCTCAAGACTGGGTGCTTCTCAACTGTGTTTGGTCAAGTGCAGTGCTGTTCAATTGGCTTCAGTCTTCACGTGTTCATTTGAAATAAATTAATTTGTCACAAGTGCTGGTGGACTCTAAGATACCCTCCATCATGCTGGTATGCTGGCCTCTGCCTGAGTGTTCAGATGACCTGAAATAAATTCTAGTATTGAGAACTTCCATATGTTTATCAGTTATGGTAAACATGACCAATTAAGTGTTCATTCTGATATTTCAAGTCTATCAGTCATTAAGTATTATTTCTTCTGGTAAAACCACTGAAGAACAAAGAACAAATTGTGAATATCTGTACTGCCTACTGTGAATAGCCTATATTTTGCCATGGATAGGCATGAATAGCTATTTAGGATACCAGAGAAGCCTGAGACAGAACCATACTATATTTTCCTCCACTAGCTCCCAGCTAACAAGTAACTTCAGGAAAGAAAATGTCCTTGATTTATCAGTTCTTTAAATAAACCCTCCTGCTCAGATCAGCTACTTTCTCAAAACTCAGACACTTCTGTGAAATAAAATGCACAATATTATTTTTAAATGAAGAAAAATTATTTGCATTTCTGCAGACTTGAGATGACTAAAGAATTTTTTCCTGAGACTTAAAAGTGGCCCTTGGCCACAAAGTATGAATGGAGAGTTGTAACCCAAAGGTGATATTTTCAGCAAGATCTTATCAAACATGGGGCTGAAATGAAATTTTTTTCCTCATCTTATCTATTATTTCCTCATCTGATCTATCTATCAACCAGTGGATGATAGGTTTCCCTTTCATCCTCTGTATGATACCTCCCACAATTGCATCCGAATCCATGATTAAATTTCTGATTGCTAATTAATGCAAGTTATTACTTACTGTTATTAAGTAAGGGCAGGGCTGCCTTCATCTGTCTGGAGGGTCTGCCATTATATCTGCTCTGTGTATTGCTGCTACAGTGGAACTGAATATGCCTCAGCCTCATGCAGATGCACTGTGTCAGAAAACATCTGCTAGCTGCTGATTTTATGCATATTACAGAGACTTTATGTACTGTTAAATGGACCACTTCTTCATTCCAAACCATAATTTTCCATGTGGCATCATTTGATCTGTCCTCACTCCAACATTTGATCAACTCATTTCTTCCTACCCAATATGTTTGTTGTAACCTCCTCCATGGCTGTGTGTGTCCTCCCTGTGAACGGAGATTACTACAGTGCTCCTGTCACAATCGTATGGTGGTAGGGCAAAATGTGTCATTTTAATCAATGTATTTTATTTCCATTAGCTTCTTTCATCACTGAGCTTGGGTCTAGACAGCTTAGGTTTGATTATGCCAACTGCTACCCGGCTACATAGTAGCATTCCGTGATCTAATGCAATGCAGTTTTCCAGAAGTACCAAGGACGTCTAACTGGGTACTAGGTTTAGAGCTTAAACGCAGCGAATGAGGAGAAAAGCATGTCCTCCACACAGAACTTTGCTGTGCCTGTACACTGAAGTTTCAAATGGAAGAGTCAGAGAGGAAGCTTATTTGGGTCACTGCCCTTTGGGGACACATCCATTTCAGTCCTGCTGTTACCCTCCTGGGAGTCGAGCTGCAAGGCCACGGCAGCAGAGGGTGCAGGAGGCAGAAGTGGGAAAGGGCTAAAAAGGGAGCCATTCCCTTTGGAGATGGGGCATGCTTTGCTATAAATTGTTTTGCTTTGGTTTTCTTGTGATGTTTAACTTTATATCACCTACCTGTGATATAATCCCATGGTTAAACTTGAAATTACTGCGGAGGAAGTTACCTTGTGGATCCAGGCTGCTCAGGATTGCTCTGCACGGGCTGTGGATTGACGAGTCTTTGCCTGTCCATTCCTAAGAGTTCTTGAAACAACAGATCTCTTCTGTACCTGTTGAGTCACAACTTGGGATTAGTACAGCTCTAATTACAACAGAGAAAACAGTACTTCTTTGGTAACCTTTGGTCGTGGTGATATTTCTAGAGGCTACAATGAAAAAGATGTAAAGTTTGAATGGCACCTACCAATCATTTCTGATATATGTAAGTAGCAGGAGGCGGGCACATACTGCAGGGGAAACATTTTTGCCAATCAAACATCACACAGTCTTTCTTGGCATGCATAGAACTTCGTTGCTACATGATAAAATAATAACACACCCAACACAGATTTTGCATATTTAGTGATTCTGACAAGTTTGAATAAATATGGTATAATAATAATAATAATAATAATGCACATTTAGGTAGCTCTTTTAATGTTCAAAGCACTTTATAAATGCTAGCTTGTTAACTAATCCTTGCAACATCCTTGTGAGGTGCAGAATTATTGTCCTAATATTAGAGATATATAATGGTGTGCAGTGCACCAATTTCCAGTAACTTTTTAACAATACACTGAAGTCTGATATACAATGTGTATCCCTATATTTCTGGAATATCACACAGTGGCATAAATGTATCTAAAATAAGTGATTTCTTCCATGAAAGTAAAGTAGAGTAGATATATTATTCATGTGCCTATAATTCTCTTCCAATTAATTTTCTCAAAAAATATTATAATTTAGTTGTGCTTGAGGTAACAGTCAGGGAACCCAGCAGTGATGTTTGTGGGGATACTGGGGTGCAAGGCACTGTGCTGATTTTTATGGGTGAGTGAAAAAGGCTGGTTCCTATCTTGGATATTTTGCAGTCCAAGAATATGTTAAGAGACAACAGATGGATACAACAAAGAGACAGAGACATCTCGAGGTTACAGAGGGAGGATTACAATTACTATAAGAAGTGGTGGTCACAGCACACCAGCTGTTTAACCATTCTTAGATAATTTTTCAGTCATCACCACAGTGAGAGTAAGAGAATTATTTGAAGGAGGATGACAAAATGACTAGGCAGACTTTTGTAATGCCTCCTTCACGTGCAGATATACAGACGTGGGGAAAATACCTTCATAAGAAAATGGGATGAAAAGCATTTCACCTTTGGTAAAAATGAGCTGAGAGCTAAGGATTCTGATTCACTATATGAAGTCATGAAGGATGAGAAGGGATAAGCCCTGAAGTGAAATGCAAGGTATAGGCATGCGGTGACAGTGAAGTGAGGTGACAGGAGTGAAGTGCCAAGACAGAAGATGACGGGTGTGTTTTGATAGAGCTGTTTGGTAGAAGCCGTTGCAGTTCTAAGGCTGTAAGAGCATCTGTTTTTCAAACTTCAGTGAAAGCTCCATGTTTCTTGGCTGTTCCACAGGAGGCTGTGAGAAGTCTTCTAACCCTTACTTTGTGTGGCCTCCATGACATGGACACCGGTTCTGTGCTTTGCAGCCATTTTAGTCCTGTGCAAGAGTGTCTCACACCCTTGCTTGGTGTTCAGCTAAAACACTCCCTGTGTTTGATATGTGCCTGAAGACTCAGTTGAGACACAGGGAAGGAGTGAAGATTTACATACCACATTCGTCTCTGATCAATGTGGTCTCCATTCTTCAGTGCTCATGGTAAAGCCTTCTCCATACATCACTCCTGAGGCTACAGATCCTTTGCCATATTGCCATTCCAGCCCTTTTAGACAGCCTGGCATGGTAGCTGCACATATCCCCACGGCATGCCAAGGTGTAATGTAAACATATACAAACTCGTTTTAAACAGGAAACAGCCTTGTTGTGGTAGCACTGAGGTCTGTGTAGATTAATCTATCCTTTGAAAAAGGCACTAACCCTTATTTGGGTATTATTTCCAGTATAAGCACTTGGGTTTTGATCGAGCAATTAACGTACTTGATGTGAGTCTTTGCATTGCCTGCAATGGGCTTTGGATTGGAACCATAATCCGGATGCCTCACATACATATACATCCTTAATTAAAAATTCCTAAATTGCTGTTACATAAGGAGGATCCCAAACCTCCTGTGAAGCATTTCTAGCTAAGCTAGTGGAAAAAAAATGCACTCGGTATCTTGCCATCACAGTTAATATGAAGTAGAGCACTTCTCTATATTGATTATTGAGACAGGTGAATTATTGGTTCACTGAGAACATTAAGTGAATGTCCTGACTTTCACATGTTTGTAATTTATAAACAAAGCTGTTTTACAGGAATTTAGCTACAATACACACATAAATATATATATATATATACACACACACACACACTCTCAGGCGAATATGATCAGCTTTAAAAACAGGCTTAAAATGAACATAATAAATAAACCTTAAATATACCAACTGCTTCTGTTGTTTCAGTTTCTGTTTTCTGTATTCATTCAGTTTGCCAGGCATATTTTAAAAAATATAATAGATTGCTATACCTTTTTACCAAGAAGAGATACATCCTGTAGCAGCTGTCCATCATTAGCTACAGAATCATTTTACACTGACCTCTGTGAAAAAACTGAAGCAGGCCTCAGTCATATCCCCTCTCTTGTGCAGTAAAAGCAGTCATTCAAGATTTTAACTCATTTAATTTTTTTTTAGCAGGAAATACCAGTCTGGTCTCATAGCAAGTGCTCTGACTTAGATTCATATGACCTGCTTTCTATTCCTGGCTCTGGCTCTAAGTGACCTTATGAAAGTCATTTTTATCTACCATTGTTTTTAAATGGACTGAATGGTTTCCTAGCAGAATGGGTCAAGCATAGGCACTTTTTTCCCCATTATCTCGCCTCAAAAACCTATCCCTGAAGAAGCTACATACCTACACATAGAAATGCCAGTCAAGTCAATGCTCTGCCTCTCTCCCTTCTGCTTTCTCTCTCTTTTGTTCTTTATAGCATGAGGAAGTCAGAGTGAAGTGCCTAAATAATGCTCTTTAAATATACATAACTTGAGAAGACTAATTACATATACACATCTCTGCTCCAGTAGGCTGAGGTGATTTCTGAAAGCAAATACAGCATGGACAAAAGTGAGCTTCCCAAAATATTTATGGGCTTACTGTACTGCTACACCCAATACATGATAAGTGTTTATTGGAAAACTGCCTTCCCCTTTAGCAGTATAACTGTCAGGCAACACTTCATACACAGCAACACAAAGTCATAACTTGGGACATAATCTTTTATATGTTCCTAACAATATGCTTTGAAATCCTACATTTGAAAGGGTTTAACAACACACAATACCCCAAACTATCAAATAAGCAGTAAAAGTAACATGCAGAGCCAGACACAAAACCAGAATGAAAACCATTTTTTATTATTCTCCTCTGTATTACCATAAATGACATGCTATATTTAATTTTACAGTGCCCCTGGACAAATCATCAAATACTTTAATAACTACACAAACATTAATATTTAAATACAAGAGATCCCCTCAGTTACTGAATAATCATAACTCTGGATTGATAGGGTACTAAATGGAAAAATCTTGTTTAGACAGTTGTAAGAGGGGGGGAGGGTGTTTAATGAAACAAGTTTGATGGTCTTGTCATCATAAAACTGATAGATATTTGGCACAATTTATATCTTTGCTAAAAAGAAGTTTGAGAAATGGAACAATTGTGGTGAAGATTAATTTTCCCTTCTTCTGCTGTGAGAGCATAGTCCTTTAGGTCATTAGCAGGAATGTGTGACATAGATTGCACTTTACCCATGCAAGCTCCATGCTGACTCTTAGAAAATGCACTTGTTAAATAGCTGTGACTTCTATACTTGTGGAATGGGCTGCCCAGCTATCATCACAGCTATCTAGACTCATTTTATGAGAGTGATGAATATAGATGGTAAAAGAGACAGCATGCAGAGGTCTGGCTGTCAGTGTTTATTAGACCTGACCACCCATTCTACCCACTGTCCTTAGAGAGATTTTTTTAATCCAGATTTTGTCTTGTTGCTTCAGCCACTCTTCCAGTTAAATTTTCTACCTAATAATGGAAGTTTGACTACTAAACCACAACAAGAACAGTGAATTGGAAGATTTTTCTAATCCTTCCAGAACTACAAAAAACCCAATGGGCAACCAAACCAAACCGAACCAAACCGAACCAAACCAAACCAAAAAGACTGAAAGACTTCTCAGTCAAAGTCACTCACGTACATGCCTGAACCAAAAGCCTGAGACTTGACTAGATTTTCAGGTCTCCAGATCTAGGACTACGTTCATGCATGTGTACTACGTGTTACTGAGCACAGATGACACTAATGAAAGCTAATGAAAATATCTAATCATTGCTGGACAAAGGCTTGGCTTTTGTTTGTATCAACTCATACTCTTTGGTGCCACAGCTTTTGTAGCTAAATGAAATGCTTATGGACTGGGAGGTGGGCTGTGCTCACTTACCAGTCCCTTTTATTTGGCTTTACACCTCTTTCCAGGAGAGTCTGTCTCTGCACCTTAACATTTTCTTTTCTACTTTGGGGCACTGCCTCAGACTCTGCACTTTTCAGAGTTCCTTTTTCTTCTGTGCAATTCAGCTCCATGGAGATAATATAGTTCTATCTGTATTGTGTTTCTTGGTCCCTTCTCAACTGGGAAATGCCCCTTTGAGGGAAATTCAAGAGAGAACATGAATGTGTTCACATCCTAGCTCCGCGGGAGCAGAGGGAAGGAAATGGCACAGAGACATAAGGCCCTGAGTAACAGGACGTGGGCTGGCAGACCCGGGAAGCAATACCATTAGAGTACTCCTCCAGATGTGGACAGCTGACAAACTTTAATGATGAAGGCTGCATCCAAGCCAGTTATGATGAACTAATTAAATATCTTGCTCCATTTAATAAAGGAAGTATAGAAGAATCCAAAGCTATCTATAAATCACCTACCCACTGCCCTGCCAAGCTTCTACAGTGGCAGGAAAGGAGAGCAAAAGAAAAGACAATAGGGCAAAACTAAAGGACTAAGACCAATGGAAGTTTCTGTGCTAGGAAAGAATGGCTGTTGTCACCACATCTTAATGAAAACAAAAATACTATGGAAACTCCAAAGCTACAGGCTTGGAATCAGAGCAAAGAAAGTTAAAACAGCATAAGAAGTTAGCATAAATACTGCTGCTTAGAGCTGAGCAAATCTTTAAATAAGTGATTAATTCTCTCTGTCTTGACTTTATATGTTTAATTTATCATTCAGCTCTTCTAACTTCATTTATTTTTCCTTTTCCTTGTTATAAGGCAGCAATAAAACAAGAAGTTGGAACTGAGTTCTTGATATTAAGAAGAGGGCTGATTACTCTCTGAGACTAACTCTGGGCTTGGGCTGCCTCCACCTCTGCTGCTGCAGTAGTAATGCATGCTCCCTTGAGAGGACAGATTTAGTCACTGAGCGCAACCTCTTTTTCAGGGGAAGAAAATGTAAAGAGACAGCAGTTTCTAGCAATAAAATAAAAACCAAAATAACATAAACCATTTCTCCCTCAGTCATTTCTTCCTCCTTCATTTCAGATTTTCTTGAAATGGACAACCCATGCCCATTGATGAGATTTTGACCTTTTCATGATTATTTGTAGTGCTTGAGAGAAAAGCTGATTTTGCATTTACATGTGAACAACAGAAAATACATTTTCATCTTTTTACTTCACTCCAAAATTCTACCCTGAAACATCCTGAGAAACTAGAAATACATTCCTACAGATTAATCTCATTTGAAGACATTGAGACACTGGTGAGGAATTAAATTTTTCAAAACCATATTACTTTATGATAAAATTGTGAATTCAATGTATTGAAATGAGTAACTGAACTCCCCAAATTGCACTGTGATTTCTCCCTTCCCCTGTGTGTCCATGGGTGTTTGTATTTTTGTACAGCCATAGAAAAGCTACTGTAAAAGGATGTTTTAGTAAAGTCTTTCAGTTTACTGTTAACAAGTTCTTTGAGATGCATATACGTTTTCCTCATTGCCAGGCACCCTCTTTCAAAGATATCTTTGAAGTCCTACAATTTGAAGGTTAGAGTGCCTTTTGCATATCACTTAACCATTCAGATTGTGTCCTACTCCTTGACAGAAACACAGATAAGCAACTATATTTTGAATATCTGAAGTAATTTCTGGGGATGGACATAGTCCCAAGGTGTACTGTAAGCATGAATTAATCCTAGAAATCGTAAATGGAAATGCTGGAGAAATCTTCTGTTCACCAATAACACAGCTCACGACTGAAACTATCATTTTTTCAGCCTTCTGTGGAATAGAAGTACAGATGGTTGTCTATGTGCATAACATCAGTGATGCCCAAAGCAAAGAGATTACAAATACTTTACAGAGTTGTTATCACCAAGTACTCAGGAGAACACAGAAAGGCAGAAATTCACCTTAAAGCTACAGAGGATGTTCATGGCACTCTATTTACCACTCTGCTGTCTGTTGCCATAACCTCTCAGAAAGCTCAGATTATTGTTCTAGATCAGATTTCCTTTCCTTTTTTTTCTAGAGCAGGCTGGATTTTGCTTAGGATGTCACTTTACACTGACTTTACACTGATGAGATTTAACTTTGCAAATGAAATGAATTGCTGGAAACTATCTTACACAAACTGAATGCATGGTCAAAGAGTTTGCAAAAAAGTTCCTGTGGAGATCAAAACTATTTGGCATATGCAGTGGTTAAAACCTTGTCTCTATAATGGTTCCGTGATAAAAATATGGCCTCATGGATTTAGCATCTTCTAGGAGGGATTCACACTAACACACTTATATATACTGGTTGTGCTTAGCCAGGATACCTTTCCAACTCTATTTCTGAGGTGTGGCTCTTTCCTGTGAAAATCTGTGATATTGCAGAAGACAGTAACTAAAGTTACCATTTTTGCTTCACAGGAGGAAGAAACTTCATGAAGACAATTGGCTGCTGAAGTCTGAAGAAATTGGTCAGTGCACACATTTGTTTCACTGTAAGACCAGGGCCTGACACCTTTCAGGCTAAATGAACATCTTTGGACAAGCCTGTGGATGCCTATGTCAGGCTGAACAGCTCCAACACTTGCCATTCTTGCAGTAGTCTCTCTTTAAACTGCAGCAGCCCCTCAGTTCTTGTGCTGCTTTTTGTTTCCTTGTCTGGCATAATCTTTAACAACACTTAAGTATTTTACTGAGATGTGGCTGATCTTGAGTTGTGTTTCTTCAAACTGATTTTAGCATTATCCTTTACTAAGCTAGATCTGTATGTTTTCAAATTAATACAGAATGCAAATTCCTTTACTGTTTAACTGCATTTCAGCATGCCATGTCAGGAACGTGCATGTCAGTAAATCCAAGAGCTGGACAGTCTGGAATATTGTCTCCAGGAGAAAAAAAAAATTTAGAAACATAGAGATACTTTCTGGATTTAAGTGCCAATTGAACTGATATTGGTGCTGTTGGTTTCATCAGGTAGCTCTCGTTCAAATATGACAGGAAGTCATCACCTCGGTCACACAGAATGCCACCAGGCTCCAAGAGACCTGCATCACTTTGCTCCAGATAATACAACTGTATCCAATAGTTTTCATTCTTGATGATTTCTTTCTTGCATCTCTTGCTGGAATAGGCTGAAAATTAATGTGTTTCACTGGTGGATGTGATTACCCTGATCCGTCTGAAGCACATGATGACTTTCATCTGTTTTAATAGCTGCTGTAAACATGCAGGCAAAGCAGTGGTGTACATGAACATAGAAAATAATCAAATCATCTGGTTTTGATGAAAGTGTGTAAAACTCTAAAGTACACTTAAAAAACATGAATCAAAAGTTTATTGAAAATATAAAGCAGCTTGTCCTCAGCAAATTCATGATTTACACCAGATTTAAATGCACCACAACACACTTGGGTCAGCTTGAGAGAGTTGGTTTTGAATGTCTGGAATAATATGTAAGGTGCAGAAAAAATGTGCATTTGCAGAAAATCTGTTCTGATGGAAAGCAACAATAATGAGGCCTGAGATCTTTGAGCTCCTGGTGGCATGAGAAGCATCCCAGAGACTTAGAGATCAGCAGAAGGATGGCCCATTTTCCAAGACAGATAACATGGATGCCTCTGAAAATCTCACTGAGAGTGCTGATATTTGTTGCAGGGGGCAAATCCTCCTCAAGCTAGGTATCTCCTAGGGCTGTAGAAATACAACATTCATTTCTACATTCATTTTTAGGAGGCTTTGGCTCTTAGAGGCAAGACTAGGCTGTAAATATCCCTGTGATGGGACTTTGTCCTGCACTCTGAATCAATTATAAAGGCAATTTTTATAGGCACATGAGAGTACGAGAATCACCAGGCTGACTCAGATCTCGCTGCTCCACTGACCTATCTTGGATGGTGGCTGTTACCAGATAGCTCAAAGGAAGGTGTCAAAGCTGAAGGACTTCCTATTTAGGACTGGATTAGAACAAGAAGGGAGGTTTCATTCACTTCATAAAGCTGTTATTATCTCTATGATATTTCTGGATAGTTTAGTCACAATGCTAAACTTGATAAATTCTTGGCATCAGGGACTTCCAGAAGTGAAAGGCTTCCCCTAGATAATTGCTGGTTACATTACACCATTCCCTCATTGACTTTGAATTTCTCACCTTTGAACTTCATTGCATGTCATTTTTTCTTGCATCATGATATAGGGAGAACAGAAATTCCTGACCTACTTTTTATATTCTATTCTATTCATCATTTTGTATCATATTATCCTCTCTCCTCTTATTTGTCTAATTACTTAATTAAGAACTCCTCCATCTACTCAGTTTCTCATCAGCTACTACTTAAAGCCACAGCACTTTTTTTTTTTATGATGACTAAATTATATGCTACAGACAGGGACAGGAGAAACTGAGGTGCCCACAGCTCTTTGTGGGGGCTGGGAACAGTTTCTATGATACAATTTTTTTGTCTTGTCTACTCTTCTAATAATGGTATGTTGAGTCAAAGTCCTTACTGGTCCCAGGCCTACAAGATGTCCAAATCCTGTTCTGAGCTGCTACTTCTTCACAAAAGCACCGAGTCTGCAATTATATCCTGTCATAGGGTAGACCAAGAAGGGAAGAATTCTGTGCCTTCTTCTATGACTGCATACAGAAGCACCAGATGCAACCAATCCATGGCAAAATAATGAAGGGCCATTGACCATTTAATACAAAATAAGATCTCTCAAAATGCCTTTTTCATGTTGTTTTTTTTTTCTTTGCTAAAACAAAGAAAAGAGCACATTTGGAAGAAAAATTTTCTCTATAAGCCAAAACATCTTTCCTGTGTCCAAAACGCTTATCTAACAGGAATGAAGTAATGGCACTAAGCTTTTGTTTGTTCAAGATAAAAATCACATATAGCATGGCTAGAACACTGGTTTTCAGCTGGTCCATTCGGTGGAGCTTGGCTACTCAGAGCCTTACTGTATTCCCAGTTACGTGGCGCTGAAGCAGAAGTGCTGCGCACTGAGGATTCAGGGCAGTGCAACAGAGAACAGAATTAGGCCCTCATGAAATCTTAATGCATTGTGAAGCTTTCCAGCTCACATACATACCCCAGTGAGACTGGGAAAAGCCTAGTTTGAAAACTGTCTCGCAATGAGAGGATATGGTTCAGTTCTGCTGTGATCTAATGAAAGATGAACCAAGCTTCTTAGAAGTCTCATAGGATTTTTACCTCAGTTGTTATAGACAGGTATGTAGATGGTATACCTAAGCTGAATAAAAGAGGGGGGAAGAGAAAGGTCTGGAATTAATTAAATATCTTCTCCTGGAATAGCCTCATAAAACTCTTGTCTGATTAAAGCCCCTAAAAACAAGGAAAAAAATGCCTGCCTACTAAAAAAGCTAAAAATAAAGTTAAACAAAAGATGTTTTAAAGATGGCACTGAATAAGTGAGAGAACTCCATGAGCTTTTGGCTTAGTGGGCTGACGGCCTTTTCTAAATGGCAAATGCTTGAAGGTTCAGTTTTAGGACAGGCTGTTAGTTGCCCAAATAGACTGAGTGCTCCCAGAGGCTGTTTGAGTGTGTGGTTAAGGGCTTGCTGCTCAGACAGGCTATACAGAAACACTCAAAAGACCCTGCGTGCTCTGCCAGATCCTTCTGATTTATTTATATGAATAAGCCACCAGGCCCAGACTAAGCTCTTTAGACACTACTCATTTGTAGGTGGTTCTGCACATAACTCTTTTCTTGCAACCACCAAACAAATTAATATTAGCATAGATATGCAATACTGTTGTTTTTCTTAAAAGGTGAGCATTCAGTGTTGAGAGGGCTTTGGAATATAACCTTGGAAAACTAGGGCCCAGACCTGAAGGCTTTTAAGGAAGGGACAGTCATGAGTGTGGATGATATTGTTGGCTGTGAAATACAATACTGACTGTGTGAATACAATAAGATTGAATCTCTCGATTTAATCTCTTCATGGTGGACATGATGGGGAGGGAGTACACTATAGTTTCTCCATGTAATGACCACGTTGTAAAGGGTGGAGCACAGTTGAATTTGGCTTGGGCCAGTGGCTGCTCCAGGAACTGCCTACTGATGTGCAAAAAGGATGAGGCATGTTTGACAATCAGTTTTTAGTGCTTTGAAGTTAACCATTACTTGTAGTCATACTGCATATATTTCTGTCAGCAGTGGACAGGTAATGAAATACAAGTGTGTCGGGTTTCTCTGTCTCCTATATGCATTATCTCCCCTTTGGTGTGAGTGGGAGTGGAGCAAAAGTAGTAATGAGATGAACTAATTTCCTCAATAGGCTTGAATTCAACTTCCTATATTAATCCAACATCCAAGTTGCTTTGCCTTCACTGTTACTTTAGCTCAATTTGGCTAACTCTGGCTTGCTCAAGAAGATAGGTACACAAGTTCTTTTTAATTGACTGTGACGTGCACTGCTACTCTATTTCTTTAACCTTGGTTTGGTTGCTTACCAGCTATGAATAGGGCTAGTTATAGATATTTGGTCCTGGCTACTATTATTTTTCCAGTGACAAAAAGAGACCAACCACACCTGACCTCCCAAGTACCAATACAAACTGACAGTCAGCTGTCAGGAAAGCTGACAAAGGAAAAGGAAAAAAAGGAAAGCTCTTTCACAGGTAAATTCTGAGTTAGCCCACTTCTTTTTTTTCTGTTCTTTTTTTGTCATTGGCAATAGCAGATATTGGCTGCCAGCCACACTGGCTCTCAGTCGGCCTTGAGAAGACCTGGCCTCCAGAGCCATTTCCTCCTTTGAAAGGATGAATGTATTCCCACCTTGTGTGAGTCTTGAGTGGGACTGATCACTCCTTTTTTTTCTGAGCTGGATAAGGATGGTGCTTGATCAGGTAGGTTTTGCAGAGCTCTGAGTCAGCAAATCCTCAGCAGCTGAGTGTTCTGTGGCAGGACCAGGAGCCAACAGTTAAACACAGCAAGTAGGAAGACATATCTCGGGAGATGAGCAGTCATTTCTTCTCTAAAAGTGGCACGGTATCCAAGGAGTGTAACCTAGGAGGGATTTTGTCGTGCCTCCACATACACTGAGCAAGGCATTAGGTATTAAATATCCCTGATGAGAAGCTAAGCAGCATATTGTGGTGAGAAATGTCACCTCAGGATGAGTGTGACAGTGGCAAAGAGGTATGCACAGAGAAAAGGTTAGAGTGGAGACTGCCCTTGAAGAAGGATTGGCCCACCACCATGTGTCCAGCTGTCTATTCTGTGTGATGCTGCTCACAGGAGTAACTGGAAGAGGCTGCTTTAAACTAGCCAGTGAATGCTGGGCCATGCACTCGCTGTTCCAGGAGAGCCAGACATACGCTATTTTCCGAGTAGCTCCATGCCACAGGTTGCTTCCCAATTGTCAGTGTTCTCCAGCTGCTCTCATTTCACAGGCTCCTCTATGAAATTGCTCCAGTAAGGCATTAGAACTGCAGATGCCCTTGGCATTTGGAAGAGGCATCTCCAATATTTGATTTTTTTAGCTTCCTCCTGCTTCCTTGCCCTGTTATCCCTGGATTCTGTGTCTACCTCTTTCTTGGTCTTGTCTCTGTACCAGTCGCTTTAGCCAAAATGCTCCGATTGTCACTGAAAACCCTCTGCTTATATGCTGAACATCTCTGCATGAGCAGACCTCATTATCATGTGGCAAGAGGTCATTTACATATGCAAATCAGGTTAATGAGAGCAGAACTGTAAAAGGCTTCATTCCAGAGGCATTTGCATATCTAGCTTTAGAAATATTTGAGTGCTCTGCCCCTAGCTGTGCAAGCAGGACACAGAAGCCCTGGCAGTATGTCTTCAGTGGCGATTATATCCACAGACAGCTGCCATCCTGGTTTGCAACAGCCTCTATCCGAGGTACTGGCTCGTTTCAACACAGAGGGTAGTTGTGTAATGTGTGCTTCTGCACCAGACTACTAAGAAGCAGTTAAGCCTTGGCCGTTATTGGGACAACATGTGGGCTTCTGACAGGTAGATATATGCATTTCAGTATGAAGAATACAATTTCCTACGGTGCTGTCACTAATGCACGCCCGGTGTATGATGAATGAGGAAAACAATGCAGGTGCCAGGCACGGCTCTCTAAGAAGAACACACTGTGTGTGACACAGCACCATGCAAAATACTGATCGCGCTTATTCCGTAACTAACCGGGCCTTTAGCCCCCAGAGTACAAGGAGGGATCTCTTCTGGGTGGTTGTAAATTACCCATGAGAAAACTCAAATTCCCTCCTCTGCCACAGACAGAATAGGCTGCCCCTGGTCCCTCTCTTAGACAGGTTCTGGGCAAGCATGTTAGGTGCCTTCTGACTGTCTAATTGTGAAGCAAATTTGCACAAAGCATTCCTTAGAAGAAGCATCTTTTGCTGATCCTTTTTTTTTCAGCTGTTTTGTTTTCAGGAAGGAATATGAATGCTTTTTCACTGTAAAGCTTTCTCAGGTATTGCTCTCTGCCAGGGACTTCAGTGCCTGATTCCATGGAGGAAAGGCAATTACGTCATAATTTCTGAGAAAAGTTACTGATTTTCCCTTTGTTCCTGCCCAGTCCTTCTGAGTAAGCTGATCATGTTTCTGGCACATCCCAATGACTAATATAAGAAAAGACGTTCCTTCTTGAAAGAGGTATTTCTCTGCCTTGACACACAGTACTACAACCTATACAGCTGCCAGGCAAATGCCAGGTGGGCAGCCTCAGAGTCAGCCTGGTGCAGGGTTTTGGTGATGACCCTGTATGTATTAGGCTGGAATGAGCTGGGATCTTTGCCAGCCTCCAAAGCACAAGATCTAAAGCGAAATGCCCCATTTATGCCCTCGTTTTATCTTTACCCCCGCTTATTTTCAGGGACATGCAGATCACAGAGAATAATTTACCATAATTCAAATAATAGTGTTCAACTGTTCAGCAGTATGTCCAGTCCCATATGCTACTGTCCACGGACTTTCTCTCATTTGGCCTTGCACTTGTAACTCTACTGACTTAGTGTGGGTCAAACTCCACTGCAGTAACTCCTTGGAGTGATTCCTATATTGCAACACTTTGCCTGTAGCTATTCTCAACAGCTCTAACATGACAGACAAGATTAATTATCTGTGCCTATAGGAGCAAGAATAGCTCTTATACCTTTGTGGAGGAGGAACCTGGGACTGAGCTGGTTTCTCCCTCTCAGCTGATGGCTATCACAGAAGACTCTCTGTCCATATACAGTACACAAACACTTTAACATTTGCCTACTTTATGACACATCAGTGGATGGGCACCACCATCTAATAAACCAACTGCTTTTTGCATGGAGTTGGTCTGCAGACTGAAGATGAGATTCTCACACTTGTCATGAAGCACAAATTTACCAGCATGCCTGAAAGTCTGGATATCCCTTAAAGCCTATGCCATGCACCCTGTGTGCCATGTCGGAGGTACAGCCTGCAGCTGAGCAACCTATCTTACTGATAGCACAGCTGGATGTGGTCATGACTTCATTGCTGACAGCTCATAGCTATGAGAATCCCCTCTTGTTTAAGAGCACTCTGGACCGAGCAGTCAGCATCCCTGCTGTGACCCCAGATTGTCACCTTTGGAAGCCGATCTCTCAGAAAAGCATTCCATCATTTCAGAGCAGAATTATCCTCCTCTGTTCAACAAACTCTGCCACACAGGTTTGCTAAGAGAAGAGAAAAGCAAAATACAAATTGGTAAAATAAATACCTGTGGGGCTAATGAAAGTTGACATCTTTTTTCCATGTTTGAATCCTACTTTTCAACTATGAAAATTCAAATTTACGTAGCTCAAACTTATTGTCTTTGTTATTTCTGGAGGTGTGTCTTTGTTTCACTGAATATCCCCTTTCCATTACGCTCACGTTTAAAGCTTCTCACACAGAATACAATTTACCTCCTTGTGTAGCGTGAGATCAGAAGCCAGAGATTGTTTAGTAAACGACGGCTTAGGAGGTGTTCTGTTTTACATAAGCAATAGCCTAAAAGCAGCCAAACCAGAAGGGCAAAGAAAATGTAATCATTTCTAGGAAAAGGGAGCAGCCCTCTCATTATCATTCATTTGTTGGAAATATATATGGATTTTTTTTAGGTATTAATAATAAACAGTTTTTCACTGAATCGCTTTTCAGGTTGATAATATATCTTCCATATTTTGCTTAAAATCCAGCCCTCCCTATCTTAAGAGCACTGAACTGATTTTATTGCCAATTCTGAAAAGTGTTAACAGGAGTAAATCTCCCCTCAAATTACTGCTGTTGTTCCCTTGCCCTGAGCCAAATTCACTGCTAAGCACCTCTGACCACACAGCCCATATAAATGTACATAATAGAGGAAGCGCCTCACATCTGCTTATTCTCAGAGAATTAGAAAAAAAAACTTACAAAAACCCTATGTTACTGTAGTTTTTGATATATAAACATATATATTTGGTTATAGCTTGCTTCTTCATACCACATGCTCAATATTCAGCAGAAAAACTAAAGTCAGCTATGCAGATGCCAAAAAAAGTGCGTAACATCCAGAGAAAAAAAGAGGGAAACTAAAGCCATTTGGCGGTGTCAGTTTTCATTGTGCATTACATTGTGGGAGAGCTTTTGAACTCTGGTATGGAGGAGCTTTATTAGAAACCAATTCTCCTCAGACCTCTGGAGGCCTAGTCCTATACATGAGCAAGCCAGGTGCCAAAAAGAAATGGGGAAACTCATATAGAAGTGTGTTTCTAAGGCTTGAGCCAAACACAGTGAACTACAGCAAGCAGGATTGCTACCAATGAGTTTAAATACTCCTGCAAGAAATCAAAGATGTTTCTTACTTTTTTTCCATCTCCTATCTTAATTTCCCCTATTTTATTTTTCACTTGTAACATCTCCCTTTTTGCAACTCCTGTGATATACTGTTCCTTTTCTTCCTTCATCTTTTGCTCTTCTGATGTCACCTATTTCTCCTTCCTAATTCTCATCTCATTATAGACTTTCTCTGTGTCCCGTTTTCCTCTTCTCCTTATTTACCTCCTTCCCTTGCTCTCTCTGACTTAGAGTGGCATCAATTCACGTAAAAACTTTACAATATAACTATGATGAACTTCAGACAAAAAAGTGAAGCAGCAAATGACTTTGTATTATATTAGCTGGAATTAGTAAGTGTTTTTACAGAATTCCAGCTCACCAAAAGTGCTATCACTTATGTATCTGGAGAGCTGGGAGTTTAATTTCATTTTCAGTGCTGCACTTTGCTCAGTCTTTGCTGATAGACTGACAAAGCAACCTGGTTGAAAATGATATGATTTCAACAACTGTGAAATACTGCATGACATAACGGCCAACATAAAGCCATCGTTCTCTGTGTTTACATCGGTACTGATTCTTAACAGCATGCTGTTAGCTCAGCATAAAGCTCTGCTGCTCTGAAACAATTCAGGTACAAGGACAACTCTTTTACAGCCAATCATGCTCTGTCCCTATAAAGAATTATTATATCAATCTAAACTGGCACGTAAGTTAATGCTCACCCCTCAGCAGCTTAAATTTACATTGCGACCTACAGACTTACTCATCTCCCACCGCTGAGAATCATAACCCCATGATCACTACATGCACATCCACACTATCCAAGAATCAATGGCTGCTACAGCATTATATGTATTATCAAATCCAGTTGCTTGTCAATTAACCCAGTATGACATCTGCATGAAGGATTTAAATAAGGAGCATCATATTATGCTGTGTGATCGATAAAGTGAAAATGCAGGCACTGACAAGGCTTACCATTTGGCCTGATACCACAGCATCCATCTCTCTGAATGGAAGTTATTTATGCTCCCACTGAATTATGGCTTGTATTCAAATATTGGCAAAGAAGCAATGTACAAAAAGTGTAACATCTACAGTATGCTGTGGTTGGCTGCAGCTCTTGGGAATCTCTTAAAAGGATAATTTCTCCTTCAGGAGCACAGCTCTCAGTCCAGGACTTAGGAGTGGATTCTTTTCATCTCAGACAAAAAGGTGCTACTGAAAAAAATTACCAGAGGAGCAGATGTGTTCTTCAGCACACACATGTACAGTGGAAAGAACACCTTACATAGTGCTGGCTAAACAGAAACTTTATTAATTAGAAAGAATCCTGATGTCCATAAAGTAAAACAAGGTTCAGCCTTTTTCTCCATCAGGAAAAGCAGATGAGCTGATGAGGATAATGAAATGCATCACATTGATAAATAAGTTCACTCTGGACACTTGAAGAGAATTAAGCTCCTTTATAATTTGAAATAACAAAACTGCTCCCAGTACAGTGAGATGTCCCATATAAAATCAGTTGAACACATGGAACAACTGTCCTCCCAGTTAATTTGGCAGCAGTGGCATTGGTTTCTCAAGCTGGAAACACATCTCCTGCTCTCGAGCAAACTGGTGATCTGCAAGTTGTGAGAGAAAAAGAAATCTATCCTGTTGAAGGGCTGCAAGCAAGTGATATAAAGTAGTTTCAAAGGGTTCCTGTTATGTTTAGCTCAAAATTTAGGCTCTGTGTCAAATAACTTACCAACTTGTGATAGAAGTGTTTCCATTAAGAAATATCCCAGTGGAAACAATTTGGTTAAAGACTGATAGACCTCAGTAGTACCTGTGGAACAAACCTGTGGCATGGTGCTGCTAGACAAGCCAGGCATGATGCATATTAGAGGAAAGAGAGGCTGTTTAGTGCCCATTGCTCAACTCAAAAGAAACTCAGAAAAGAAACAGGGGTGGAGACCTAACATTTGGGAAATGTGTATCTACACAGGCATTGTAAAAAACACACTACCATTGAACCTAGTATTATTTCAGTCTACAGGCTGACTGTAGATATCAGTGCCTACATCCACTGCCACTGCAGGCAGTGGAAGCTCTTCCATTGATTTTAATACCACAGGCTATAAAGTTCTATAAAAATCTTTCCTTCTACCTCACTCTCTCTCACAAAATAATTTTTGGCTCATGATGTTTTTACTCCCACTCTTCTGAGCGCATTACTTCAAACTCTTGATACTTCACATGCGAATGCACAACGTAAGCCCTATTAAAACATACAGAGACAACTTTCAAGTCACTCCTGAACATTATGAAACTTCATGAGCTCCCTAAATTTGAGAATTTGGCTTGGTACAGCAGGACAGCAAACCCAAATGTTTGCCTCTAAACTCCCTAGGTCCACTGGTATTCAAGTGTGAGGCCTCTTAGGAATTTCATATGTTCAGGAAGCAGGCAACCTAAAGACCAAAGAGTGCTTTTTTTTTTGTTCTGCTTTAACAAGTGAGAACACAACTGAGATTCTGGATTTGTAAAAATTTGGCTGATTTAACGGCACAGGGCCTTTCTGAAACAGAAACTAAAATGACCTCTCTCCCTTTTGCTCAATTCCTGTATTAAGTTCACAGCACTATATGTAGTCCTCCACTCTTGTTTAGAGCTCAGATGGTTTTGTACATGCTAAAGATGTATTTTATTGAATATCAACTTATGTGTTTTGCAACATACTTATTCCTGGAGTAGATGCAGCCTCTGAGAAACGAGGCTGCCATGGAAAACTGGAAGACTCACAAGGACTGTAGGCTGCATCTTTGAAAAGTGTTGCCATGGTTGCAATGGAGCGAACCTACTTCCTCTGGTTCTGCCACAGAACCTGGAGCCCGTGATGAGGTGGATGTTGCAACCAGCCAAACAAGGGGACATAAGGGTGTGGGAAACAGGAATATAACTACAGAGAGATTGGGAGTCAATGGACAGGTGCCCCAAACTATGATGCTGGCAGTGCAGCCCCTTGAGAAGGGATGACTTCTCTCAAACCATGTGGCAAACATCTTCTGATAGGTGAAGAGTACTGGCATGAGTGTGTGTGTAGGTGAGGAGTGTTAGCCTGACCATGACAAGGTCAGGAGTCAAAACTGTTAAGAGACAGATGAATGTTCTCATGGTAAAAAGTAGTAAGAGAAAATTTGCTTAATAGGTATGGAAAGATACAAGAGGGTGGTTGTCAATGATGGAAAATAAGATAAGACAAAGTAAACTTTCTATAAATAATCATCTCTCCCTCTTGGTAGATTCTGTATGAATACGTCTGAGAAAAAAAGGGACCGAAAAACTCCTGAAGATCTCTCCCATGGCAAACTGTGAAAAGCTATGGCGTGCTATAAACAGCTAGAGAAAATGGCATCTCTCTTGTAGAACAACATAGCCTTCTACTGAGATACTAGCCTGTAAAAATCATAAATGACTTATTTTTACAGAAATCGTCCAGACAAAAGCATATACTCAGCTGCCAAAACTACAGTCCCTCAAAGCAACACAAGAATAAATATACACCTTGGTTCTGCAGCGAGAACCACCATGACTCTGTAAGTGTAAATAGCGTAAGCAGTAGGTAATAATGCTTGTTTGTCTCACCTTAAAATATAGTGGAGAGATCTGAGCAGAGAAACAAGTGGTTGTGTAAGCTGCACAAGTCTTTTTATCCATGTCTTGTATTAAGTATTGCCAGGCTATAAAGAATCAGGGACACAAGTATCAAGAGAGCTAAAATAAAACAGTACCAATGATGGTCATAATAATACATTTATGTTTTCTTTCCTTTTGGTTCAGAGCTGCTGCAGCACACAATGTAAGTTTCTGCTGCAAATAAGAGGACCAGAAACAGACCTTTTCCTATTAGATGAAAGCCAAAATTCTTACTTGACTTGCGGAACTGGAACTTTACAGAATTTCTACCACAGAACATCAGTTCACAAAACAATCATGAGAGCTGACAACACTGCGTTACAAAAACTACATTTAGGAAACAAGCAAAAATTGCGCACTGGTGTAAAACACAGCTACACCTTATTCAAAGAGAGCCACATGCTCAATGTCAAAAACGGGCAGAACTCCAAGTAAGATGTGTACTTGTCAATTAGTGGATGAAATGTAATCTGTAAGGGAAGAAACATATTGCACATGGGAGAAGACAGCTCAGGGAGGGGTAATATCCACACACACAAAAAATATCTCCCATTTCATTGAAATCCCCGAAGAGGTAATGGCGAGTGATGGTGGTGACTATCGATGGACAGCTTTTGGCTGGCTCACCTGAAATGATGTTGGCAGAACATACCCCGGTCTTACCTCTGCTACACTGACAGGCTGGTTCATGCAGGATCCCAGCCTGAGCAGGCTCAGGCGAGTTTCATGGCATTTAGGGGAACACTTGTGTGCACTTTAGGAAAGGAGCTCAAGGCTTCCAAGAGCAGGCACTGCCTCAGCCCCCACTCATGAGTGAGGGTCTGTGGGATATCTAAAGTGGGGGGCCATGGGGTACCATGGCTCTTGGTACCCAGCACTCTTGAGGCAGCACGGCCTATGCCCAGGGCCAACCTGTTCCTTTGGAGAAGAGACAACTGTGAGGGGACCTCATTAATGTGTAAAAATATCTAAAGGTGGTGGGGGGGAGGCATCCAAGAAACTGGAGCCAAGCTCTTCTTGGTGGTTCCAACCATTAGGACACAAGGAACGACAGGCAGAAACTGATGCACAGAAGTTCCACAGGAATGTGAGGAAACTTCATTACTATGTGGGTGACGGAGGACTGGAACAGATTGCCAAGAGAGGTTGTGGAGTCTCCCTCACTGGAGATATTGAAGAATCATCTGGACACAATCCTGTGCCATGTGCTCTAGGATGTCCCGGCTTATGCAGGGAGGCTGGAGCAGATGACCCACTGTGGTCCCTTCTAACCTCACCTATTATGTGATTCTGTGATCCTTTCTGCAGCACAAAAACTGATTTCTCTGTTCCTGTTTTACACCTCCTTGGCAATTCGTACCAAACCGACACAGATTTTTCCCGTCAGAGATGCTGAAGACAGGTGAAGTGAGCGGACACGGCCTGCCGGGGAGCGTGCGGGAGCCCCGTGACGGGCTCGGCGGGAAAGGCCTCAGCCCCGACCCAGCCGTGACTTTCTGGAGTTGGACCCGGCGATGGGACGCTACGAGCCGNCCGCATATTGTTTCCCTGAGAAATGCCGGGAGGCGGGGGTTGGTGGGAAGGGGGATCTGCCTGCAGTTGCTCCACGTGCATCAATAGTTGTCAGTAACATCAAACTGACGTCATCCTCGGGTAAAAAGATCTGTCTTTTGTTCTCGTTCCCTCCCACCACTTCT
>VZTG01001422.1:387261-628922 GCA_013397845.1 Melanocharis versteri
TTTGTTTTGTTTTTTTTTTTTTTTTTTTTTTTTTTTTTTAAATTCAAGCTGTAACGTGGGTTTTACAAAAGCAACCGTGTTGAGGTGAGTGAAAAAGATTTCTTCCTTGAGGAAGCTTGCAGGGAGTATTCTGCTTATACATATGCATGGAGTATGAGGTTTTTTTGTAAGGGAGAGACATTTCAGAGAAATTAATGGCTCAGCAGTTTCTGGGTACTGAGATCCCATCATCAAGCTTTTGTGTTGTCTGTAGAGTGGGATTTCTTTTTCCTTTCTTTTTCCTTTCTTTTTCTTTTCTTTTTCCTTTCTTTTTCCTTTCTTTCTTTCTTTCTTTCTTTCTTTCTTTCTTTCTTTCTTTCTTTCTTTCTTTCTTTTTTTCTTTCTTTCTTTCTTTCTTTTTGTCTGGGGTTGTATGGTGGTGTCAGCACTCCGGATGGTAGAGTAACAGTAATGGCAAATGTTGCTTCTGATTGTACAGGTGATTTCCCAGGGGAAGAAAGCAACAGCCTTCATTGTCCCAGTGCTGTGTACTTAGAGAGAAAATGGGGCTTGAGCAAGGGCAAGTAACTCTTCAAAATCTCAGTGCCAAGGTCCCCATTTGATATCAGTTGGAAGGCAGAGTGTACGCTTTGCTCTGTCAAAGCTCAAGGGAGATTGGAACACAGGTAGAGCCCAACAGTTCTCTTGGCACCCAAATTTGTTGCAAATGATTATGTAGCAGCAGCAGCAGCGGAGCAGCAGCGATAGAAAACTGGTGAAATACATTAAAATGTTTTGTCTTACGGGGAACAGCCTAGAGAGCTGGGTTTGTTCAGTCTCAAGAAGAGGAGGCTCAGGGGGGACCTCATCGCTCTCTACAACTCCCTGAAAGGAGGCTGTAGCCAAGTGGGGGCTGGTCTCTCCCGCTGTGCCTGCAGTGAGAGGACTGGAGGAAATGGCCTTAGGCTGAGACAGAGGAGATCCAGATTAGATATAAGATGTTGTGGTTTTTTTGCGTTGCATTATTAGTTTGATGTTTTTTGTTGGAGTTTTATTGAAGAGATGGGATTATTGTAGTTATATATGATTTATTATTTAAAATAATAAATAAGGCTTTAGTTTTAAAGGTCGTGAGGTTAAGTAACAAGTTGTTATAACAGAGGATAGTTATGGGGTTTAGGGTTATATGGTAATTTAGAATTTTTTGGTTTAATAAGTAATTAATACGAAACTTTGTTTTAATTTAATAACTTATTATTTTTAGTATTTTTTGTTGTAATATGTTTGTTTTTTTATTAATTAAGTGTTAGGTTACGTATACTTATATATTTTTATTATAACATTTAAATTTTTAAATTATAAAATTATATTATTATACTTAAAACTGTTAACTAAATTATTTAATACGTATTTTTATTTATAACTATAGGAACACAGGTTTATGATTTTTTTGTTTAAGATTTATATGTTTTGTTATTACACTAGCTCTTTTTAAGGCTGTAAATTAAATTTATTTTTATTTTTAGAGGTTTTAACTGTTTGGTTTCTGACGATAAGAAACATTTTTTTCACCATTAGGGTGCTCAGGGATTGGAATAGGTTGCCTATGGAGTTAGTGGAGTCACAATCCTTGGAGGTGTTCAAGAGGCATCTGATCTGGCGTTGGATGATGTGGTTTAGTGGTTTAGGGGTTGCAGTGGAAGTGCTGGGTGGATGGCTGGACTGAGAGATCTTGAGGGTCTCTTCCAACCTTGATCATTCTGTGATTCTATGAAAAAAAAAGAAAAAAGAAAACATAAAAACTGGAGGTCAAATTAAATAAAAAAAAATCCAAAATTTATTTGGAACCCTGTAGGGCAGTGAAGATACAAAAGAACTTAGGTTAACAAAGTAATGAATTTGTTTTTGAACAGGTGGGATCATTTATACTTGGTTTTGCAAGTTGATAGCTATGGACACAAAGGACATTCATCTCAAGTAATCTATTTAGACAGTTCTGTTATCACAAACATGAGTTCTTTCAAACTCGTATCTATGGACATTTGTATGGCAGTAGCGGGTTGATCCCCCATTTTGCTAGAATGTTGCAAAGCAATGGTTTCTGCCCCAAAGTGCTGGCAGCAAAAAAGCCTACTCATCGAATAAAAGAAATGATACTCAGTTTTATGGGTGGAAAGCTAAGTCTTACAAACCAAGTGACCTATCCAAGGTTATACTGTGCACCTCTCCTGAAGACTGATTGCTATGTGCTAATGTATGGATTTACAAGGTCCAGCCTACTCTGTTAGGTTTCTGGGTGATTCTCTAAGCATCTATTAAAATGCTCTTGTACGATTTAGTTCAAAGTGAGGTGTGTGGGGAGAGAGTGACCACGTCAGAACATACAATTAGGGCAGAGTAGCTAAAACTGAGTTAGTTGATATCCTGCTTTCTCATCTTCTTTCTCATTTATTCAAGCCATGGGTTAGTGACTGAGGATGAGCTGAGCTTCATTCCCTCTTTTTTTCCCTACAGAACTAGTCTGCATTTGAGGTGTCCTTGTTTTTCCTTTCTCTTCTGCTTGCTTGACCGATTCAAGAACTTCATGAAGATCTCAGACACGTTTATGAAATTTCTTTTTAATGCATTGAGATTTAGGTCTAGTTTATCTTCACATGTCAGGTACGGTTTTAATTGTGGATCAGATTCCAGAGGGATGCTTCCCAAAGTTTATTTTTATGGGTTGGGTCAGGTATAAAATGTAATGCAGAACAATTGTATACTGAATATGAAGTTACAGTCATGAGGAAGCCTTATTACGGCAATCCTACTCTAGTCATTCATGGGCAGCCTTCTCCAAATAGCCAAATTTTTTGTAAACACTCAAGTACCCAAAAATCTGACTTCCTCCTTATTTACGCCGAAGCCAGGACAGCAGTAATAAATCAGGCTTCAAACGTCCTTGGAGTAGTTACCTCTCGCAGAAAAAGAAAAAAGCATAACTTCAAGTAGTTAAAACAGGGGAAGACAGACGAAGGCAAGATTACACTGAGTTGGTACTTGTCTGCCTAATGCACCTAGCTAATCCAGTTGTCTGGGTCTGAATACAGAGCCTGCTGCTAGTTTTTCCTATATGAAGAGCAGAGTTTTACTTCATGACTTTGGACACAGATGACCTCATTTCTGAGATTTTATATTAATACCCAGTCATCCCTTGTCAACTTTACAAAGCAAATATGGGTCTAGTGGCAGAAAAGCATGGAAGGAAGGCTTCCCATCACTACAGTTAGGCAGAAAGGCATTTCTCTGTGTTCTTCAAGGCTCTGTACTTTCACTGAAGTTGTTCACGTCTCAGTGAGTCAGTCCGAAAACAATATTTAGTCAGATTTGATCTGTCTGGTTAACCATTAGTTTAAAGGTTGTAAAGCTACCACAGTTAACGTCAATAAAAATAAAAGAAAAAGCCAGACAAAATGCAGAATAAATTAATGCTTACATGTAAACCAATGCCTATAGAAGAGTATCTGTCTGTATTATACATGATGGTTGATTTTGGGTTGGTCTTGACTGTAACTGTGGAAGGCACAGAGACCTGGTCATAGAGGCAGAGTTTATGCGTTTACAGACAAATAGGTAAATGCAGGTGGAACTCAACTTGTGTGGTGCTGGCTCCCTCATCTTCTGGGTGTCTCTATGAAAAGCCTGCCATGCAGTTTGCCAGCTGTCGATAACCCTGAGCAGTCTCAGTCAGCCGTACTCCGCTTTGACAGGTATCTAAAATCTCAGTTATCTGAGCTGCTCTGTTCAGTGCACTCCTTTTGTGCCTTCTGAGATACCATGGGAGAGAGTAACAGTGCAGACTAAGTGATCCACACTGTTTCAGATATTGAAAGGAAACTGGATATCATGGAACTTGTTGCTAGGAGTGTACTGTTTCTCCTTAATCAGTCCTCCCAGTGCTAAAATAGACACTAAATGAGGAAACAAAATATCTGTGTCTGTGAAAAGCATCTGGAACTCCGCTGTACTTAGTTTTTCTTAAGACTATTAACGAGGGCTATCACTTTAAAGGGTGCTTTAAAACTCACTCTTTAGCTTTAACAAGAATTTTCAGAATTTCCTGAGGCAGCAGATACTTTAGGTGTAAGGAAAAACAATATAAGGTGATAATTTATTTAATCCAGTTTCAACTCTCCTTACCTCCTTTCCCCCAAATGCAGTGTGGGTATCTCTCACTCACTAAACATGTCTTGGATTTTTTTTCAGTGCTGTCTGGGCAGATGGGCCATGTGGGACACAACTACCATTATGAGTGGGACTACATTTGGAGGGAAAAAAAAGTCTTTCTGTTCTTTTAAGGAATTTCCCTCCTTCAGAAATTACCTGGAGTAATGGTAGCAGCCAGAAGTAATGGTAGCATGAAGGAGGGAAACTAGATCCGTGGAAAATCTTGCAAAGCAGTTAACATGCTGAATTCTTTGGACAATAGGTATCATCTCTCAGAATATGCTGGACTCTGATTCAGGTACTGAATTAAATGAATGTTTTTTAAAATCAGCTCAGCATACCGAGCTTTATTGGAAACCTGTCTCTTATTTTGGTATGTGAGATTTGAGCTCTTTTGAGACTCTGTCTCAGAGTAAGCCGAAGGACTCTAAGACTTGACTTCTTCAGTCCTTTCATGGTTTTCAAGAATTTTGCTGTGAAAAGTCTCCCTTGGAAATGCCTTCTTTTCTGCTTAGGATACAAATTTTTCCTTTTAATATCAGTGACATACAAATGCATAGCAGAGGTTATATGTGGAGGTATTTTGTCTGTGAAGGAGAAAGGCAGCTTACAGGTGTGATGGGGTGAGCAGCACCAGCTGATGTGGGAGGGAGTGAAGTCATGTCCCATTTCTGTTCCCTTTGAGAAGAGCAGCCCTCCAGGGTGCTTGCACTCCCTCACTGGGTGTGCCGAGCTGGCAGGCAGTGACAGAATGGAGACAACTCAAGCAGCTTTCAAACAGTTATTTTGGTTGCAAGGAGTAGTCTGGTTGTGACAATTCAGAGCTCAATAAAAACAGCTGATTTATTTGGCTCCTGTGTCTTGATGATACTCTAGAACATACTCATTGCCTCCAGAGATCTAGGATTCTTGTTTCCCTTCTCCTGTGAAGAGCCAGGATTTGGCCACTTTTGTGCAAGACAGTTACTTTTGTAGTAGTGAGCTGTGAGTTGGTTTTTTTATATCATGTTTGGGCAACTAAATAATTAGCCTGCTTTGGAAAATGCTGAGTGTACAATGGCTCCCAGTGAAGTGAAGAGAATTACAGACTACTCAGCAATCTGGAAAACGAGACCTATTACTTATTAAATATGGAGCTGGGAAAAGAATTTATGATGTTCATTTTTTAAAATTTGAAGCTGCATAAACTACAGCTTATATTAAGACTCTACACATACAAAGTTGCTAAAGGTCTAGTAAAGGTCTAAATTCTTTCTATAAATGATGATCAGTTGTTACAATGTCCAAAAAGTTTGGAGTTCATTTTAATACCTCCTAAAATTGCTTCTAATATACCCATTTGTGTACTTCTAATGTACCTTTGACCTCTGTAACCTGAAAGTATTGTTCTTTTGTCAATTTAATATCTCCAGAACATCATGTGTGGTCATGATATATTTGTGGAAGGGATTCTTTGGTTGAAATGTCTGCTGGCTTAAGTCAGCTGGGGCTGACTTCAATCCAGCACAAGAATCTCACTTTGGGGACCCAAATAATGGGGCACTGTAGTCTTGTGGATATCTTAACCAGGCAGGGAGTGGAAGCAGGTTCTTTGAATAGCCTTCCTTTGTCAACCATCATGAAATCAAAAAGCAAATCTTTTGAAAAACATCAGGCAGTAATTCCCCTGGGGCTTTCCTAAACTCATCCATCATGGAGAAAATCTAATTCTCCTTCTTTCTCTATTGTACTCTAAGAAGCCTTGTGACCAGTTAGGTCATTTTAGCTTTAAACATTAACTTCAGTAAGACATTTTCAATTAGTTGAGTCTTTTCAAAAATTAGACCATAATCTTACACTCATGCCCTAGGAATAATGATGCATTCTTTTTGTTAAATATTAATGATTTTTGAGTGAAAAGTATTTTGTTTATGATGCTACAGTTGAATAATAATAATAATAATAATAATAACTAGTAGTGATGTTGTAACAGATTTTTTTTATAATGGTCTAGGAGGCTTCCCACCAGAGAGTTGATTTGGAACTGTTTTACTCTGGTAAAGTTCACTTTTAACTGTATTTATATGTTAATAAAGTTTCAGGCCTAGTGTTTTGGTTAGGCTATATCCCAGTTACACCAAACTATTAAAATGTCCATTTATTAATTCATTAATTTCACGACTCCTTCCAAAATGTTCTACAAAGATATTTTGCCAACCCTGTTTACATCAATTCCCCATTGTACTTTGCATTTTTATTAAATAGAATTGGTGTTTGAAATAGCTTGTAAATTGACAGGATACAAATTAGTGGAAAAGCAGACATTAAAGAGTCAGTGATGTCTCTGGGTGAGCTTTGAAAAACATTCTATTTAGAACCAATTGTATGGATGTATAGTTTATTTTTCTCTTTTCCCCTTCCTACATTTGTTATAACTAGGGAAATTTGCATGAGAATTGGTTGCAGGTTTATTTCAATGTTTACCTGTTTTGACTGTTTATTTTATAAGTATCTGCTGTTTTAATGCTTGTATGACATCACTGTTCCTTGCCAGGGGAATGACAGTGATGTCACAGAAGTGATGGTTTGTAGGACTGAATGCTTCTTGAGACTGTGAGTGACTATAAAACCCTTTTTTCTCTTGGGACACCAGTTGTTGCTAGTTGATGGCTGTCATTCTCCTGTGGAGTCAAAAGCCATCGTGTCATGGCCAGTGCTTTTGCATATGTGTCACCAAATTGCCACTCTCCTGACAGCTTCACTGCAGAAAACCATGTGTTCCTGATCACAGGAGACCATGTTTCCTTGTAATTCTTACTCAGGATACAGATTTATTTGGGGATGAGGACTCCACTGATGTTTGTCTTGTGTTTTCCTATATCATGTCTATTCTTTGTCTAAGTAGTCACCTCTGCCTCTCTTAATTCAAATCCAAAACCTTCCAGGAAAATTAAACTCCTCTAGTCCAGTTTGGGCAGGGTGGGAATCTGTGGCTCCATGTCAAGGAATTAGCAGTAATAAGATTAACCATAAACATCTTTCTTGTGTATATAGGTTTATATGAATGAGAAGTGACAGAAACAGGACAGTGCAAGAAGAAAAGATCTGTCTAAATACAGCATATTTTCCAAAATGTTCCTGGAGTTATTGGAAGTTCCTTGAAAACACCCTGTGTCTTTTCCAGTAGTAGATGGACCACAAGAGAGGCAGCCCTTGTTGAAACCAACTTCCTCTAATATATTCGGACAGTGGGTCTGTTATATCTGTTGTATTGCTGGGCAGAAAATGGAAAGACGGTGAGCACTCCTTTCACTTTTCTTTCCCCTTCATGCTCAAAATCGTCTCCCACACCTCGAATCTCCTACTGACTGTGACCTACCGGTCAAGTTGCAATGCCTCACCTCCAGCAAGCAGGAGGTGGCTGGGTTGCTCCTTTAGCAGCCCGTGCTGGTAGTAGCACACCACTGCTCGCCCCGCGGGGCTTCTTACAGAGCGGCTCGAGCTGCTCTGGCCTCTCTCTGACGACTCGGTTTGTCATTTCTGTCAGTCTGTGGCACATACACACACACGCTCAGCAGCTGCCAGTGGCCTCGGGGGCCTGGGATCCTCTTTTTTTCGAGCTCAGTTCTCCTGCACACCGGCTGGCTACATGGCAGTCTATTACCTGCAATAGGCTCTGACCTCTTTCTGAAAATCTTACAACACTCTGCCATGGAGCTCCAATGGCACGCAGACATTTGCCCTGTTTGCTGGTATCTCGCCCCCTGCTTTCAAATTACCTCTTAGAAGTCCATTTGGTATCAGTGGCTTGGGTTTTTGTTCTTTTTTGAATGGTGGTGGTTGTCTTTGATATCAGGATTTTAATTTTTTTTCTCTGAAGGAAGTAAAGAGGCACTTGTCCGTTTTAGGTATATTTGAATAATCGCTAAAAATAAAATGAAAAAATCAGGGCTCTACTCTGCAAAGTAGTTTTCAATCCCCTGAAGAGTTACATGGCTCTTTCTGACTCCACACAGGCAGACAGGCCTAATTCAGCTGTCTGTTGCATGGTATGTTTAAGTGGTTTTGTAAAACAGTGTTCCCTAAATGTTGACAGTTTAATGGATTTCATTAGTGGCTGCCTACCAGCTGAGGGCTCAAACCTGCCCCCACCAGGGTTAGCTCAGATGAGTTCAGACATGGTTGAGCGGAGGACCACCCTCATCCTGTCGGAGCTGCTCCAAGGGCTGCATCTGGAGCTCGAAACAAAAACAGGCATCTTCTGTGCCTCCACATCCACAACACGGTGTGGGCCGTGGCTGGTGGGTGCACGTGTCCTTCTCACTCGGCAGAAATGTCTCCAAGGCTCCATTGCCCATCCAAAGACGTGTGGGTCTTCTCAGGGTCTCCTTCCAGACTGCCATGCCGGTGACCTGCCTCAGTTCACTGTCTTGGGGGATGAAGGAGTGTCTCTACTATGCCAAAATATGCTTGTGCTGTGTCCCCTGTGCCTGTGAGACCTGTAGCTGCATAGAACATCTGGGGGCCCTCCAAGTCCAATTTCCATTAGCAAATAATGTTCATGATTTTGTTCCAGTCACTGCCTGTTAAGTTGAATAACATATGAAAGATAGCTTCATCAAGGTAAGTAATAGCTGAATCGAGTCTCTCTCTACACTCTGTGAGGTCAGAGGAAGCTTGACTGCTTTGTCTGGAGTGTGTTGGAGGAACACTTTGAAGGGGAAAGCATTAAAACTAACAATATGAAATCTTGGAATAGTCTATAATTATATTCCTTTTTCTGAACAAAGCAAAGAAAAATATAGTCCTAAGAAGCCATGAGTGGAACTGAGAGCCCATTTCAATCATATCATTGAGTGTTAAGCTGTTCCCAAACTGAAGAAGACACTCCAAAACTAGCAGAAGTAACTTAATATTTTTCTGACATGTTGAAAATCTAGAGAATGACAATTAGCTGTAACAATTACAAATTGAAGGCAAGTCACATAGTTAAAAATTAATTTCAGCATCTATTCCGTGATGTCTAATGATTTCCTCAGATTTCTTTGTTTGAGGGGCAGCACTGAAAATCCCTGTGTTTAATGCCTGTCCAAAGACGGTTTCTGCCCTGCCCATCCTGAGAAGAGCTGTGTGAGGTACCTGTGATGGGATTAGGCACTAGGGAAGAACAGTGCAGCCTACCCGTTGCTTTGGCATTATGAGCATCAGGACTGCAGCTTAGCTGTGCCTCATGACATACTAGCAATTTCCCTCTTGGGTTTTAGGTCCAGGTCTGTTCCCATGCCCAGTCCAGTCTGATGGTCCTCACGCTTCTCAGATGATTTAGGTCAGGTTCATTCTTGTGTCTCAGCTCCTATGTGAATGCTGTGCTCCGGAGTAGGGGAGGGAAGGCACCTAAGGGAAAGGCAGCCTCTCCATATGCAGCATTCTCTTTGCCTGGCAGCTTCATCTTTCCTGCAGCCCTCCTGGGCCTGCTGATGGTGCAGGTGAAGCAGTCAAAGAGGTGTTCATTCATTCTGTACCCAAGCTGATTATAGAGCTTTTTAGGACCTGTTTTACTGTTACCTCCATATCTAATGCACTTTTTTTCTCTTTTTGTTCTCCAGTAGCAGCTTTTTCAGGCATGGTTTTCTGTTGAAAGTAGGCAAGAGCAGCGAGACATATAAGCAGGTCTTTCATACTCCAGTAGAGGTCAGATACCTACCTACAGTAAAGGAGCTAATTCATTACAGCATGATAGATTATAACAGCTTATTTGGAGCCCTATTATATAAATCACTTAAATGTGTATTTACATAACATTCCTATTAATTACCACAAAGACTGTAATGACTGTGAGCTGTTCTAGTTTATCTTGTAAATATGTATTTAAGCAATTCTGTTGCAGGTAATATTTAATCAATAGACCGTAACGGATCATTAATCATGCCAAACCTTTGTGTAAAAAGTGAAATTCTGCTGGTGGAATGCAATGGATCCTTTGGAGTACCATACAATGTATTACACTACTCATATGAAAACTCTACAGTACCACCAATGATACATGTTAAAAGCCTTAACGTGACCTCCTGTATGGTAGGTCTGTGTATTGACACATGGGCATGTACTTTTCTTAAGGTAAAGAAGTCAAGAAGTTACTCAGCCGTGATTCTTTTGGACAGTTGCAAGGAGCTGAAAAGACAAGCTCTGAGGGGGTGCACCTACTGTATGTTTTCTTGGCCGAAAAGGTACTGGGTGAAAACATCTATGTAAAGTGCTTATATGTGTACCTGGTATCTGTTGTGTCTGGGCACCACACAACAGTATTCTGCAGCACCAGTGATGGCAATGGCTCTGGAAGGAAAAGAAACATTACTCCCATCCTTACCTTGGAAGTGGGGAAAAACCAGAGAGAGAGAGCATGCAGAACACTCAGGACATAGATGTGCAACAGAGGGGTCCCTGCACTATTGCCATCAAGCAGATGACCATCAGTTTACTTGTTTGAAGGCAGGTAATGCTGCTGTTTTTATGGAAACTTAAGACGTTATCTCAGTGGAAGCACGTGTATGTTCAGGAGCCAGTGTTTAAGTGGTAGTATTTTGGTGGTCTTCACTAAACTCTTCAAAACACAGGTGCAAAAAATTGAGATCATCACCAGGGATCCATTTTTTAAAAATACTTGATGCACAGAGCAAATAGAAAAGAGAAAGAAAAAACGTAAAGCACTTTTAAAGAGCTCAAATAAAAGTCCTAAGGGTTTTGTTTCCTTCACACAGTACGGAAGACAAGTCATGTCATCAGAAAGCAGAGAACTTGAGAATGAAATCTTGCTTTACCTGTGCCAGCAGCCCCACTTGATTTTAAACAGACTGCTTGGGAGAGCGAGGTGAGCGGGATTTTCTGCAGAACTGAATTATCGAGTATTGTAACTGTGCCACTGCAAATCCGCATGATGTAGTGCATGCATGCTTGCCAAGCAGTCCCGGGAAGCTGGCCTCGAGCTCTAGCTGAAGTCATAGCTAACAGCTAAGAGCCAAATTGTGGTCACGTGAGTCGGTCGCTGGCGTCATGCAGGACTACTGCACAGTTAAGGTGCACCATGTTGGTGCCCAGATTGGGAATGCAGTTCTAGAAACTCTTTGTCCTGTGTTGCGAGTGTGCCATGCAGTTTGTGCTGAACAACACAGAAGATTCACGGCTGAAATAGTAAGAAAATCTTAGTCCAGGGCCACAATGTATTGGCAAAGCTTTATAGGAGCTCTGTGCACCACTGGCTCTGGCCAACTCCACTGATCTCTTGTTTTCATAAGCACTAGATTCACTTAATTTTTTTTAAGAGGCTTTTATTAATGGTTCCTTTGGAGGTTTTGCAATCTGTTGTCTAATGCAAGCTTTGATTAAGTTAAAAAAAATTCTCTGCAATAACAGTTCTCCTGTGTAATAACTAATCAATATACACTAATCGTCTGCCAAACATAGTTCTTATAGAGAAATGGTTATGAAGTTAGATGACTGCCAAAAAAGAACAAAAAAGCCCCAACAAACAAATAACTCCCCACCTTTAAAACCCTTCTTTAATTCCTTAGCCAGTAGGTATTTGTATCTGTAAAAGATTAACCAGTTTTTTTACTTTTGAAAATTAGTATAGAAATTTTTATTTATACTTTTATATTAATGAATATCAGTATAGAAATTTTTATTAGCTGGCATGAATATTCAATTCAAATGATTTTTTTACAGCTAAGTTATAAACCTGTAGAAAACATGGGAGGCCAACTCAACCCTGAATATAGTGGTGAAGCTGAGTGCTGCTCTAATAAAATAATCTATTAAAAGGTTATCTTTCAAATAAGATTGCTTTCCCTAAGCACCTAAGCATATTAACAACATCTGAAATGCACTTGTAATTATACACACCTCAGAAAATATTTTAAATTGCCTTCTTTGTCCACACTTATAAAAACATCTCAGTCACTCTGTGATCTTATTTTACTTATGCACCTTAAACCTTGTAAAAGCAAAATGGAAGAAGCAATCACCCATCAGAGAATTGCTCATAGGTGAACTTTGGCCGTCTCTAGTGGCATTAATTTTGCTCTCTGTGAACTGCACTTGACACTCTTGTAAGGTCTGGAGAATTCTTTCCATCTCATGACTGGCCTACATGACTATTTGCTACTAAATTGCGCATCGAAGATGATGCACTGGGAAAAAAAATAGTTAATTTAGTCTCTGAAGAACAGCTGTCTGGCTAAATCCTGCAACTTTTTGGGAAAGACTGCTCTTTACCTTTTCAGTCAGTGCCAGTGAAATCAGCAGTGTGCTTGCATGACTGGGAATGGAAGGAGTGGGTACAGCAGCAAGGCAGGAAACGTGCTGCTTTAACCACACCAACTTCATTCATGTTTGAACTCCAGCTGCCTTTTTCCTGATTGCTGACCATACTAATGAACTTAAATGCCCTGCAACACTGTTCCTGTCATCTTTCCATATACTGCAGAAATAAATTGTGTATAACACAGTAAGGAACCTGTATAACCTAGTCTATAACCTATTTGCTGCTGGTGTGGTATTTGGTTTCTGGACCAGACATCAAGACCAGGAAAAGAGTTTCTGTCAGTCCCATACAGCAGAAGAACAATGGCTTGAACAGTACTGAGATTTTTAGACAAAGACAGTGAGAATACTGTTAAAGTTGCTATGTCTCTTTGCCTTGTTAGAGATCTGATTTTGCTTTCCTAGTCAGACAAAAATATCTTTGATTTTAAGCCCTTGTAGAAATTCCTTTTGAAAAATTTCAGCTGACTCCACTTGGCAGCTAGGTTTGTGAAGGAACATTTTTATCTGTCTCCAGTCTTCTGGGGCTACTGGTTATTTGGTGAAGAGCATTTGAGCTAATGGAGCTCACTTGAATTCCCCTTAGGAATAAGATTCTTTCCTGAATAAGGACTGCGGGATCAGTTATTAGCTGTTCTGCTGAATAAACTGAATACCCATGGAGCTTTTTAGTTTCTCCTTTGTGAAACCCATGGCTTTTAGAAAGGTCTGTGATGGTTCTGGTGATTTTTATTGTGATAATACTCCTAAATGCTCAGGCACAGCTGAGAGCAGTACTAATATTCACCACATGCTACCTTACAAAATTGCTGTGGTGGAAGCATGGGGTCCCTGCCCTGAGCACTTCATGGTGTCAGGGTTTTCAAGATGATTCGTTGCACAGTTCTACTGGCTGGATTTTATTTCTAAAAGCATCTTATTTCCAAATGTTAATCCTCACAATGGAATATCAGTTATAAATGCATATGTTACTAGGGTTTTTATCATACTTAAGAGGACTTCATAGCACCTCCCTCGGCAACTTGATTAAATGAAAGTATGAGTTTCCTCCTCTGGAAGGGAGAAAGCTGTGCCGTGTGGTTCTAGCTGTAGCAAACTGATGAAAACTTAAGGGAAAAATCCTGCACATTTAGAAGGAAAATGTCATCACCACACAACCCTCTGGGATAATTCAAAACCAGATGAGAAGAGACTAGCATAATTTCATACCTCTGTGTTTTAGGAGCGATTTCTTAAAAGCTGAATATTGTCTTTTCTGTGAAATTTTTATCAGTATTGAGTCAAAAAGACCTATTTATACTACTTTTGGATTTAATACTTCCCAGATCAAGGTTGGAGGCAAGAGTGATGAGAGGTGAAAGGATATGGGGAATCTGTTGCAATGGTGTATTCCTCTGTTGTGTCACAGACAGGAAGCATGACCATGCACAAAGCATTTCTGAGGTGGAAAACATGTCTCTTGAGCTCTCTCCACTCCCAGAGGCTGGGTGGAAGAAATGCCTTTTCAACATTAAAGGAGGTGGATATGGTGGATTCTCTGTCATTAGAGTTGTTTAGGTCAAGACTTGCTCTACTCAAGCCACACCTGTACGGTAGGTGAGACTGGATAAGATGGTCACAGTGGCTCTTTTTTGGCCTTCATGGTACAGGAGAATCCTGCAAACCATTTGCATAGAACAGTGTCAGCAGGTATGCTTTCATTTCTTAAGGCATTGTGTAAATTGTATAAAATCATATGCTGACTTAGAAATGAAAATATTAGGCTCGTCTTCTACTGTGCTGATACAATGGAGGAATTAATTTTAAAAAAGTAATTCTGGTAAGTAAGCTGAAAGAGCACTAGAAAGTGCCTGCTCTTTCAGACAGCGCAGGAAAGTCGCTAATTGCTCTAAACTAACTTCACTGAAGTGCAGAGCAAGGGTACAGATAACACAAAAATGTATTAGTTGCTTTTGTTGCAATATAAAAGACTGCGGCAAGGGATTAGGTTTTTTCTGTTCAGCAAAGGAGGGGACTGTGTTTCTCACACACTCCACATCTCTTCTTTTGCTATAGTTCAAAAACCTCGAGATACAACAATTTGGCAGTGTCAGCAGTGTAGTTTGACATCACACGGAGTGGCACAGCACTGCCCCACAGAATGGTGTCCCAGCGCCCTTTCAAGGCTGCCGCTTGCGAGCACGATGTACGCTGAGAACATTTTTATGGGAACATTCAGGCAAACAAACACAGATGGCTGCAATTGCCCTCCCCCCTCCCCTTCCCTGGTGGGTAATCGGCACTAGTATTGAATTACATAATTATTGGGGGTAATACTGTATTATCAGGTCAGGCAAGTTCTCTTCGTGAAGGTTCACCTGGTAAGTACTGCATGGTGATAGATGAGTTTTGTGTTACTTCACATTGCTTGGGACTGGCGCCAACCAAATCACCTCCTGACTTGTGTACCAGGTAGTCAGTCACACCCAGGCTATCTAAAGCTGTGCTTGCCTGGGCCAGTCTTCTATGAAAACAGCTGGGAATCATGCCATATCAGCCGTGTTCCCGCGAAACGGCAGATGAAAGCGGCTAGGAAAGTTCAGCCGCGCTTGGAGTCCGCGATGGTACTTCTGGCACTAGCAGGGAAAAAGGAGTGAGGGCCAGGAGGAGGCTGGGAGACGAGCGGGCGAGCCTGCAGAGCAGCCGCGGTCACAGCACAGCGGTTGGCTTTCAGCTGGGGCAGGGGAGGAATGTGGGATGGTTCCCACAGCATCTCCCGGCTTCGGAAACCTCTCCCCTTCCAGCACCGCGTGCGCCGCGCTGGCTCCGAGGGCACGGTCGGATGTTTGCTTGAGAAACAGCTGTGGTGGTTTAACAAGTTACTGCTTGATCAGCTATTTGTTCCTGCTCCCCTCTGCTGAGGAGCAGTAACCGAATCCGTGGGCTCTTTCAGGCTGTTGCAGGGTGGAGGGAAGCGGGCTTTGCTTCAAGTGTTTGCAAGTACGGGCAGCTACCATGTCTGAGTCGTGGGGCAGAGATAAAGAGTTAAGGGGCAGCGACTTTTTAAGCAGAGACAGCTGTCTCCTAAACGAATGTCTGACTGTGCCATAAAAGACGCTCAACACCATTAAACATTGGGCTGTCAGCAATAATTACAGAATGTGTTCACACTGTTTAAAAAAGCAAAAACTACAGAGAGGAAGAGAAGTGACATGAAAATTCAAATGTGAAGAAACTAAATAACTACACTTGGAAAAATAAAGTGTTGCTTATGTGACTAGAGAGTGTTGTTCCAAAAAACCACAACTTAGGAGCAAATTTTGCCAGTGAATCTTTCATGTAGGAAGTGGGAGTGATGAAGAGAAAAAATGCTTGGCCCTTTTGCAGTTTGCCCCTTTCTTTCTCTCTCTTGGTCTTGAAAGCTAGGCGATCTGCACCGCAGTTTTGTAATGCTGATAGTTTAATGTACATGAATGTTAAATAAAGCCTCACCTGTTTACTTCAGTGCACATATTAGAAATTGCAAGGTACATCTGAACAGTGGAAGCTAAGGAGTCTGAAGTCCATCAGCGTATCTTGTAGTCGATGAGGGAACACCTGCTGTAGAAGAGTCACACTTTAGATGTGTTTTTTTATACCTATGGTCATCCCAAGTAATGTCTCCAAGGGCTCCCAGTCAAAATAAATGTGGGTTCTCGAGTGGTTTGTGCTACGTGTTTGCTTTCGTTGCAAAGTCAGCTCTGAGTTTCTTCATCCTTGTCATTTTGCCCTGACTGTATAACTCTGCATCAATGGGAAGGTGTGATTGTAAAACTGTAGGCACTTGCAGTAGACACAGGAGGGGGTGTAATGCTGCAGTGATATACTGTTTAAATTATTAGGTTAAAAACTGCTTCTGTCTCTTGAAAAAGAGCTCTAATGCTCTACAGCATTCTCGTTCAGATAATAGTAAAAAAAATCCCCCACATTCCTAAACATGTGTGCAAAATATTATGGAAGGGCTATTCATATCCTTTGGTCTGCTTGCTGAAGTAGAAGCACTTAGAAACACTTTTTGAGCATTGAATCCTTGCGTTTCTGTCAGCCTTTTGTGGAGCCATTTGGAATTGTCTGTGGCTGTATATCGTGCCCAGCACCCTGGTTTTGGCACCTCTGTCACTGGCTGACACATTCCAGCTGGTTTTTAACACATTCACATGTGCTTCAAGCAGACAACAGATATTCTCTTTGGCTGCACTGTGCCAGGTGCCAGCACCAGGTATCCACTCTCTCTGTACAGAACACACCTGGAGTAGAGCAGCCATGCATTGGCAGGACTGACAGTGCAAGCTGTTACAAATGCTTCTGGCATTAAACCCTACGTGGGTACCCGCCTATGCCTGCCAGTGCCCTGCAGCCTCACATCATATCTTGCAAATAGTGTGCAGACTCTCTGAAGACTCTCTCAGAAGGACTCTTGGCTTCCCCTATGCACAGCAGCAAGGATTTGGGAACAATTTCTTACTGCTCTTTGGAGCAGGATGTCTTCACTGGGCGATACGACTGACGGCTTCATGCAAATAGTCTAGAAAGTGGTAAATCAGTTCATTAACCCATTTACAAAATAAATACATTACACAGGGAGCTGAACAAAACTTGTCAGCTTTGCCTATATCCCCTTTGCACCTGAGGAACCGCTGAGTGACGAAGTAATACAACCTTCACTCTGCCCTTACTGGGATACAATAGCCATGGCCCTCACCAGAATCTACAGAGTAACCCTTGCTTAGTAAGTTAGCACTTGAGAATTTTTGTGCGTAGGATGTCCAGCTGCAGGAAGATTTTACTTTATGGAACTGGAGCATCATGTAGAAGTAGGTTGATCTTCCTGACCTAATAACACAGGCCTGGAACCCAGGGTTACGTAGGGTCAGTCCTCCTGGGAGTTCCAGCCAGAATAGAGAGGTACAAGAGGTAAAATCTGTTATTAATTCTCAAGTATTTCATCTGCTTTCTTCTGTGTTAATGCATCACAGGAAGCCCCGTGTTTCACAAACGCCACCATCATTTTCTTGTGCAGAGTGGCTGGTTAAAATGTGGACCTGGAAAAGCACAATACCCCTTTAGTGCTTGGTAGGCTCCTCTGCTAGTGCTGGCGGTAAAGGATATGGCTTTCCTGCTGACTTCAGCAAGAGGTAGGGCTGTTGGAACAGTTTTCCCTGGCTGTACTTTAGTCATATGCATTTCCACGTGCAGCAGGGTTAAAAGATTCATTGCCCTTCCTGATCTGCTTCACCCCGGCGTTTGAAAGCAAGTGGTGGGGGGCAGCAAGGGAAAAAGGAAGACATTAATACTCAACGAAAAGCTGAAACCAAAAGGCCAGCCCGTGCTGCATGTTCCCACTTCTCGGCAACTGTGAGTCACAGGCGTTAAACACATTTGTGCGCCGGTTGTGTGAGTTGTCCCTAGAATGCTTCAAACTTTTTATAGCTGCTCCCACTTGCTGCAGTGTCACCTGCTGGTGAGATCAAAGCACTCAATAGCACGCTCCCCCGCTCCATGCTCAACAAAGTCACCGGAGCCCTTGAAAACTCCTACAGATGTTTCCTCTCTGAAGACAAAAGGATATTTTTCTCCCCTCCCTTCCTCCTTCACACCAAAGAACAAATCCTATGCCTGGCTGAGTTTGTACCACCTCAGATTAATTGGCACTAATGCAAATGTTCGTGGCTGTGTGTGGGATGTTGCTGAGAGCATAATGGTTGTCGTATTTGCTTGCATGTGGTTACTCCACTTCAGCTGTGTAATTCATTGCTTTATAAAGTGCCTTACAATGCGCTACAGCACAGGAAGCTAATCATATGCCGTGGCAGACAATACAGCAGAGATTCAGAGTTACTGCAGGTCTCTTAGGGCTTGTGCCCTGAAGTCCCCAGTCCTTTTTCATCAAAAGTCCCCCTCGAGTGAGTGTCTATTTTGCCACCTGGAACAAACTCTTAGAACTGCCAGAATGTCTGGAGCTTTTCTGCTGGCTCCTCGTGGGATTCCCTTTCATTCCTTTTCAGTCTAATTCCTCTTCCCTTCACTCCCACCCTGAGTTTCTCTCCCTCTTTTTAGGCATCTTATTGGCAGTGTACTCCAGGCATAGCAGTATGAAGGTTGTACCAGAGTTTCCATTCAGAGGGGGTTATTTTGAGTTGCTTATGTTTTTGGCTGCAATTTTAAGCATTTGATATCAAGCCCAGAAGCAAATTTTTAATTGGAAAGTGTAAGCTGAGATAGGTACAAGAACAAAGATCTCTTAAAAAACAATACTTCCAACTGTGTAATTTTAACAGTTCTCATAGATATGGGGATGGATTGGTGTTTGGTTCTGCAGTATCTTTTGTCTCTTCTTGTGCCCTTGAGTGTTACTGGCTGGTAGTCACAGGGTGTTTTTTTGTGAATGCAGGCTCTGCTCTCTAGGTACCAAGCTATGCTGCTACCATGCTCTCATCTCTAACTTAGGAAATCTCTCTCTCTCTCTCCCTCTCTCTCTCTCTCTTTGACCAAAAAGGCATGGATGAAGAAAGATGAGCTGCTCTACTAGACAGTGACAATCGAAAAGCCAGCATAGAAGGAAGCAGTAAATTTGCCCAGTTGGTTGCACAAGTTTTTGCCTTGGTCTAGTTTGCTGGCCTAGCAGAAGCTGAACCATGTAGAAGTTCATAATTTAATTTATTTTCTAAAAATGTACAAAATTCTATTAGAAACCCTACATGACAAGACTATCAAATTGCAAACACTCAAAGGCTAAGGAAATGACAAAATTGAGCTTGCCTACCCAGCCTTAATTCTGTTTCCTCGCTTGTATAGTTACAATAAAGTTTAATTAGATTGTCGCATATTATTTTGGGGAGCTGCTGGAGCTGGTCTCCCGCCTCATTCATTTTGCATGCTAATGCAGTGCAAGGCAGTTTTTCTTGAAACACTGAGGGCCGGAGTTTCTCACTTACTGCAGGGGCTGTATGATGTGTCATAAATAAGATTGGTGTTCATAGAAGGCAGGAGCTGTGAATGTAGAATGATAATGAAGAGTTTGGATAGTGACAGAGTAACCACTTACTCCTTCACCCTGCCAGCCACCCACTGCTATTCCAGTCCCTCCAGTCCACAGCTGAGGACACCAAACTGATACTCCCATACTGGCCGCCTCCCCAGCAAACCACATATTCCCATGCTCCAGTTTCCTGGGAACCATTCAGGACAAGATGTCAGGATGTTATGTGCCCTAATTCAGAGACCAATCCTGAGGGACATACTGACCCTCTTATGTGTCCCGTGGTAAATTACTGCTGTGGGAATGGCAATGGCTCCACATCTCACTGGGTCTCTTGCCTTAAAAATTAGAATCTTGCTGTGTTGTTATTCATAGAGAAGTTTCTTCGTAGATAAACACTCTAAGGACAAGTTCTCTTTTCATTCTCAGGCAGTGGTAAATGTGAAAATCAGTTTCATGCAATAGAATTAATTCATATTCAGGCAGTCATTACTGATCCCAACAAATGAAGGGTTTGTGGCCATTTATTTGAGGGGTCAGCTATCTGCCTTCTCTGTTTGTATTTAAGGGTGGCCATTCCACTATTGATAAAGATTGTGTATTTCCCCCCAGATGTTTTTTTCTGTTTATTTCTGATTGATTGTAAGTGCTGGAGAGAGTTTTCCTTTTAGCTACAAATGCTACTCTTTGAAATTGAAGTGTATGACAGTAGAACTTAAGTGTAATAACAAAAGGCAATCTCTGCTCCTGTAATTTCACTTGCCTCTTTCCCATGTTCTTCTGCAACTGTAGCAAAATGCTGAATAGCTTTAGTATTTCATCTTCAGAAAGCTAGGAGATATAGCCGAGGACACTGAGCCACACTGAAATGAGAAAGGGCTCCCAGAGCACTGAGAAATGTTCCAGCTCTTTTAGGTTCAACCAGCCCTTTTCTGTTTGTTGCTTCAACTTATGTAAATTATTAGAGTTCAAGAAGATTTAATATTTATCATCCAAGACAGGAAGGGTCAGCCCTCCTTTCTTCTACATTCCCTCTACTGGAAAAAGTGTAATTTCAGTAAAATGTCAGCACTTGTGATTTAAATACATTTCAGCAAGAAGACTTTCAAATTGTTATTTCTGCTGTCCCTCCCCCAAAAGTGTCTCTAATTTTTTCTTTCTAAAATGGTAGGATCTAAGGAGTAAAGCAAGATGACTACAGTTGCTTCATAACAAGGCTTAAAATTTGTTTTATTTTTTAAAACTCATAAGGTTCTTCAGAGTCTTTGCTGAATAAGGTACATCACATTAGTGATGGTGACCTGTGAGGGCCTGGCAGGATCCCTCCATGAGATCTCCTTTTTAAGATGAGATCTCTAGATTAAATAATTTACTTGTTCATTATTTTTTGGAGATGTTGCCGTTTGCACTGAAAGGATGTGTAGACCCCATTGTGCCACACAATGAGCATCATGAATTCCTATGATCTCTCCTTATTTCAGGAATATATAAGAATAATTAGGAACTTGTGAAGTTAGGCGCGATGTTAATATAAGAGCCAATCTTAACCCATGACCTTGATTTGCGTCCAGAAAACTAAATCTTGGACTGTTCTGGGACATGATGGATTGCCATACTAACATTTTCTGGTAGCAACATCAGTTCCTACAGAATACAGACTTGCATTAGAGAACTACCCCACGCAGTTACAGATATTGCAGTCTTCACAGAGCAGGTGCAGCAGTACTCTACCAGTTGTCAATTAGTGTTTTGAAAAGCAATTCTATGCTATTCCACCAATTTTTCAGGCCTCATCTCTTCAGAATCATCAGGCACTCTATTTCCTTTAGCTCCACACATCAGGTTTTAGAATATGTAGGGTGTTCTGGATACCCATGCATCCATCCACAGCTTTTTGATGGCATCCTTCGGCTGCTCTCACATGCTTTTGTTGTGCAGGCTTTGTTCTGCTGTTCATTCCTCTTAGTCCTGGCATCACAGAGGAGTGCAGGACCTTTCCTGACCACCTTTCCTCACTCTTTCTTTCTCATGGGTTAGTCCCAGACTGACAGGTCTTATAGGGCTCTTCATTTACCCTCACTCTGGGACAGAGCAGAAATTCATCCTTTAGTACCTAAGGAGGTCTATAAGAGAGCTGGTGAGATTTTTTTTACAAGGGCATGTAGTGATATGGCAAGGGGGAATGGCTTTAAACTGAAAGAGGGCAGGTTTAGATTAGATGTTAGGAAGAAATTCTTTACTATGGAGTTGGTGAGGCACTGGAACAGGTTGTTCAGGAAAGGTGTGGATGCCTCACATCCACAACTGAAGTGTTTAAGGCCAGGCTGGATGGGGCTTTGAGCAACCTGATCTAGGGGGTGGCACATTTTTGTCATGTTCACTATATCTCACTCCTTTGAGATGTGGCACATAACTTGTAGTCTATCCCCTCATGCTGGGCCTTGCAGGCAGCTACTGGAGTGTGAAAGAAGGGGTCTTCTAGAACATTTGGCATGATGAAGGGGGTTGTCACAAAAGAAGGGGATCCAATGGTAAACAGAGTGACAGACTAATCTTGCAGATGATCATGCTAGATGTTCTACCTTATGATCTAACACTGTGGCCTTCTCTCCCACTGGATGATTTGATAAGCAAGAGGTTTTGTGGGTTGTTATGCGTGGGGAGAGAAGAAATCTGAGATGCCAGTCCAAGCCAAAGTCACTCTGCATCATTTTGACTCTTCTTGAAAGATGGTGGTAGGCAGGAAAATGTCACATTTCTTCCTTGCATTCACTTCCTTAAAACACCACATTAGGGCCTTATTAGAAAAAAAAAAAAAAAAGAAAAAGAGTATTCAAAAATCCATTAGTTCCCTTACTGTTTTTTATTTTCTGAAGACTTCTGTATTTTCATTTTGCTTGAACACTTCAGCTGCTCTCAGCCATTTCACTCTCAGTTTGTAGCCCCTCTCTGCTTCTCCCACCAAGGTCCATTGCTGTCATGTTTGTGCTTCCAGGTCTGCAGAGGAAGCCATTACCTTAAAATACAAACAAAGCAGAGGTTTTCTTCTGCTAGACCTCATACCGTACGGAAACTCCAGAGAATGCAAAGAAATAAATATGACTGTACGTGTGCATTTGTCCGTCTGCGATCAGTCACAGCTTGCTGAGGGAAGGCTGTGCGTGAGGGAGAACTGGCTGCACTCGGTGCCACAGCTGGGCTGGCCAACGCGTGCCTGCAGGGGCAGCACAAGGGAGAGAATTAAAATCAATTGCAGGCAACATCTTACACTTCCTTGTTAACCCGCTGCAGCTGGGGAAGCTGGGGAAGGGAGCCAGTGAGTGGAATGAGGAGATGCACACAGACCACTGCAGGGTGCGGGAGGGAACAGTGTTTGGGAAGGGGAGGCTTTAGTTAAGGGCTGAGGAAAGCAGTAAAGGGTTAAAGGTTTATTCTTGGATGGAGTTAGAGATTGAGAACACTGCTGTCGTGATCAGTGGAGAAGAGCAGTCTTCTGTCTCTTCCTAAGAGTTTTTTGGAGAAAGTGAAGGGAATGCAGAGAGGCACAACATCATGGGGAGGAGGCACTGGTAACAGGAGAGGAGCTGAGAAAAACGTGATGCTTTGAGGCAGCTGAAGATGAGCTGTTTTGGAAGGTGGCTGCTCTAGTACAGCGAGACAGAGGGAAGAGTTATCGGCAGTTGATGTACGTGGCTCATTCAAAAGCTTGATTGTGCTCTTCATTTTGTTTATCAGTACAAGTGGTCCAAAGCACTGCTTTCTTAAGACTGCACTTATTTGAGCTGTAAGAAAAGAAAGAATAAAACCAGTCATATGAAGGCTTTGAATTGCTATCCAATGACTAAAAAAAATGTACTGCAAATTATAGCAATGAATTCATGAAGAGTATGCAGTTTATGGTTACAAAAAGGCAGTTCCCCTTCTTCCCGTTTCCTTCACATTTTCCACTTAAAATCATGCATGTGATCAATATGGATATCTCTTAAATAAAGGATAACCCTTTGTTTATTACTGGCTGGGGAATACGGCCATTCCACCTGAGGAGCCATTAGGTGTGTACTGTTCTTGTAGCAGCAAATGCAAAATGTTACTGTGACTGCAAATTAACTGGTATCACCAAACACTTAGTAAGTTTCCACATTGGGCATCAGTGTCCTCCAGGGCCAGGTAATTTTTCCACTTAACTCTGTGTGCAGGGCTGGGTAGACAGTGGAAGTTTGCACAGCTTGTGTAGTGGTTAAAACACCCCTCCACACTCAAAGTACGATCTGAGTTTAATTCACTCATTAGATGATGTTTGTGAGCACAGGCACTAAATATCCTGTAGGTTAGGTGATACGCATATCTGACCTGAGAAGTTAGCCAAAGTTCAGGGCACTGCTGCTCTTTTGCTAGAAGAGATGGATGAGGCAATCAGGTGGTCTGAATGAAATCTTGTATTATGACGAAGAATGCATGAGGAACTGCTCCCTTGAACCCGTGGGGAATCTGACAGAAGATAATCTCTTTACACACAAGGTCAGGTCTCTCTGCCCCAGCCCCTGCTCATCCAGATACTTATTCTTCCCCGTTCTGTCACAATAGTGACAAGGTCTTTCTTTTTGTCTTCTTCCTCAGCTTTTCTGGTCTTGCTGTTTCTGTCACGCACAAACCCTCACAACATAATTGCCTGTGAAACCTCTCTGTCCACATGTGTCTTTGTTTTGGGAGATGGCACGTAGTTATGTTTGGGGTGGAGATCATTATTGTTTCAAACATCTGGCTTCACAAAGAACCTTAATGGCTTCTCTGAATTTATTCTGAATGAAAGGATGAAATGTTACGCCCACCATCTTCCACTAGCTTTTACCCAGCCCGTAGCAAAAAAATGACTGGAAGCCGCATAACCTGTCAGGCTGCTTATTAAAGATGTCAGGAGAGGACTATTAAACCTCCCTACTCGGAGGGGGACATGTGTTGACTGACCTATGCGGCAACTTGTGTTGCAGTGCTGGAAAGGCAAAGTGCAAGAAATGTCTTGTCTTCAAAAAGGAGTAGACTGCTTAGATGAAGGAGCAAAGAGACATTTCCCTCAGGGCAATGGCAAGGATTGCCCTGAAAGGGATGTGTTGCTGTGACCTTGACTGCACCCCTCCCTGCCAGCCGGCTGTGGGCTCAGGGCTCACAGGAAGCGGTCAGCACCATTCCTCCAGATCCGCAAAGGTTTCGGGCAGGATCATAGCTCGTGGCAGCTTGACCTCTCCATGTGCACCATGGGGTTGTGTGTAAATCAAATCCGTTGCCCTGACAGGTGAAGACTTTGTGTGGTGTGAATCAATATACGTCCTGGAAGAGCAACTTTGAAATACGTATCTCTTTAATGTGTGTGCAGATGGAGAATTATATCATGTAGATGCTAATTTACACACATTGGAGGCACAAGTGAGTAGTTAGTTCATCCCTGACACCAGAAGAGAGTCCTGGATAGAAAGTGCATGAGCCATTAAAAAGATATAACACTTAACCTTAGCTGGTGATGCATGTGAGAATGACACCATTACTGCTTTGGTGGTGGTGGAAGAAGATGATGTTCAGTGTTGCTTCCGAAGGTTTGTGGTACAATGCTAACAGGATGTGAGTGTCAAGGACCTTGTACCTCAGCCATGGGACCCCTTTTACTGGTTGGAAGTTAAATAGTAGGAAACATAGGAAAGCTGCTGTGAGCATAGTTGACTGAACTGTGATAAAAGATGATCTGTTTGTGGGCTGCCATAGCCCTGCTTCTTATTTCCTTGCTGTGAGGCAGTGACATGCTCCCCTGCAGAGCCCTAATTTCTGGTTGTTTGTGTGGAGGGTCTTAGTGGTTTCTGGCAAGTTGTTCCTTCCAAAGTGAGACTGAGCCAGTGGAAGAGAGCTGCTCAGCTACATGTTATAAAAATGCATTATACATGACATTGTACAGCGGGGTTACTGACGGGAAACAAACAGGAGAAGTGGGGCTCCACTAATAGGAAAAATGGGTAACAATATAGTTTTATAGGCCACATCATCCCTGGGTCTTACAGAATGTTGTATAGGGAGGCATTAGGTAAAATTAGATAATATGATGCAAGGGTTATGGCATTTCACAAACAGAATATTCTCTGAAGAGTTAAGGCACTGTTTTCAAAAGCCTTTCTCTGTGCTCAACTTAGTATGTTCTTTAATCTTAATGGTTTTTTATCTGGATAGGACTGGAAAATAAGTATGTGTGAAAATAGGATATTGTCCAGGCTATCAACCAAGCACATCAGCAACATGGGGTAGTATGGGGTTTGCCATTGGCATAGTGTATACCCAACCCTCTTGTTCTATAAAAGCTAAAATTAGCTCCTCTACAGCTGCTGTTGAAGGCATGGAAGACTTGAATTGGCCAGTGTTGAAAAATCAGGCTGAAGTCACAATAAATTTAGTCCCCAAATGTGCTTTTGAGGTAAAAAAAAATGTAGCATAAATAATGCGTTTTTCACTTTGATGTGAAAGATGAGTACACCACAGTCAAAGGGAATACAGCAGCTTTAGCCTCTTCTCACTGCTGCCCTAAATGTAAATAAGGCACCACCAAGATGGACATCACTTCTGATTTTGTCAAATCACTTGATATAAACATTGATCCAGCCATGTCTGAACATATAATACCCTCTTGCAGACATTTTCCTGTGATGAGTTACTGGCTGTGTTGTAATTCAGAAGTGAGCCATTCACTTATGAATGTGCGAGTGTTCATGTGTGTCCCTGTGTTAAGATCTCTGTGCATCAGGTTTATGAACCTAGTGGTCTTCTCAAAAGAAATCACCTCATCAGATGGAGCAAATTGAAAAAGCACCCACAGCTTTGCAATAATTGCTGTGAACATTAGTTTTCCGATTTAAATTAATCTTCGATTGTGTTTTGTTTTGTCCATAGTACAACAGAGACAAATTCTGCAATTAAACCAGAATAGTTCATTACAGATGACACTAATAATTGAACAGAGACATTGGAAAATACCTCTTCTCCTTTACAGCAAGTGTGCATGATTGTAAGGAGGTTATACTGGATATAAAAAGTCACATTACAGTAAAGGAAGTGCATGAATCCATAATTTGGATGATGGGAAAATGTTGCTGGCAGGAACAAAGGGCATTTTACAGTCCCAAACTCTAATGAGTGATGATAAAGAATAGAAACTAAAAAAGACGCTTGTAAACCTATGACAGTGCTATAGGTTTGGCTGAGATATTAGGCCAAGAGTTACAGGGGCATTTAATCTTATGTCTGAGTCCCCAGAAAGCTGAGGAATATTTATTGTTAGTGCTCTTATATCTAGACTTCACCTCAATATTTCCTTCTGAACCCATTCCTGGCAATCAATATCTGAGAGTGGGACCACATTAATTTTTCAATCCAAAAGTATGTGGTACCTTTGTTCTAATACACACAACTTCCATACAGCTGGAAAGACATGAGGGACAAAGAGACTACCATAGGGAAAGGAGACAGAGTATTTTTGTCACCAAGTGTTAAGATACCTTTCCCACTAAAGCTAAGATTCAACATTTAGGCCACATTTACATTAAGAAATAAAACATATAGTTCTTTGTGCAATTTTAAATTACCACTTCTCTTGCTCTGTCCTTCTGTGAACTTTGAGAAATTACCCCCGCTAATACCCCAGTAAGAAGAAGAAGAAGTAACCTGTGTATTTTGCTCAAAGTTTGAAGTGCCCACATTACAAAAAAACACCAAAACCCAAAACNGCAGGAAGGGATTACATCAGCAAAAATGCCGTTTTGGGTAACATTTTCACAAGTGCCCAGCTGGGATGCCAGAAGCCCAGTAACAGCTCCCCTGCTTTTGAAGGTGTGATGTTTTGCATCAGTCTGTCCTCAAGGTATTCCACTGATGGGAGCTGCAGCTGCAGTGCAAATGAAGGCCCATGTAATTTATTTCTTTCCTCCTAATAACAGCTGCACCCCCAAATTTTCCTACAATTAATTTTTCCCCCTAAGACACAGAGCATTTTAATTCACTGCTGTGCAAATACTTTCACTAGAAATGTCAGGGAGTTGGAAGCAATTTTGACCTTGGCCACCATTTTGGGGCACATGGGCAAGCTACTTCCCTTGCATTTGTGCAGCTCTCTTTAAGGGGCATTGTGGTTATTTGCTTCTCAAAGATGTAATGAGGTGTAACTTGCGTATACCCAGGTAAGTATTTGGAGAGAAAAGGCTTCATGTAAGTGTACTTTAAAAAATATTATTATATTGACCTTCAGAACAACTGAAATATGGTGAATTTGGTATAAACTAAAATGAAAAATTAGAGCAGTAATTCACCGCTATGACTTTCTGCTGGTGCAGTATTTAGTGGAGAGAAGACTCAGGCATCTTACTATTGTGGACCTGAATTTTAAACAGATTTCAAAAGAAAGTCTGGTGGTAGAAACTTCTGATCTTCTTTATACATTTACCCTTGTGTACAACTAATTGCAGATTTTGGAATTCCTTGTCCTGACCCAGAGTTTTGCAATGGCAGATCTCAAAAGTGCTACACAAAGTTCATGGCTCTTGTTCTGCAGATCAAGCAACCGTCTTGGCTTTAAATGCAGAGTCACTTGGGAATTCAGGGAGTGATGGCTGGGGAGAGAGCTCTTGATTCCTGAATCCCAGAGGAGCTCTACCCAGGAGACTGTTTTGCCCCTCTGAACAGGAATTTGAAGAACTCCCCAATTAGCATTTGCCTGAGCCCTGCTTCTTGCTCTTTTTCTACTTTCTTACAAGTGTTAATTTTGCTAACATTGTTCAATGATATCTTAAAAATATCTTCAGCACTGGAGGCATTTTTCCCTTCACTGTTTTGTTGTCTTTTTCAAGCACTAGCAATGAGTCCTTCTCTTCCTGAGATAACAGCCTTACTGAGGTCTAATAGTTCAATTCCTAAATATTATATCCCTTTTAAAAAACACACCAAAAAGAATATGAAATGCCACATATAAAACAATATTTTGGAATATAAAGAAGCTTGCTTGGATTAGTATTCCATAATGTGATTATTTCTCTCAAAACCAGTGCTACTTACGTTGTTTCCTGTTTGAAATATCCTGCTTTGCAGTTTTTTAAATTTATGAAATAATTGGTTTTGCACAGCAATCTACAGCAAAAATATTCAGAGACCCTTGTGCATTTCTGCCTGATCTGCTACATTTCCTCTCTCTAAAAGAAAAAGACCTTGGATGCTTTAGATATGGCACTCAGCATCCTTCAAAAGACAAACTTAAAAATTAGCTCTGATGTGATATAACTAAAATGCTGATGGTTCAATTTTTAGTTTTTCAGGGTTGATGATAGCTGAAATAAACCAGTTACACAACTAGAGCTTCTTTCAGGAACACATTTAAGCCCTTGCTTAAATTTAGGCATATATGTAAGGTCTGAGATTTTTAATACTTCCCTAAATTAGATCTTTGTTTTCCTGGGGGTATATATATGAGGGATATCCCTCAGCAATATGGGTATTTCTCTGAGCACTGTCAGGGCAAAGGGAATGCAAGTCCAAAGTTTAGGGGGAGATCCTCTCCCTTCCAATTTCTTGAGGTTTTGCCTTAAGCATAACTTTGCTTCAGAAGGTTGAATCCTCTTCACTCTGGCTTTCTCTTGTTTGATTTGGAAGATGTAGCTATGTATTTCCTTAAGTCCTGATTAATGTGGAGAAACATTCTTTTCATGCTCGTAAAAAACAGACGCATCCCAGCCAGGCCCAGAACATATGTGACTGGTTCCATCCTCTTTACAACATATTGCTGTGTGAAATAAGGAACATGCGACAATCATCACTTTCCAGTCTCCGGACTGCGATGCCAGATAGAAGGCACCCATCCATTTTTTTCCCCTCATCCTTTTTATAGTCCTTACTCTCCCATACTGATTAAATTTGAATAGCCATTTTATTGCCAATTCTGTTAGCTAAGATCATGCCTTATTATTCTATTAAATGAAGTTAAATGGAAGTAGGAGAATCAGGCCCTTTGCTTGCCAGTTGCTGGCTTGCAGGTTGAAATGGTTCACCATTGCCTTTCTTCTATTGTTGTTAATAAATAGGATGCGCAATTCTTTCATTTAATTCCTTTTTGATCTTGAGGTTTGATGGTGTTGACATTCTAAGAATCCAGAATGAATTAGTCATTTTGTGGTGCCAAAGCTCACTGCGCAAAGGAGAGTGCTACTAGCGATGTGAAAATAAGAAAACCACAACAAACCAGGCGGCAGAATTTTTGCGCCTTTTTTTTAATGCTTTTTTAAAATGCTTTTTTAAAATTGTTGTTATTTTAGTATAAGGTGGTATATTGACTATAAGTGATCATATCCCTGGCTGCACAGAAGAATTGACTCAGATGTTCTCACATGAAAGAATCTCTCTGGAAAAACTCACACTTCTGTTTAGTTTTGCTTTTCCTGTTTCTCTTTGTTCAAACAGAACCACACTTTAAAAAGCTTTGGACACACAGCTGGACATACATAAAAAACACACCTGATTTGCATCTGTAATTTACCTTTTTAAATAATATTGCTATTTGAACGTATAGTCTTTCAATTTACATATGCACATGTAGAGCTCTGGTTCTGTACGTTTAAAATAAACAGGAGCTTTGCCATTAAATGTGGGGAGTATCAGATAAAATCCTGTGTGTTCAGATTAGACATCCAGATTCTTGTGTCTTTTGTGTCCAGTGATCTTGAAAATACAGACTCAATTTGGACACATTGGGCAGCTGGATGCATTATCCAGTATTTGTCCCTGAGCAAGCAGTCATTCTCTTACTCCAGGAGAAATTATCTAAATCTGGCTCAATGACAAAAAAGAAAGAAAGAAATCTTTACCTTTCTTTTCTTGGTTCAAGCCAGGAATGAGTGAATCAATTTAGTAAGCATGTAAAATACATTGAAAGTTGAGAGAATTTCGGTTTGCGTTATAGGTATAGGATGTGACTTTGAAGAGCCTGTTCTTTATTTCCCTCTCTTTCTTCCTGATTTATTTACTGACTCCCAGGCAAACTTGTTTGCCATGTGGTGCAAATTGAATTGAAACTGCTGAATTTCTCTAACTGCTTAGGGTACCTACTGTCAGAAAATCTGCACAAGTTTTAGAATTAGCAGACACACAAAATGTTTATCTCACTTGTTAGCTTGGTAAAAGCCCACTGACTTTCTGAAATCACAGCAGCGAGCTGTAAATGATGTGTGAAATGAAAAGGCTTTGCTCACCCAGCGAAGACAGAGCAAACATTGAGGAAGCTGTGCCATTGGACTGGGCTTGGTGGAAAGGAGGGAAACAGCTGTGATACAAGAAGAATTAAGCCCAGAATATACCGGCAAAGACAGAAAATAAATCAAGTTTGATGTAATTTTCTTATGCAGGTTTTTTTTTTTCCTTTTCTGTCTTGCTCTGTTTCTTTTTTATACAGAGACTGCAAAGCTGAGTGGTTCTGGTTTGTGTGACTTGCATGAAGTTTTAAATTTGAAGTGATCATTGATTTGTGCATTATATTCCAGTATGTTCTACTGCATCAGGCACTCTGTTTTGTTTCTGTCCACGTCTACGTGTTTTACTGGGAAACAGCTTTAGCAGGGAGTCTGTGATAGAAAACTGACTTGGAAAATGAGTGCCAGTTCAAGGGCAGAATCATCTGTCTTTACTGCCTTCACCCTTCTGATGATCAGGGAAGAAAAGGGAATCACATGGGGGTTAGAAAATTGAATGACACACTTAGAGGTTAGACAGAGGCATGGATTTTAAGGAGTTTACCCTTGCAGAGGAATCAGATGCTGCATCTGTTCTGGCTATCACCACACTAATGGGAAAAGAAGGAGAAAGGGGCAAGTTGAGAACCATAGGATCTCCTCACCAGTAGGTGCTAGTGGGTGCCAGCAGGGATCACACATCCCTGGCTCTCCCCAGGTTTACTCTGTTTCCATCCCATCTGCCATCCCTACCCCCCATACTTGTTGGCTTAACCCCATTCAACACATGGCCCTGTGCATGCTGGAATGAGTAGACACAGACCATTATGTGACTGCTCGGTTTGAACATTGAATCAGGGGAATATGAATATATAACTTCAGTGGTAGCTGGGGATTGATGTTGTGCAAGCGTGCTAGCACAGCTTCTGGATGGGACCTAGCTTGCTCTGTCCAGATCCAAGTGTGAGGAGAGCAGGTGTGTGGTTGTCTACCCACGTAAATCTACTTTAAATACTGCATTGCCAGGCAGTATTAGATTTAAACCCCATTGTGCAAAGATGCTAAATAGCTATCCCTGTCCCAGGATCCGGGCTTTGAATTAGAGCTTTTTGTTATAACAACTTGTATTTCCAAAAAGCCAAGATGCTCTGTTGCGACAGTTCCTAACAGTACAGTTTACAATTTTTTTTTTGCTGTATTTTGGCTTGTTACTGTAAAATACTGTGACAGATGGAGCATCATCTGTCAACAATTCCTATCTGACACAGTGTAGAAATTATTGCTGTGATGAAATTATTGATCTTGTATCTTTACATTTAGGAGCAAGGAGGATCTTATACTCGACTGAATAAAATCAAAAGCAGTTTAGTTTAGGATCCAAGAGGGATTTTACTCTAGGAAGACCCTTAGTGACTGGAGGTGGAAAAGATTTTAGTCTTGGCAGACACAGCTACATAAAAGATAATTTCTCATAGCTGTCTTGTTGCTTTCTATGATATGTCAACACTAGTATGGAACAGTAGCATGGATTTATCCATGAATCTTTCGTGTGTGTTTTTCAGGCAAATAAGAACTAAGGAAAATTCAGATTTTTTTTTCTTCTTTTTTGGTGTATGTGTTCAGTGCATTCTTTTAGCTGGGAGCCAACACACTTCTCTGTGTAAGATCTGAGAGCAAGGGGAGAGCATGACTAGCCAGACTTGCAGTCAGGAGAACCGTGGGAGACAAAAGCATAGTGAAAAACAATTAACAAAAAAGATTTGGTTTTCCAAGGGTTTGCTGGCACAGATACGGATGTGGCACTAATGTGGCCTAATGTGGCAGTAATTATAGTGTATATGCAATCTTATTAGTTCTTAAACCCAGGATGCCTTCTTGTTTTAATGACCAGTGGCTTTTATCACTGATTTGCTACATCATTTGCTAATACTCTTGATTTAAGTAGTTATGCTGGAGAAACAAGGAAGGTCTAAGATGAAATGATAAGAAGGAAAGAAATGTGAGGATGTGGCTCTCAGCAGTTATGGTCCTTGGGCCTAAATGTACTGCCTTAGATTGACCCTAATACTGGAGAGGAAAGCTTATCTGCGTACAGGCGAATGCAGCCAAGGTCAGACAGCAGGTAACATGTCTTGTTGATACTATCCTGAAACTGTTAGGAAGGTGAGTGGGAAGTCTGTTCTTCATGATTTTTTGCTCCATTAAAGCTACTCTGCCTAGTACTTGTAAGAAGTGACAATTCTTATCCCTTCAGCAAATAGTGATGGGTTTGGTGCTTCTTGGGATTATCCCCAAAGAAAATATGCCACCTGAACATCTTCAACCTTGAGCTAAAGCGCCTGTAAACCTCGATCTGAAAATCGCGACATCATGGATTTCGTAGGGCATTTCTTAATATGGCTTTTTGCTGTGCCGGAAATACAAATAAATAGTTCATCTTTCTCTGCTTATTGTTTAAACTAGAAGGACACAGGCTTTTTACTTTGTCCTGAGAAAGAGTCGAGCCACATTTGTGGGCAGTGGTTTGATTGCTCCTTATTTTTTTCTGAATCTGCCTGTCCATTCCCAACAGTGAAAGGGAATCTCTGTTCATTAGGTGATTAAAAAAAGTTTAGAGTGGCTTGGAACTGCACAGAGGTGGATTTTCCTGCCAGAGAGTCTATTAGTAAATGCTTTTATGGGACTCTTTGCTCTTCCAGAATGAGTAAGTCGTGCATTCACAGTCTTGCAAAGCAATCATCTGTGAATTGTACGTGAAGAAATGTAGGGGAGGCATGTGTGGTGTGTGTTCCAATGGGACTATTCCCTAGCCACTACTTGCTTCGGAAATTGTATTAAAAAGTACAATTGTTGGTCATTAGGGTTAGCCTTGCAAAGCAGGCATGACAGCATTAGCAGGAAATGCTTCCTTGATTTCAATTATAATGCATAAATTATACTCTTCTTCTGTCTTATCCGTGCAACATTCAACAACAGCATTTTCATCTCGGTCTGGGGAATAGAATTTTGCACATGGTATATCTTCCATTGCTTTAAATACGGCCTCCCCAATTTTATCACTGAGCACTCAAAATCTTCATTATTACAGTTCAGCCAGCAGAAATTAGTTGTATTTAGATCCCAATAGGCCATAGGATGCATGCAGCTTTGAGATTTGGCTTCCGTTTAGCCTTGGGAAGCAGTCTTAAAGCTTGACGATTGAATTACAAGAAGTACTCGTATCCCTCTGCCAACAGTAGAGTAAAAACCAGAGCTGTCCTGGGGTGTGAGAAGCAGGGAAGGGGAAAGATGGGACTAATCATTCCTTCTTATAAGACTGAAGCATCTATGGGAAAATCCAGTTCCTCTGATTTGCTTTCATCTGGCAAAACCATCGCATGAAAAAGTGGTTGGGATAATTACACAGTGGAGGTCACTTTATTATTTACAGTGGTTTATTCATGAAGCACAAGTATGTAGCTTGCTGATCTTGTTGTCCACATGCGAGACTTTATCTGCCTTTATCTGAAACATTTGTAGGGTTTCCCTGACTGGTTTTGGCAGCAAGAGCTGTGAAGCCTCCTGGAACATGGGCTTCAACCATGCAAAGCTGCATGTAAGGACTGTGGTGGACTTGTATGACCCTCTTGTGCTGTTGAAAAGTCACTTCTCCTAATACTTAAAGTAGTTACTTCTCCCTTTACTACCATAGGATGCCTCCTGTTATGATCCAAAAACGGCTCACCACTATTAATGAACATGAACCGTTTAGCCTATCAACTTACTGTGTAAAATCAATATTTCTTCTACCTTTTGTGTTGAAACAATTCTCTGTGTGTGTGTGTGTGTGTGTTGGCATTAGAGGATTGTGCTGCCTTGCCTATGTTTAGCACATATCTGCTTGGTAAACATATCTCAGTTGAAATGCCTGTGTGCACGAAAAGAGGAGTTTCTTGATGTTGTCTGTATAGAAGGCTAAAATTATAACTCCAGAAAAGGAATGTGAAGTGTTCAGAATGACAAGAAAAACTGATCTGATGTTGAAAAAATACAAGACCGTGAGTTTTATTCCAAAGAAGAAAACTACTTGCCACTTAAAAATTTTCTATTCACATCTTTTATCTACATCATTAATTGAAATTCTTCTTAATCAGCTCTTTCCTTCTCCTCAGTGGAAGCAGCAAATCTTTCCAATTTCCCAAATTTCATCCTGAACTTTTTAAGACCCTCACGTGCATTACAGAAATGGCTAATCCAGAGAAAACCATTGCTTGCTTTTCTGTTTCCATGTATTCACAATTTCAACATTAGAGGAAATGCACCTAGAACTCGTGAAACATTAACACTGGAAGCTTTGCACAGTGGAGCGCTGACTTCAAATAATTTTACACTCTGGTCTGAATAAAGTTGTTTTCAAGTATAAACACTTGGGTGTTCATATAATGAGTTTACCTACTTTTTAACTAGGATATTAGAGGCAAATATTCCTTATGATTGTAAGCTGATAGAAAGACAGAATACTTAATTGTGCCATACCATCTAACAGGTGCTGCCCAATAAGCAGTAAGTCAAGGGTTATTATGACTGAAACATTTTAATGCAAAAATAACCAAAATTGTCTTTTTATCACTGTTCTTCAAGGGCAGGCAACCCTGTTTGGATTGGTTTTGTCTCCAGATCTCTTTCTGAATGTCCTCTTGCTACAGGAAAGGAGGAAGTTTTTGCCGTGTCCAAGGAACACATTAGCTACTGCATAAAGTTCTAGAACTTGTGCAAACTGGGAGAAGAAAAATCAATATTTTGCATTCACAAAGCACCTTCTGTTTGTCTCAGCTCACTGTGAAAATGTGAACTCTGAACTAAGAAGCAGCACTATCATTATACCCAGCCTGCTGATGGGTAAACTAAGGCAGAAAATGCTGTGAAATCATGAACTCAGCTAGGAACAAAATCCAGGAACAAGAAAAGAATCTTCAGCACTTAGAAGACTAGAAATGTTTCCCATTGCCCATTCCACTATATCAATTGAATATATAAGAATGTGGCATTTTCCTTCCCTTAACAATTTCTGATGTGGTCGACAGACAAATGAGTATCATGTGTGTCATAAAACAAGTTCAGATTTTTTTTTTTTAACATAAAAATGTAGTTTACCACTAACTCTTCATGTCAGGATTTGGGGACTGGGAATCTATTTTGTATCCCCAGTCTGCACAAATCCTTCCTCATATGTACAAAACACCTGGGGGCTTCTCCTTATCACCACTTTCTCGCAGTTGTTCCTTCAAGCTCACACTTGATGGCTACAACTGGTGTGTCAGAGAGTGAAGTAATTCTACATTATGTGCTATTTACAGGTGGCTGGGGATATTTGCACTTGAATGTTGTGCGTGTGCCATCAGCTAATAAGCAAGAGTTTGGCTCTGAGATGTCTTACTGGTTTTCACTACCAGTGACCATAAATAATGGTCACTGATGCACAGCATCCAACAATTTGCTCGCCTGTTTCCTTTTATTGCGAATGTTGTATTTTCCATTCTGAATATGCAGAAAATTTTTGTGATTTCCAATGGTCCTTGTTAACCTGGGAGCAGAAGCATTACAGAGCAAACACATGCTGGAGAACCCAGGGCAGAGGTACCTCCATACCCACCACCCACCCTTTGGAAACACAGAGAGCAGGCCCAGCAATGCCGTAGCTGCATTTTGCCTGGAATTGAGGTGATCTGCTGTTCTTCTCTTTTTGAACTTTTTCTCCTCAAGTATTGGTTTAGCTCAAACCTGGAAACAAGGTAGTGTATCTTACAAAAGAAGGCTCTGGCTATCTTAAAAATTATATGGGCTGCTGAAATGTTGCTCTGTATCTGTCAGAAATGGGACTGTATTGCTTATTCACTTCACCTATCATCCTGAAGCCTCATTCCTAAAACAGCAATACTTCTCTTCCATATTTCCTAACATTGCAGCATTATTCTAAGTTTCATAATCTCTCCTACCATCACAGTCATACAGAATTCATGTGCTTTTACCCACCATACACAGAATGGAAGACCTGGAATGAAAATGTAATTAAATCATATGCAAATAAAAAATGCTGCAGCTGACTTCATAAGAAGGAGACTGTCATATCAAATACCATATTGTATTTGATTTCAATATTAACTGATAGGATTAGCAGAGATGAAATTTACCTTAGAAAGGTGAGCCTGCCTAGAGTTAGTGGTGAAAGAATTTCAGTGCTTTTGCAGCTTTTGCACCCAGGAGCTTTTTTTTTCCTAACCTTGGTGCAAAGAAAGCTGTTTTGTGGCAACTGAAGGTTTTGCTGCCCGGGTGGTGCTGTATCTCCATCCAGCCTGGACCAGGGGGTGGCCAGATGTGTGAGTGTTTCTGAGGGGATGGGTCAGCCTGCTGTCTTTGCTGCAGCAATGCCAGGGGAGGGCTGGACCGTTTCTCCTGCTCCTAAGTGGGCTGTAGAGGTGCAAAGACTGTGCTGCAAAACCTGGCTGCTGCCCAGGGAGCTCTGGCTGCAGTCACTGGGCAGCGTACACTGGTGGAATTTTAGGGCATCCTTTTCTTTCACCGCGGCTGGACTCTGGATGAAGAACAGAGGAGGCATAACTTGCCTTTGCTGGACCCTGTGGATAAGGAGCAGAGGCGGCACAAATTGCCTTTCCTCTCTCTGTCGGTGCTTGTGGAGCAGTTGGGTGGTTCTTGTGTTGTCTCTGCCTTTCACAAGGCCCTGAGAGCTCCCATATGGTTTAGCAGTGCCCCGCACCTCACATATGGGTCTGTGCACTGTGATGTTTCCTGGCTTTCCTCCTCCCGTGGGAGTGCTGAGCCTGGCCCTGTGGTGCAGGGACCTCTCAGCCAGTGCCGCCTCCTGGTGCTGCTGCCTCCCAGCCCCTACACCTTGGCTCAGGGCTCTTCTGACCTGCTGCCTCCATAAACACTTCAGTGGCTTTGCCTTCGGTGTGAAGTGCCTTGGGAGCCCAGTATGAAAGGTGCTATAGAAATGTAGTTTTGATTTAATTTGGTTTGATTTACAGTTTGAAAAATGAAAATCTTTCTGCAAAGCTAAGACCACTGTACAATTTTTCCAGCTTGCTTCTGCTGCTTGCAAAGCTACTTGCATTCCCTTTTGGATCACTGGGGATTTCCTTGACACATTTACACTCCTGTTCTCAATAACTTCATACCCAGTCTCATGCTGACACTTTCTCCCTTTCTTTCTCTTTTTATTTATTAAAATTACCTGCTCCACAGGTATTAAACATAGCAGAATAGAGGCCAGTCATAAAAACATATATGACTACATTTTTCCCTGTTATGATCTACGACAGGCACTTAGTCCTTTAAAAAATTGCTACACCTTCAGAGCCTGGAGATCTGGAGACCCCAATAGCATCAGAGGTTTTAAAAAAAACATTGCAGACATTTTCTTTCAAATCCCTGTACTTCCTGAATTTCTGTCCTTATTTTTGTACTACAGTGTCATTCTGTTTGATGCTGGTATCCTATACTGGTGGGCACTCTACAAACCCACAGGAGTTGCCCCAGAAACCACACACTTAAGCAGACAAAAATATTGACAAGAAAGCAGAAGTACAAGAGAGGTGAAGTGATTTGTTCAAGGCCACAGAGCAGCTCACTGGCAGGGCTCACAGTGGAAGACAGGCTTTCTGGTGCTGTACCCACAACAGTTACCTGCCTCTAAATCTCTGAATTCATCCTTTAATCCTTTGGCATTCACAAAGATTTTAAAAAATTACTTTACTGGACTTGGGGAAACCTGATGGTCCCGGAAGTGGAAAATATCAAAGAATACGACCAGCACTTGTAAAATTAAGTTGGGTTATTTAATGTATTCCTAGAAGCTTATATCTCTGTGAAGAAATACAGTAATCCAGGTTCCCTTGCCAGCGTTTCTTTATGTGTGACAGACTTACGGTGAAGGACATGAGAAAAATGGGAATGATTTTACCTCTTACCAGGAAGATTTTCTTGTGCTTGATATATAGTAATAAATGGTGAAACTACACTCAAAACTCAGCAGGTTGGGAACAAGTTTGGAGTTAAAACAAGGAAGTTGTCTTGCAGGTTTAGACAGTGGAGAAGTGTTTTGGGGCAGAATATGACTTCTTGGTGATGCAGTAATCAGAATAAAAATCTCAGTAATTAAAAATGGACGGCAGTTTTGGCACAGGCACAGCTTTTCACCAGAGGCACTGCACTTCCCAATTAACCTGTTCTTTGCCGGATGATATAAACTAACAAGGCAGAAAGACACAGCACATGGTGAAATGGAGGACTGAGCTGGGTCATCCTTAGATGACACTGACACTGCTTTGAAAGCATTGTTTCAGGAGGCATTCTTCTCATCTGGCTTGTAACAGGCATCAGATCTATGGTGGTGGTCTGAGGCCCCTCTGCTGTGGCGGGAGGACTCTGCAGAGAGAGAGCCCCTTCAGGGGTGATTCATCCTGTCTTGCCTCAGGTATCCACGTAGGAAGGGATGAATCCCTCTCTGAGGGGATTGCTCACTCTCCACTGAGTACAAAGCGAGCCTGGATGACCAGTGCTCTCTTCTAGCTGCCTGGACTTCCAGGGAATTACAAGTAGGGGACATCAGTCTCACACCTTTATGTCCTCCTTCATGTTGCCATCAGAAATGGCAAAACCAGCCAGGGGCAGGCCGACAGTCTCTGTTTGTGAGCATTTCACCCTCCAAGTTTTAGGAATATGTCCAATATCCCTCTCCCAGATTTCTCTGGAACACTGCTGGCTTCGTTCCTGTTGCGTCCATAGCTTGCTTTACAGCCTCAAGGCAGGCTGCTGGGAGAGGGATATTTTTTTTGTGTGTCAAAACATGATTTCTTGGGGAAACATAAAGAGGACACAGCTGCAACAAAATGGAGAGACAGGTGCAGATGCCTATTTATGTTTTTAGAAACTGCAGATGTGTGTATGTATGTACATAGAACTGCTCAGGCAAGCTAGGATGCATGGATTAATTGAAACCTATACTCTTCAGAAAGCTATTTGAGATGTACTTGGTTTGATGTTATATTCGTAACCAACACTATGGTAGTTGTTGGGGTTTTTTCTGCTTGGGAAATTTCAGATGTGGTATTTAGCTTTGTTTGGAATGAAGACAAGTTTTTGGCACAGAATAATTTCCTGCAAAAGAAAATTGGGACTCTCTAAGGCTTCGAAAGTCATGTGAATAGTTTTATCCTGCTGGTCTATTCTTGGTGCACTATTTATCTTCCTTCTCTGTGTGCTGTGCATGGCAGGGCCCCATCCTCTTGTGATGTATGTGTCAGGGGAGCCTTGGTTCTGACTAGGAACTGCAGATACCATAAAATTAATAAACAGGAAAAGTGGAGGTTCCTGGAGAGACTATGATAAACATTTGACCAAACTCACTTTGTTTTAAATTGTGTCATCCTTCAAAAAACAGTATCTTCACTATTTCATCCCTCGTGCCTTTCTATCATGTCTCTGTCATGTGCTGAAGTTACCCATTAGCCTCTCAGCCCACTTTCCTCCCCTTGTCACACTTACAAGGTGGCTCACACCTTTTCTTGTCCTTCACTGGCCAATGGCTCCTAAACCTGGCTTTCTGTGCCTCTCCCTAGGAGGAACCTCTGGGTATTCTCAGAGTATTCATGGGGGTACAGGCATCTTTGCTCTGCAAGTGTCAAGTTGTGTCAGGTGGGGGTAGTGACTGAGAAATAGCTTCTCCAAAAAGCAAATAGCATTGCTTTTCTTGTTTTAGTTAAAGAAGAAAATAAACTTTTTATTTTTTTTTAAACACAGTTTGTTAACGCATGTTGTTTGTAAAAACAATAGGGATCTGTGTGTATCGTTCGGCTCCTTAACCTTTAATCTTCCCTTGCAGGTTTTTCGAAGTTCTCCTCCACCCCAGCTTGGGCTAGCATTCTCTCCCTGCTTCCACATATTCCCTCACCTGCTGGGAAGCTGCATGTAACAGTATATGAGCAATCCTCCTGATGACATCCAGGCTCCCCTGCTGTACTCCAGACTTGGGATCCTGCAGTGATTTAACATCTTTGTTTCTAAGCTTAGTTTAGGAAAGATTAAACTGTTCTTTGCATAATGTGTGCTTGCTGGATCCATGGGACTTATTAAAAACATAGGCAGAAAGTCCCCACCTCCCATCTCCTCTCCTGGGGCTAATGGCTGTGCGCTGTGATGAGTTCATTATTTCAGATGTTCTCCTGAAACAAACCCAAGTCACTCCCTCTTGAAACCTTCCCTTGGAGCTTTCACCTTTCAGGTTCGTTCCCTATTTTTGTGGGTAGCTGCCATACTGGCTCCACCTGTTGAAAATCCTGTGTACAGGGAAGGAATCTTCTTGTGCTGTAGCCACTTTCCCATACATTCACCCATTTTCTCCTCATCATCATCTCCTTTCCACACCAACACTTTCTGCCTCTGAAACCTTCTGACCTGAGAGAAGCCAGAAGAGGGAGAGTTACAACAGGATAGTCACACTGGGATATTGATAGTAGATAATATCTGCCATGATTTTGAAGTCAAAACAGCAAAGCCGTGGTGGAGGAGTTCGTAAAAGTTTATATTATCCACATTTGTGGAGGTCTTCTTTCCCTGGGAAGACCGTGGGTTTTCAAAGTGCCTGAAACAAGTCTCAGGAGAACCCAGTGATAGGTGAGAGAAGGGCTAATGTGAGGCAGAAAGAGGAGGGAATATAAATCATTCACCTCTGACTGAGGTACCAAACAAACCTGAAGCTGCAGCTGAGACCTTGGAGAAACCAGTCAAATGTATTGTTCTTTCTCCTGAGGGAAAAAAAGAAGGTGAAAAAAATCAAGGGGAGCAAAACATTTCCTTTGCTTTGCATATTACAAAAGGCACCAAACGTAGAAAAGAAGAGGAGCAAGTAGGCTGATAAGAGATTTCATTTCATTCCCCTCAGGGTGCCAACTTACCAGTGGTAACCTCGTGGTCTGCTGATGTCATTCACACAAAGCAGTTACTTCTGAAGAGACAGGTTTCCTCAGATTTTACCATCTGAGGGAAAAATAGAGGAAAAAATTGTTTGAAAGGGAAAAAAATGTTAAGGTGTCTGTGTTTTACCAAAAGCCTTTGTAGGAGGTTATTAACTTCAAAAGAAAACTAAATTTATCATAACTTCTCTCCTCCCTCCCTGTGTTTCTGAAAAGAGCACTTGCTGTGATTGTCTGAGCCATTAAGGGCTCCTGGAAGGGCAATGAAGTCCCGTGCTCCCATGTCTGTGTGCTTACTGATTTATAAACCTCTCTGTAGGTAGAAAGAAGAAGGTGAAATTTCCCCTTTAGTGGCAGATGGGCTCCAAAGACTAAAATACAATTATTATGCAGACTCTCAACATGTAGAAAATGGGAATAAAAATTTGTGTCTAAGATCCATATGAGGGAAACTTTCTTCTCAGGCTCTCAAGGGAGCAGACTTCATCACCCCAAACTTTTTTCTTCTTTTTGAACAATGATTCCTGGAAAAAAAGACAAGGTTTAAAAGCAGTTTCCAGAGGTGAACCGTGGATGCCACCTGTTCCTTTTGAATATTAGCCTGAGATCCACACAAACAGGCTGTGCTATTCATGTACCTGTGTGACATTTTGAAGCAAAACTTTTTAAAGAGTCTGTGCGGTGGGACTGGCAAATAGCAGATTTGTGTTTTCTCTTGCATTGGAATAAACCCTGTAATCTGAGGGAGACAGGAAGGTAGCTGAACTGCTCATGCCGTTGCTGGTACAAGAGTTAATCTGGCATGACGCAGAAGGTGGAAGATTTCATAAAAAGCTCGTGCCATGTGGTAGTGGTTTCCAGTGCCCAAATACGCGTTTCATATCAGTGTGACATGCTGGCTTTATCTTCACGGGAGCCTTCTCCCCTCTGAGCAGGTCCACTTGCTTCTCCCGTCTGTATGAACCTGATCCTTATGTTCCCTGGCAATGTCACACTTTTGGCAGAGCTCTTCATGTCCCAGCCCTTCTCTCCTTGCAGCAGGTAGCCTTGTATTCAGTGGCCTTTTCAGGAGGATACCCAGCCAGTGCTAACCAGCTCCGATGGAAACAGAGCCACCAGGTCCCTGCTGGCAGGGAGGCAGGTTGTCCTGCACACTCTGTTCAGACAGACTTGTGTCGGTGCTGTCAGGGAGATGGGTTTGGTGTTGGAGAGCCCTGCATTATGAGGTGAAACTTCAGGCAGTTTTAGGGGGAACAAACCCTCTCTTTTGCTTAACCTGGTAAATATGGGATGAGAAAATTGGAAACTTTTCCTAGGGACACATTTCAGCCTGGACACAAAGCTGCTAGCCAGTGCTGTGAGCACTGCCAGGCGCATGCCAGGGAAACTCCCTGCCTGCTGGGGCGAGGATATGCAGAGGCAGGAGACCGAAGTGGCTGGTGCTGGTGGAAGCAGGTCCTGTGGCAGCCAGGGGCATGGCAGGGACACTGCTGTGGTACTTGCTGCCCACGGGCACCCTGCAGTGGGCGGGGGAACCACGGCAGGAGTGTGGAAAACAAAATAAATCCTGTGCATTGGTCTGTGCTCCCCCCTGCTCTGGTGTGTGCTCCCATGTAATTCCAGCGGTGTTACTGGATGGGTACCGGTGCAAGTGACAGCCCTGCTGAACTCTGTGTTTTCTCTGCCTCTGGAGTAAGCAGTGCTTAGGAAATGGGTAGTTAAAATGCCCAAATATCCCTGAAGTAAGCTTAGCCGCGAAATAAGTGACTTAATTAGCATACAGTAGATACTTATTGTTAAGTGAGAATGCCATCCCCTCCTGCAGGGATTTCAGTTAAACATGATGATTGATAAATTGTTATATTCACACAGTGTCACTCAGTGATATAATCATGGCTTTTGTAAATATTTAGTCAAGAGAGCAATCCAGCTGTTCCCAGCCAGGTTTCATCCAGTGTCAGCCAATGTTCAGTGCCGCTGATTTATTTCATGTGTTGCTTAAGCCTTGAGTAAGATCACATTTTTATGAGTCTCGAAATACCTATGGTAATAAATAGTGAGAGTGCCGGAGCTAATGACAACAGCAGAAATAATTATATGGAAAAATATTACCCAGGGTCCAGAATATGGCCAGGTACTTAACTATTTGTAGTTTTTCAGGACAACTGCTTAGCAGCTTTTGGTCTAGATTTATGGCAAAGCAGCCTTCACCGGATGCCATTGGAAAGGGAATCTGAGCAGGAACCTTTTTTCAAAAGGACACTAACATTTTCTCACAAAGCTTGACTTAGTTGTTGACAAAGGGTTGAGGTTAAAACAGTGTTGGGCAATGAATGAAAATTTCATTTTCCAAAGGATTTCAAGATTTTGAAATTTACCTTAAGTTCAATTTAGAATGAATGTCTGAAATTCCTCCTCACAGAGGAAGGTTCTAGGAAGGATTCACTCTGAATCAGCTGTGCTGGTTTTGCTATTCAATACAGTACTAGAACGTAAAAATATACAAATATATTAAAAATGGAAAATAATTCTCAGATGAAACACTGACACTGTTATCTCTGAAGGTGTCCAAACCTGACATATTCAGAATATTGGAGCCTTCTTGTTTTTTTTTCCTAAAACATATTTCTGCAGAACTGACAATTCTGTGAGCCAGTTTGTCTTTAATGAATTTATATTTTCTGATACTTCTTTCCTGACCATGTTCTGGTTTGATGAAACACCCATGCAACTTTTCCTCACTCATCTGTCTCATTTTTATTTTGAGTACTCTTCAGGAATAGCTTTTGTTCTCATGTCAGTTCTTTGTTGAGGAACTGGCTGTCATGATGTCCTACCCCCAAGACTTGGAAGTGATTCACAAAAAAAGAAAGTTTAAAAAAGATGACACCCAGTTTGGGCTGTATTGCGTATTTGAGATAGCATGCTTCACCCACAGGACAAGATGGTAGATGCTGAATTTAACTTATTCCCAGTAAAGAACCTCTTCAGTGACCCATATACACACCTCTTACTGACAGCAGAGGAACAAATTATCTTTACTGCCGAAGTTTTATTTGCAGAAAATTCAGCTTTTTGTTCCCTCTTTGCAATTTGTGTTCTTTCATGTTCAGAAGCAGCTCATAATTACAGGGTGTTTCTAATTTTCCAGGGAATGTGGACATTTTGAAAAGAAACACAGTATTAACAGCAGTGGGGTAAGCACCTTCAAGAAGGTAAGCTTAGATCAATACACTCAGAGCCTTTTGCTAACCTAAAGTAGGGGGGACACATGCCACACTCCAGGAAGGAAAGCAAAGTCTGGAAGGTGCCTGAAAGCAGCTGTAGCTCACTGACAGAATGAGGTGAGGTCGTCCTACAGCACTGCAGACGGAGTAAAGCAGAGACTTTTTATTTGTTGAGCGCATGAAAACATCTGAGGCAAAGGAAAAGCTATTTCAAATGGGCATTAGCATGCCTGTTGGCACTCTCAGACTGATATCAAGGGCGCCCTTGAGCTCAGAGCCAAGTGGAGGTACACCCCTTGAGAACCCGAGGTGACAAAGTGCAGGTGGAAATGCTGTTCAAATGTATATTTAATGGACATGGGGATAAGCTGTGTTCCAGCCAGTGAAAGTAGAAAAAAAAAGCACAAAAACCCCCTCTAACAATATCTCATGGTCGATAGCACTAATGGGAAGTAGAACTTCTAAACCAATAGAATTACTCTAAAGCCGACAAATTGAACTGCAGAAATGAGTAGACGATGAGCAATTTTTAAACCCACTGCCCGGTGGGTTGTGTGTGTTACCCTTTCTGCCTGAAATATGGGGAAGGTAGAGCAATTAGAGCCTGCTGCTGCAGAGTCCAGCTCATGTTGTATGGATTTGTTCGGGTTTTTTCACTCTAGATCTTCATTCTGATTTTCGTGGTGACTAAAGGGAAATTATCCAAATCAGAACCAAAGTAGAAATTGCCCTTCTGCCATTTGCTGGCAATAATCACTATTTTTCAGTACCTATAGAGAGAATACTTCAAAGTTTCATTGGCAATAAGTATATTCAAAATGCTAATGTTAGTTGCCTTAGAAATATTTGGTTTTTTTCTTATGAAAGACCTCTTCATGCATTTGCAGAAGTTTCCGGGTATTATAAACCAGTTCTTGCTTCTGTGTAGACCCTGAGAATTCTACTGAGAGTTTATGGTTTGCTCTTTCTTATTCTCATCCAGCTGTGATGTGGAATCTTCCCACTCACTTGGTTTTTGCAGGCTAATATTCACCAAGTTTGGCATTCATCTCACCTACCCGTAGTTATTCAAAAATTACACAGTTTATCTGAGTGAGTAGTCTGGGCGGCCCCTGTAGTCAGTGGTGAGACTCAGGCAGGTTGATTCATTCCATGCTCCCAGGTATCACCCTCTGGAGGTGCCCGAGTCTCTATGGGGAGACAGATGGCTGAGGTTAGGTGAGGTGAACCTCAACCCCAGTGCTCAGCAATAACGGCTTGGCGCGTGCCCAGAACACCTGGGGTTCCCTGGGGAAATCACCCTTCCAAACGCTAGTCAGAACTTGCACCTTTTAGCATCCAGAATTAAAGGAGTTTTTATGTGCTTTCTTTCTGTCCAGTGTACATGTAGGTTTTGTGTGTAATAGAAAAAACTTTGCCCTGTGTTTGACCTACGTACTTAAACACAAATATGGCCTTAAATTACATATTCAGTATTTTTTATTTATCTGCTGTCTGTGCGAACATGCACATATTTTCTGCATAATAATATTCAGATATATGGTTCTCTATGATATTTTACTATTAAAGTGCTGGCAATATGCTCAAAGCTTTACAAAATACAGATAAAGGCAATTCCTGTCAGAAGAGGGTTATAACAAAGATAAACGTTAGATTCACAGGGAGTGAGAGACCAGAAGATTCTGAGTTCACTGTTTGTTTTTTAGCCTCATTTCCTTAGAAAATGAGGCTTCTGTGTTGCACTGTGGGTGAGGTGAGGTATGTAGCTGTCTTCTCAGTGACTTTTGAGCTGGTTGGCCAGCTTTAGCCAAATATAACCAAAGAACATTTTCTCAAGAGACAAAACTCTCTGAAAAAAGACAGCTATTTAGAAGAGAGAATGACCTTACTGAGGAAAAGGTACAGGGTAAGCCATTTTAGGTGCCAGAGTATCTACAAAGGAATTCTTTGTGGAAATCCAAGCAGGGGTAGAGCATCACCTGTCACTGGTGTTGTGCTAATTCCTAGGGAATTGGGCAGGGAGACCCATAGGAATCAACGCATTAATGATTTTATGATGCAAGAAACATATTCCATACCAGTAGTGGCCTTTATGTTTGAATCTTTCTTAAGAATGGAATGTATTAAGAGTTCTCCCAGCCACAGGAACAAAGCTCAATAACTGGGGGAAGGAGCAGTAGAAGAGATGAAGCTGAGGATTGGTAGAAAGTGTGAAAGCAAAGAAGAATTTAGCATTCCTACAGCTTCTGCCATGTCTCATACGCAGATTTATCAATCTATTCAATATGAAATTAAAATTAAAGATATTTTTCTAAAGTATGGTGTTCTTGGCTAGTTTTATCAGGTGAGGGCATTAGCTGTGTGTTGTGGATTTCTAGCCCATGCTGTGTGAATACTCACACAGGGGTTAACCTCCCTCATCTGCTCTGACATTGTTTTTAAGGTACGGCTTTACCAGCTTATGAAAAGAGCTGCCAGATGTCATTGTCTGTAAGAGCAGAAGAAAGAGTTTATTGGCCAAATAGCTCAGTTCCTGGCCTGGGTGGTCCTATGAATACAGCTTAATCAACACACTTTATCAAAAACAGGCAGTTCCAGGGTGCGAATAGTTTCCATCCCTGTCTGCTGATGGTCAGAATTAGGAGTATTTTATCAGATATGATGCGTGCCTCTGATGCACACAATGTCTATTTTGATTTTGATACTGATGCGGGCTTCTGTACTAGCTCTTGGCTAGTCTGAAAATGAGAAGACAGGGGTCAGCTTTCTAAACTGACATTTCCTTATTACATGTCTTTGGTTTTAGCACAGGAACAGGTAGACTTGGATTGTTGAACTGGGTGGGATGGAACAGGTGCTGTGTTTCTACCCCATGAATAGCTTCAGCTGTCCCCAGGGCTCTGGGTCATCCTGTGAAATGCAGTTTGCCTAGGACTGTGTGTGCAAGATGCTTTGTGAATCTCTTTCCAGCCCAGCTTGTGGCCTTTTAGGCAAGCTGTTTATTCTGTCTTGCTGCTATTTTGGACTTTCATCTTCCCAAGAAGCTTTTCCAGAGAAAGCTGAGGGAGAAAGAAACTGCCATGGCAGTGATGGCAAGTGTTTTAAATGTGCCTGCCTATCTGCCCTGCAGCAGCCCTTGGACTCGTGGACACTTCCTGATCAGTAGAAGAACTGATTGGGTTACGGACTGTAGGGAGCAGAAATGTCTGCCACTTTATTCTCCATTTCTGCTTCCCTCTGGTCACATACTGGGTGATGACCCAAGATCCTATCATCCAAGACACGCTGCGCTTGCAATTGGTGAGGTGTATCAATAGTTTTCATCTTTCTCTAGAACACGAGGTACTGGCCACTAGATTTGATTTACAATTAAATGGCAAATCCTACAGTATATTCCCAGGACCCCAGGAGTGATAAGTCATTTGAGCTGTATTTCTAATAGATTGTTATAAATCATTTTTATATTGCCGTAATTGATTAAGGTGCTTTAGAGAAACAGAAGACTGCACATTCCCTGCCCCTAGGAGTTTGCTTGCTAAGTACATCTTGAGGTACAAAAGGTACTTTGTGTAATTTTATGCAGTGTGAGCCCTTGCTGCTAATGACAGTGATATAAATGTGGCCCATATCCTGAAACAACTTAATGTGTGCTAAACGCGGAGGATTTAGAGTGCCTCCGGATGAGTGTGGTGATTCATGCTGGAGAACACAAGACTGCCTCCTGCCCCACCTGCCCTGCTGCCAAAGGTGGCTGCCCTGCTGCTGAAGGTGTGCTCCAGACCTAAGGGCCATCAGCCTGCTGCCATCGGCTTGCTGACAGTGACCAGGGAAACAGCAGGAGGAATAGGCCAAACACATAGTGACCCGTCCTCTGGCACATTATCCCAGAGCGTTTGAGGGACTTTGTGAGCCAAAGTTTGTGTAATGGGCTGATGGCCTATCTTCTGTGAGTTTAAGCTTAAACTGAAATCGATGTAGTTGCAGTGTGGTCATATTCCAGCCTGGATAATTCCATTCTGCATTTTCAACTTCCCTTGATGCATCTTCAGATAAAGCATTTGTGCCCTAAAGCTGTGGTGTTTTGTTTGCTATTGCAATTTTGTAGCAGCTGCATTCCACTCCAGAGATAGATGCATTTTGGTGGTAAGTGATCCTTAGGTTTAAATAATCTATAATTCTTTGGAGCACTTTTTGGGCTTGTAAAAGGTGTTATACAAATCAATGAATAATTTTCACTCACCATTGTTTGTAATGTATTCTTAGTTTTCAACTGAAAATAAAATTTCTTTTCCTATTGATTTTCTTCTTTTATGTTTTGCCAAATTGATTTTTCCTTTTCCTAATGGAGCAGAAACTAACATATCTGGATTTCAGTTACTTCACCCTTTCTGATTCAGCATCATTTAGGCTATCAGAAGGAATAAAAACAGCTCTAAGGAATAGTATTCATTCATTAACTTCAAGGGAGCTGACACTGTTTTAATCCATTTTAAGGGAGAGCGTGTCTTTCGGGTTTTTAAATTTCATCAGTGGATTTGTAAGTGTTCTCTAAACAAGCATTAAAGAGACAAGTATAAATATGATGTTATGACTTGGGAGGGAAAGGTGTGAGAATTAAGCAGAGTTTAAGGTAGGCCAAACTGTTGGGTTGCAGAAGAAAGGTTTGGAGCTCTCACTGAAAATGTGGACGGGGTTTTGCAGGAGTTTGATGATCTGCTTCCATTTGTGCACACCAGGGCCCTTCTATGTTCAGCTGGAACAGTGACAAGGTGAATATTCCTATGGTATTTTCAGATCTGCTTTGATCAGGAAGAGTCACAGTTGTCTTGAGATACAAAGTATGAACCTCAACTGGGGGCTTCTTTTTTTAAGACACCAAGCACTCCTTTCCATTTAGGAGATTAAGGGGGCCTTTGAGCATCAGGTAGCTGAGAAACAACTTGAGAACTTCTGAAATGTTTGGCCTAAAAAGGTTGCGAAAGACTAGGTCATTCTCCCAAAGTGAATAGTGTTAACTGAAATAAATTGTGTTATCAGCTTCTGAATCAGTGTTTCTTAAGAAGCTCAGCTATGATTAGAGGTTTAATACAGCCAGTGACTACAGGATAATAGTTCAGGCTACAGTAGAGAAAATTGAGTTTAGAAAATACTGAGATAAACAAAACGTTTTTTTAATGTATCAGGTCTTATGAAATTCAACCTGGGGTAGAGAGAACCAGAGAACTGACTGAAACAGTACCATAAAGTTTAGTATTTATCCCCAGAAGTCACAAAGGACAGGAGATATTCTGGAGAATGGAAAAAGGGCAGAGATAGTGTCTATTCATAACAAGGAGAAACAGCTGAACCTGGGGATTTGTAGTCAAGTTGTATACCTACCAATACATGGAACAAACAGTCAAAAACCAGACCATAAACCCCTTGAAGGGAACAAGGATGTGAGCAGGACAGCTAGCATGTATTCGTCAGGAGTAAATCACCTGAAACCAATCCCTTTTCCTTCTGAGCCACAGCAACAGACTTTGACGGTAGGGAAAAAAACAGTGGTTGCCAGGTATCTTGATTTTAATAAGGTTTTTCATGCTGTTTTACAAGACACAGTCAGAAGCAACATGGAGAAACTAGGATGAGAAGAAACTGTCCTGAAGTCAGTACACAGCTGTCTGGCAAGCTGTAGTCAGAGACCAGTTAGCAATGGTTACCTGTGAAACTGCAAGGGGATTTTGAGCGGGGTGCTTTGGGATCTGTGCTGGGACACAGTGTGATGCAGAGCAATGGTGGAAAGCAGAGGTTCTTGTTTGCTTTGCAGGCTGGGATGGGCTGTGGGCCAGGTGGAGAATGGGTTCAGAATATAAAGTAACCTCGAGAGGTTGGGTGAGTGGCCCATACAAACCGGGGCATGGACGGCTGCAAGACTCTTTTGAGGCAGGAACCCTGAACAGCATTAATGCAACGAGAGTAGGTGACTTCTTGAAGAGAAGGCTCTGGGTTTTGGAGTGGATCATCTTAGAAGAGGTAATAGGTGAGATGTGAGTCAATAGGGTGGCACACTTTTGATCAACAAGGAACATGATCTGTGAGAGAAGGCTGAACAAACTGGGGTTGCCAGATCTAAAGTAGAAAGAAGGAACATGATAAATCTTGAAAGGTTACTAAAAAGCAGAAAGAAATAATCTATACTCTTTGTCTACTGGGACAAGGGGTAATGGGCTGCAACCTCAGTGAGGGACATGGCTTAGATGCCAGCAAGATCCTTCTACTAGTGATAATTGCAAAAAGAGGAAATAGCCTGCTTGGAAGCTTACCAAATATCCATCCTTGGGGGTTAGACAGATTACAGTCCAGAGTAACGCAGGTCTTATTCATCTTGACTTTGGAGGATGAACTAAATGTCCTTCTGAAGTGCCTTTCAACTTCAATTTCTTGAATTTAAGAATCTTTTAAACTACATTTCAATCTCCTTTCATTTTGGTCCAGATAAGCCTACCTAGTCTATGAAGAGTTAAGAATTTCTATGTTCCTTATTATCTTACAGAATAGTTAGCATTTAGCATCAATTAAAATGGCAAAGTCTTATGATTCGCTCTCCACCTTTGCTCAGTCTTATCCATTACTCTTGAACCAGTTAAATAAATATGGTTTAACCGCAGTCTACTGAATAAATGTTCTCTCTTTATTTCTCTGTATGTATGTCTGTACATATATAATATACATATATATTTGAAATTATGATTCCATTTATCCCAAGTTTCTGGAATTTATTGATTTTTTTAACAGTGTTTAAATTACATCCACTTTTATGGAGACAAATCTGTTGAAGAATTAAACAGCAAAGTTTGCTCCAATCTATAAACATGACAGGGGGATGATTTCCTCTCATTTGCTAAATATACTGCTCCTTAGTTGGAGACATAAATAAGAATGTTGCCTAAGTAGGTCATATTTGAGCTAGGGCTTTTCAAAAGACATGAAAGCACCCACCGTGAATATACACTTCAAAGTCAGAACCCATTTTTTTGTGCACATTTTGTTCCCGAGAAGTTTTCCATCTGTTCTAATGTCATGGCTTTGCCACAGTGGCTTGTCCTCAGACTCTGTATCTCTGGCAACTCATATGTTTTACTTTTTAATGCGGCAGGTAAAGGAGATAATTGGAAGACCTTCAGAGTNGGGAAGGGGGAATCTTTCACTTCTAAATGGAGGCGAAGGACAGACTTCCTCTGCTCCTTGTTGTTAGATAGCTAGTTTGATTGGATGCCAGGAGCTGAAAGGAGGCAGTGTGCATTTTGAAAGGCTTTTCGAGGAGCAAATCTGAAATTAAACGACAGATAATATTTATAGAGGTTAGTGAAGTTCACTTCACCCTGCTCTCTGTAGCAGTGCAGTTCCAAATTCAAGATTCTTGATGGATTTAAACCCTTTTTCATCAGCAATAGTCCGACCTGATCTGCCTGTCACTTTCTAAAACGATGCCTTTCTGACTTCTCCATGTAGCTCTGAAAGGGGAGGAAGCTTCCTCACTAATATGTCACTCAACCCACCCACCTAGACACCCACAGCTTGTTTGAAGCCAGCATAGGAAAAAAAAGACCACCACACCACACGCCCTGGATTGTAGCCATGCTGAAGAAAGCACTTCTTTAAATATCAGTATCAGTGAACATTGGTCCTAGGGGTGAAGCCAGAAATAAAACCCTACTTTACTTGTATCTCCAGCCACCCCTCAATCTTGCAACAGAAGCCGAGCTGTGCGTTTGCTATTTTACGTGCAAATCAGTGATAGCATCACTGTGTGCTGTATTTATGCAAGAATTTTTTTTTATTTGGATTGCAGAGTGCCCATCACTCACACAAGAACTTCTGGAACACCACTGGGTGCCGTGTGACTCACGAGTTGCCCTACTCAGTGTCCAGTTGGTGACACTTCTATAATGGCCTGAGGAACAGAAGGAACATCCAGGGTCTGGGGTTGGCTCTGCCAGGAACTGGCTGCCATGCCATTGCTGATGCAGTAGTGTGGAAAATGACACAAAAGTCAGGGAATGGGTTTTGTTGGAACCAAGCGCCAGCAGGAGCAGTGATTGCTGGAGAAACAGGAGGGCTTCAGACCTAAAGACCATGTGCATATGCCTGAGTAAGTCCACAGTGCTGGACTGAAGGGCTGAGCTCAGCTCTGGGGGCCTGCAGGCCCCAGGACTGTGCCTGGGAGAAGGCTTTCACGCAGTATACAGAGCTCCTCTGGTGTCTTTGGCACAGTGGCCAGGCATACTGCCCGGGGAGCAAAACCTCTTCCTGAACATCTGAGAAAGGTCTCCTGGGGCAATCGGCATCTTCCCACCCTGAGGCTGATAACATCCACCATTACCATCACTCCCAGGGGAGACAACCCTGAGGCAAGCGAATCTGTTTAGTACATCACCACTCATGTAGAGCCACTCTTTGGGCTGCACTTGTGTTTTCTGGTCTCTAAAGAAAGGGCAAACTGCCTTTCTTCCTGCATTTCAAAATGCCTTCATGACACAGTCCTAGCAAGCCTGTGAAACACAGTCAAGATTCAGAGCAGGATGGACTGCCACCTGGTTCACAGCAACACCTGGCATTGGGATATATGGAAACACACTGCCATATACAAGGAAATTAATTTTTTACCCATTACAGAAAGATAGAACAGCATAAGAATAAGTCTTCAAAAGACTTAGCAATTAAGAGCGGAATGAATGTGAGTCATCTGCCCAGCAAAAAACGGTGCCAGATGTGGACACAAGGTAGTTCTGCATGTTAATCCCACTTAGGCAATGCTTGTCCCATGACAGGGAACGTTTTCTGTCAGTTTGTGAGGTGGTACATGCACATGCATGCATACACACGAACTTCAGTGTAATTTGGGGTTGTTCAGTTTGCTGATCTGCCAGCTATTCATCTTAGTGCATTTTTAGTATGCCTCAAAGTAATTCGGAAGTATATAAATTTTGCATTTTGGTCCAGAGATTGTCAATATAGGCATTAACTGCACAGCTGCCTAAAGATTTGGATTTCAGTTTGAAAAAAATACCGTTGTTTTGAAATGTGATGTATATTGAAGCAAGCAAAGCAAAGAAAGACTGAAGAAATTTCCAGCAGCTCTGCAGGGTCTACACCTGCTCAGTGGAACAGAGAGGACAGTGGAATGCAGCCCTGACACAAAGTAAAAAGTAAACCTTTGCTGGCAGTTCCCAAGAGTCCTGTCTCCAGGGCAGTTCTGTAGGGAAGGAGACCCGGAGTGCTAAAGAAGTGTCCCAAATCCCAAGGCTCACGTCCAAAGCCTTGAGTGAGGTTCCCAGACAGCTGAGATGTCAGCTGTGTTTGGGAAAGCAGCAATAGTTTGGGAAGGAATGAATTTCTGTTTTCTGATCAGAAAATTTCTGACCAGCTTCTCTTCAAAAGGCTTTGGTGTTATTCTATTTGTGGAATGGGAAAGCTGCCGAATCCCTCCTTTCTGGATTAATCCTGAAATCCTTAGACATCCTGGTCTCAGTCTGAAGCATCAGAGCTTTTGGAGGTAGAGCATGACAGGCGGTATGGCTGATGAGAAACAGTGGCCAAGGTGCTCTTTGCACTGGTAGCTCTAGGCTGGCAGATGATTCCCCAGGTGATGCTTTTAGCCAGTCGGAGACACCTTATTTTAGAGAAGCCCAAGGTTTGAAGCTGGGTAGTGTTTATACCTTCACTTCACTCTACCTCGTGGAAGAGCAGCTTGCTGGACCTTGTGAGGGAGACTCTGAGGTCCTGGAAGATGAAGTCAGACTGTTTTGGTGAAGGTTAAACATGACTGCTGTCCAAAGTGCTACTAACTGTGTGAGCGTGGAGGTACTAAATATATAAGGTGCCTCAGACTGCTTGTAGGAAGGGTGGTAGTAGTAGCAGACATTTTGATGGTGTAATGTAATTTGCTCAGCTGTTTCCCATGCTTACCATTACTTTATTTACCTGTTTCTCGTATTGTTCAGGTTGTCAGGATGGGGAAATGTGTACAGGTGGGAATGGATATGACTTCTGAAACACAGTCCCAGGGTCATGTGAAAATGCATGTTCCTGTTTTGATTGCAATCAGTTGTGAAAATGCAAGAGGATGAAAGGTTTTTGCTGGCTTGCTAATGGGTGCATGTATATCCTTTTTCATGTTCTTTCAATGAAAACACCTGGAAATGAACTGAGGGTTTGAGGATTCAGGGAAGGAAAATGAGCTGCCAGTACTGAAGGCAGCCAAGTTGAGTAGCAGACAGCAATATGCTACAGCTTGTGAGGCACTGCTGGGAGATAAGGAAACAGAGGAGCACAGAGGTCAGTGCTATTAACTCTGTGTGGTGGTATGTATGAGTGAGAGTAAGGCTATTTCAAACTGGGCTATTAATTTTTTACCATATTTTGCTGATTTTTTTCATCTTCAGTTTTATAGAGAAGATACACTTTTGGTGAGGGCTTGCAAGGTGCCCTTAGAGGAACTGAGTGGAATCACATTTCTGGATCTAGCACTGATCTCTCTGAATTCAAGTGGTTGGTCCCAGTGACAGACTCGGGGGGACAAGATCAGCCTCTTGGGGGTCCAAATCTTCCTAGCTTCTTCACTTGGCTGCTCAGCTCGCCTGTGAAACGCATGAGCTGTAAGCACACGAAACATGAAGGCATAGAATAAATTCGAACTCCTGAGATGCCCAGCTCTAAAATCTGCCAGCAGCGAAGAGTGGTGCAATGGTAATTAACTTCCATGGTGGCAGCTCTGGGAGAGCATTGGGCACTATGGGAGATTTGGTGTGATGGGCTGGAAGCACTGCTGAGGGGGTCACGGGCTGGTGGCAAATCCCGCAGGGCCAGGGAGCACAGCAGGGTGCTGGAGAAAAGCAGCCCTGAGGGCAGAAGATAAAGAAAAGGGTCGATAAAGAAAAGGGCCCTTCGGTGCCTTCTGTGTTCCTCCTGCCCCTCCAAACGTGGCAGCTGCTCAGAGAGGCCATGAAGTAAGTGTGTTTCTCCTGAGTGCTTGCTGTAAACAGTGCGTACAGCAGCGCTGATTATACATCAGCTCGCTGGGCTAACTATAGCATAGTAATTAAAGGGGTGAGAACATTTTGGAGTACTTTCCGCCACTTGTTGTCTGTGTAATCCCCCTGTGTTTGGCAATAAATAGAACTTTTAAGTTTAATTAATATACACTTGGCTGGCTATCCATTTAAAAGCATGCTTCGGTGGCCCGAGACATTATCCACTTATGCAGAGTGTTGCTGGAAGAGCTGGTGCAACGCTGGAGAGGGAGTGCAGGGCCAGGGCAAGGGGTGCTGCCGAGCCCTGGAGCAGGGAGGCACAGCTTCGTGTCCCGGGGAATGTAGGTCAGTGGGCAATGCAGAGCATGCTCCGACACAAGCATACAGGCACTGCAAGAGAAGGCAGCGTAAATAAACAGCCTTTCTCCTGAATGTGGGGCAGCTTGGGCTGTTTTTAAAATTTATTTCTGAACGCTGGGTTTCGTAAGCGAGTTCCTCCCAGGCTGAGGTGTCAGAGGGTCAAACGAGTCTTGAGAGAAAAATGGAGTCTAGTATCTCTCTTTTTCCCTCAAACTTCTTTTGTGCAGGGCAGTCCAAATCATTGATTTTTTTTTTAAGAGTTTAGCAGAAAAAACAGCAGCAAAAAAATGGTTTGGATTAGATCAAATATACATTCCTTCCCTCCTCCTCCCCTCCTGGGATGAAACAAACAAACAAATCATGCCGTTTAGCACCATTGTGTCATTTGCCCCGGAACAAGCCATTTCATTTCATGCGCTTTTTGAAAAGCAGAGGCGAGGAACAGCTAGAGTTTCATAAAACTGCCAGAGGACTTGGACTCCAGTCCCAGCTCCAGTGAGTGCCGAGTTATTTATCTGCAACAGCAGGGCGTCAGCAGGAGCTATTTCAGGCCCCCCTTTGCTCCAGAATGCACCCCAGGTTGATGTTTGCGGGAATTTTCTGTGGGTGGCAATGAGTCTGTGCAGGTGAAGGAGTGAGTTGAGCTGCAATGGATGCACAAAGTGAGCCACGGAAGAGAAGTGAGGGTCAGGGTGGATGGGGAAAAGACTTGGAGAGGAAAGAGAAGGGTTCAGGAATGAATTCAGGTCTATAATGTTGCAGCTTCTGCTTTTTTCTTTCAGCTTCTCATACTATTTTTTCACTGTTCTCCCTGCTTCTCCTGGTTCTTTACCCCATACCTACTCACCTCCTATTCTCATGTCTTTTTTTACCTTCTCAGTCTTTCCCTCTGGATCAGATGCTTTGATCTGGGAAGTCAAGTTAGTGTGCCATGGTGTAAACTGATAACTCATGCTTCCTAGTGATGAGCTAGTGTACGGTTGTGTGCCTTGAAGACCCAGTTGTAGGTAACCAGTTTTAATTTTCACAGTTGTTTGTTTGTATTGTTTATTTTTATTTTTTTATTATTTTTATGTCTTTGTGTTGATTTTTTTTTAAGTGCTCTGCAAGAGCAGATTTACTAATCTATTCTGCAGGGTGGAGGGTGTGAGAAATGTCCTTTCTCCTGACTTCAGGGTGGAATGAAACAAACACTTGTTGGGTACAAATAATTTGTCCTATTTTCTCCATCAGTTCCAGGAAGAGAGGAAGTGTTTCCCTAAGGAAAACCTTTCTCTGCATTATCAGTAAAGCAGCCTGAGGTGGCTGGCTCAGGTGCAAGTGTCGGCTGTGGGTGTCCACCTGTGCCCGGAGGAGCAGCGTGCTCTCTCTGATTGGCCTGGCCAGTGGCAGTTGAATTAGCAACAGAGGGTCCAAAAATAAGCAGATTTAATAAAAAAACCTTCATGGCATGGTGGTTGGGCCCGTGCTGTGCAACTAATTAACTTGCTAACCCTGTGGAAGCACTTTCAAAAACGAACTCCTGTTCTCTGCTCCCGCTCTTCCTGCATTCAGCTTCCTGTGCTGCCTCGGCTTCTGTCCCCTTCCCCAGGCAGTCAGCAGAGCAATGTCACTCATGCCTGCTGTGTGTACAGGAGGGACATGTCACATCTTGTGCCTTTCCTGGCCTGCCACTGTGACCTTCTGCAACAGCTGAGACCATCAGCTCCCCTTCGCTGAAGTGGGGCAGCTCTTTTGCTGAGACTTCTCCTTTCTTTGGGCTTCCCTGCTACATGCAGTAGTCATCCACCAATAATTGCACATAAGGGCAAGGAGATAAGTGCTTTCTTGAGCTATGCTTCCTTTTCTTCATGGCAAGTGGAGTGTTATCCCTCTGCACAGTTATCAAAGGCCTAGATGTGCTTCTCTTTTACGTTGTTAGATTTATCAGCAATGCATGCGAAACATAGCTTGTTTTTTTCTAAGTCTTTCTGTTTTCTCCATTCACAGAAATATCCTGATTTTCATACAGTGGCTCGAAATGCCTGGCTCTGGCTATTTGTACCTGCTTTGTAATAGCCTCACTTGAGAGGTGAAAAAGGAGGCTCTAAAGCCCAATTCCAAGATTACGACCTGCACATTATTTTAATTTAAACTCACCTCCTGTTACAACAGAGAATCAAGGTGTAAGTGTGTAAAGTGCTTTGGGAGCCCTGTGATAAAAGGACCTATAAAAACATAAATGTAAGCAGATGGCAGTCACAACCTGCCTGGTAGGAGCAACACACAAGCTCACAGAAAAAGGGTGCAAACTCAAGCCCCTCCTGAAATTATCTTGCACAACAATGAATGTAACCTTTGCCACATTTGTAATGTGGACCCCTCTATTTCTCACCACATTGCCTCAGCCTGAGACACAAGCTCAGTCATTGGGTTGCACCTCCAAGCACGTTCAGGCTTTGTGTGCCTGTTTGAAAAGAGGTCCTTAACTGTGGAATGACACCAATGGCAAAGTCATGGCCATGGCTGTATCTCAACCACTTTGATGCTGATATCCTCAAGAAAAGGCATAAAATAAGAAGTCCCTGGATATAGCATCACCCTTTTGTAGTTAAGCTCAGTCTGGGGCATGATGTGCAGAAATGGGAAGGAGTGAAATGTAATGAGCAAGACATGCAAAGACACGTGTTTGCTGAGGAAAAGGGAGAGCTGATCTTTTTTCTACCCTTACCTGTTCTTTTAAACACCATTTTTTCCCAAAGGATGGATTTTCTCTTTATCTAACTTGTCTTTTTTCCCTGCTGTGAAATGTTTTGGGTCAGATGATATTTTGCTGGGCTTTAGAAAACTGCTAAGAATTAATTAATGCGTAATTAAATTGATGGGGAAAAGACGTACAGAACTGTTAATAGAATTACATCCTCAAAAGGAACAAAAATAAGACAGTTTCTTTTCATTTCTCTTTTTTACAGTTTGCAGTGTGACAGATTTCTGACCAAGTTCGAGTTTAGACAAAGTGCATGTGGCAAAAGTTGGAAGTGTTGTAATGCTGCCTACTGTGATTTGTATAAACATTTAGGATCCCCTGGAGAGGAATGTAATCCTGGGTTCCCTGCTTACACAGAAACACTCAGAACAATATAATATTTGAAAGAAAAGAAACATTTTTAATTGGATTTGTGCTGACTATTTTCGAAATACAAAGAAGACACTTTATCCAGTAAGCTGCAGATTGTTTGCAGTCACAGGGAATCGGCAGGCCTCAAATTAGCTGCAGGACAGCCCTCGCTGTTGTTCTGTGAGCCCAACAAAATGTGAGATTTGAAGGAAAAATACTAATGATAAGAAAAGGCTGTAAAACTCAAGCCATGTGCTCCTCTAAGTTTATGTGAGTTAGGCTGAACGGATCATGTGATTTCCTCATGCATTCCTCAAATGATAAAAAAAGTGAAGGGGAGGATTGTCAAGTTTGTCTTTCTTCTGATTAAATACTTGCTACAGGATGGGGCAGATCCTGGCGTGTGCTCTCCTTTGCTCACCCGGGACTGTGCTGCCAAAGGGTGACCTTGGTTTGCTCCCCAAGACCTGCCACCTCACTCTGAACCCCTTGTACCTTTGGGGGTGACATTCCCTGCCTTTTAGCACCCATCCCTCTGTAGTTAGCAGGAGAGGGGCAGCTCAGGCACTGTTCCCAGTTTCATGCTGGGTTGAGTCCCTTTCCTGTTTGTATTGAACGTGAAGAGAGGAGAGACCTGTTGTTTCATCAGCGACATCAAAGAGAAGAAAATTTCTCTCCAGTGTATCCAAATTTGCAACATCCTTTGGCTTTTGTAGTAATAGAGAGAGGATATTAGAGGCTTTTAGTAAAGGTATAAAGCCTGGTTTTATTTCCCTTTTCCTTCCATTGCTGTGTTTTCTTTTTTTTCTTTGCATTGTTGATCAGTGAGGTCCATCAGTAATGTCAACAGACCTTATTTTGCCAGATGCAGCATTCCTCTTAACATCAATAGCAGCTGAAGAATCACTAAACTTAAGGTGAGAATAGGCTTCAGAGCAGATAGAGTGCCCTGAGGCAACTGAAAGTTCTGTGTCTCTGTAGTTGTTTGTATTTATTATTTCCAAATATTAAAAGAAATGTTAAGATGTATTCCTGTAGAAAGAAAATATATAAGCTCAGGTTCACTCTACTGATCTTTTGGCACTTCATGGATAACCTAAAATAAGGAATATTGCCACTCAGGCCTCCTTCTATGTAACTAGTGAAAAGAAATGAGTATCTTCATGGGGCATTTAAACTCCACACAATCTCAGAGCTCCTCTGGAGGAGACTGTTGCTTCATTGACTCGAGTGACTACACACCTACCATAAGGTGTCTCATCCAGGTACTCATGGTTAGCCTGTAAGTGAAATTCTGGACAGAACAATTTGTACATGATAAGATCCCATAACTGCTGTTTAAGGAAGGTGCACACTAGGTTGGTTCCAGTAACTGTTTGGCAGAGCTGTTAGCACATTAGGTCAGGATTAATAGATCCAAGTGGGTAGGAATGACTTTTTGGAGGGACTTGAATAAGGAGGGCTCCTAGAGAATGAGATTTAAGGTGGGGCAAAAAGAAACAGGATGGGAAGGAGGACTAAGAGTGAGGGCTTGGAAGCAGGGACAAGAAAGTTAAGCTGAGTATACCTAAGTAACAAATAAATGCTTACACTTGTATCGCCTCTTCATTAAGGACCTCTAAGAAAAGTTCTGAAGAAAGAGGACAAAAGCCTCTCTTGTCTATGGATGATGGTCCCCTCCTTTGCAGGAGGGTGCCAGTTACAGCAAGGAGAAGCTAAGATAAGGAGGAATGCAAGGGGGGATGATTCTACAAGGCAGTTTTGGGAAACAGCCCTCATATTTCCTAACATTAGACATCTACAGGAGTAGATGTCATGGCCGAGCTAGTTGTCTTGAGCAGCCTTTACAGTCAAAGGAGAGCAACTGCTACTTTTCGGGTGCAGTTCAGCTGAGCTATTTTAGATGTCTGCTTAAAAGTGTGATGAATCCTACTTTGTATTGATGAAAATGGAATTGAGGGAAGTTAACTCAGATGCAAAGGCTATGGTTTATAAGATACTATGAAATTATCTCTAAACTTGCATTCACCTCCAAACAGCATACAAAACTGCCAAATATTTATTTTTTCTGGGCAAATCTTACTGTTGCATGATCTAAGTAGGACTTTTAGGTGGTCAAGGAGACTTACAAGACTGATATATTTAAGAAAAGGCAAAATGAGATATTTTTGGTAAATTGCATTTCCTTATTAGTCATCACTTCCCTTTTTATTCTGAGAAACAGCCCTCTTCAGACGTGTTCGTTTTATTTGGCAGAAGCATAGATAACTCCAGATGTTGCTGATTCTTTTTCAGTTGCTTGCCTTAGGAAATTTAGTTGCACCTGAGAGAAAATAGAAGCCAACCTGGAAGAAAAAGAAGAGATATATAATAGCCTTGCTAGAGGAAAAGAAAAATCAGATTAATTTATATGCTCTGGATGATCTCTAATTGTTTCCTTAAAGATGAATTAAAAGCCTTTTTATTGTCAAAGAGCTGATTTCAGGGCCTTATACATCCCCTATTAGAGTTGAAAACATCACTGATAAAGAGCTGGATTTTCTAGCTTCCCTTAAGGGTCTACTATTGCAATGGAAAACAGAGCACTGAATGTAGCATTTGGCAAGTAAGTAGATGTGATAATAGGCTTTGATATTGAGGAGCAATATCCTTGGCTCACATAAGTAGGTGCCATCTTCTTATTTCAGCAGAGGTCTGCTTTTTGCCCCAGATTGGCAAAAAATTGCCCCAGACTGCGGCACCCAGATTTTTAGCTATGGACTGTTGTAATTTTAAATCTGCAAGTACAATGTGTTATCTACCATGGCTTTCACGCTTTTGAAGTTTGTCGAAGGATATTCTTGCTGTTCTAATCTACTAAGGATAAAGCCTGAGAAAACACTGATTTTTTTTGCCATTCTTTAGGGTACATTTCTTTGCTTACATTTTCTGATAAATCAACAGAGGTTGATGAGGTTAATGACATACAGACCTTTCCCCTCCAGAACAGCAGTTCATCTCTAGTTCACACTGCTAGATACTGAAAGTCATTCCACCTAAAATAAAATAAAATAAAATAAAATGAAATAAAATTTAAAAAAAAGAAAAAAGAAAAGTAAAAAAAAAGGGGGAAAAGGTCATCCAGTTAATGACGAGTAAGAATTCACGAGCCTGCAACCCATGAGATGGAGCTTTCCACGTCACTAAGCAGAGTGAGCAGGCCTGGGGGCTGAATAATGTGCCAAAGTGTTCCTCTGTGACACCCCTGGAAAGCCCAGCAAACTTTTCTGTCCAGGGCTGGAAGACACCAAGATTTCCAGGCTATTGTCTTCCCCTGGAATAACATTCAGTCAAAGATAACTTGCTCCTACTGGTGAAAGTACTTCCATATAAATAAGGGAAGGAGTGGTGTTCTTTGGGAAGCAGTCTGGTATCACTTCTGACAGATAACAGCGATTGTGACGAAGAGTAAACACCTCAGTCACCGGGTGATGCAGAGCACGCCGGTGCACCCTGGAAGCAGCACCACAGAACAGCAGCTGAAGGCTGAATCACTGCTGGATCTAATTAGGCACATCAGTTAAGATATGCAAGCCTCCAACTGTCTGAGAAGGGCTGAGATTGCTAATACCGATCTGTTATTGTCCTCACGGCTCAGGAGAGGTGATGGTTGATAAGATTAAAGAAATAGCATTTTGTGTTAGAGCGGTCAGTAGCTTTCTGGTTGCTTGTTGCGGGGAAGGTGGGGCAGGCTGTTAAGTGATGTCACATCATTTTCTGATTTGGCCCTCTGACTAATGTCAAGGCAAAGAAATAAATTGCTCGTATTTAATGTGTTGGTGAATAACAGCAGCCCCTTGATTTTCTAATGCAGTGTCATTTGAATTGTATATGCTATTGAATCAGACAAAATATGTATTTATGCATTAGGTTTTTTCAAAATTCCTGGTACGTTTTTTAACAAGATGCAGGAAAAATAAACTGAAATGCCGATCTTTTTATTCCTAGGTTGTTTGTGACAAAGCATCAGCAATGTCCTGTGCCGAACATGATTCACGTAAGGCGCAGACAGCGGATACTGAGTTTGAAAGGGGGCTAATCAACAATCTTTGGAATAAAGAAGTATCTTAACTCAAAAATGTTGATGCATGAATGAGCGTAATTCTCTGTGCACTGAGTTACTGTTTAAGGGACACATCTACTGTAGCAACCACACTGAATCAGTTCAATGCCATTCACAAGCAAATTAAGTTGTAAAATCTCACCGTATGTGTATGTGTGTGTCTAAATATCTCTAGAGAAATTATTTATTTATTTTCTGCTTTGCTCAAATTTTTCTTCTTCTAGTGCACTCCATTCATTCCTGGAGTCACTCTATTGATGTTAACAGTGGGGTATCAAGGAGGTATTTTGCTCTTCTACTGAATTTTTTGGATAAAAGTTTCTGGGACAAGGCCACACACAGCTGCAGGCGAGCTGTCTGATCCAGGCAGGGGACTGATGTGGGGGTGGAGGAAGGTCTGCTTCTCTGGCCTTGGGGGGCAGCACAAATCCAAACTGAGTACTGTGTGAGAGAGCAAGGCAGCAATGCAGGAATGCTAAAGAAGGTGGGTGTCCTGGTCCCTAGACTTTTAGGGACAATTCGATGAAGGATTGTTGGAGGGGCCCAGGGAAGGTGTGCCTTGTGAAAGAGCCTGGCAAAGAGCAGGTGTGGAAGAGGAATGGTGCAGGGAATGTCGGAGTGCTGTGGCAGCTCATCTCACTGGTGGCCAGTTGGACAAGGAGCCTTTGTGCTCTGCCTTTCAGGCATACAGTAGTTGAAGATGAGGGAAAGGGAATGCTGAAGAAGGAGGATGAACAGATTACTCTCGCTGTGAAGATAATGCTGTGGGTCTCTAACCCAGGCAGTGCTGAGTGTTGCATATAGCCTCTGAGTTGTCTGAATGAACACAGAAATGCAGTGTCCTCTTGAAAATTAGGGTGCAGCTCCATGTTATGGATCCTTCACCAGTGGATCCAATATACCTTCTTCCACCTTTCTCTACCCCCACACAAGGATCTGCTGCCTCCACTGCTATGTCTGTTCTACTGCTGGTGTGTCCAGGACTGGTGAAAATGAGATGACTAAGGAAAAAATTATTATGACAGGAAGACAATAGAAAAACAGGTGGATGATAGGAAAAAAGTGCTTCTTTAGAACCAGATCATTTTATATCTCTACGTTAGCTGAGTTGCTGCAAAGGAGAGGGATAACCAACCCTTCCTGGGGATTGGAGGGGACAGAGATGAGTAGGGGGGGTGGGGGTGAGGCTGAAAATATTTTAGCCAACACTACTGCCAAAGGATTGGAAACACTATAATCCGCTTTTAATAGGAATGGGATTCATCTAATGTTTCTAAAAAACAGGTGTACACATGGACACTGGTCATGTCTGGAGAGCAAGAGCTCTACCTGGTCCAATAAATCAGCTCCCTACTGCTGAGCTGCTTTTTCTGTCCTCCATGAGGGAGTCCAGATGCCCAGCTGACCCAAGTACCTGAGTCTTAGAGCACTCAAATGAGCTCAGATGAGTGCTACCCATACCCTATAAATAGTTCATGTATTGTCCACGTTTACAAGTAAATCCATTAACTAGCTTGATTATAAACAGATTCTGTAAGCACCTAAAGTTGGACCTATTTTAATGACGGAAAAAATCTCTTGTCTGTAGGTTACATTGTTAAAGAAATATGATCATCTTCCACTTAGTGTCATTATTTGCCAAATATAGTTTCTTGCCAACACTGAAAAATCATGTTCTGCTGGAGGAAATTCCTTAAACACTTGCCATCTCTCAACATCGCTTCCCTCCTCTATTGTTTCTAGAAGGAATAAAAATCCAGAGTGCTTTAAGCAAAAAAACGACCTCTGCTTTTCTTTGTCATTTGAACGTGACTTAACCTCTTCTCTAAGGACAGATGGCCTTCACTCTCCAGTGGGGGATAAAATGAAGACATGATACTGGAAAGCTGGAAGACCTTGCCCAAAGAGTCATTCTATCTAATATGGCACCATAGTTGCTACAGTGATTCTGTAATCATTTTATGTTTACTGGCTATAATAACCATAGGAAATGAATGTGCTACATGGTATACTGCATACAGTAAACCCGAGGCAGAACTAAGGTTATTTAGGTACCCATTTGAATATAATTAGAAACTATTTCTTCAGTTTAGAATACTTGGTTTGGAGATAATTAAATAACCATGTAAAAGACACTGTAAAAGATAAATATGTATTTAGTCACCCAGCTATCTTGCTAGAGTTTTGGTCTGGCAATTGTTACAACACAGTATAACTATAACTCAGCAATATGGTATGTAATACATTATTATTACCTGGCCATTGATCAGATGAATTGCTGCTTCTGGTTGCTTCTCCAAGCCAGCTGAGGCAGGTCTTGCTTCCCAGGGTAGGTCAGTGCACTAAGTCCCCAGCTGACCAGAAGAGCTGTGTTTTATTTATCATAATTGTAATAACATTGTCTTTTCTTAACTAAGGGATTTTACTTCTGTTTATATCCTGTTTATATCCTGTTTATAAACTAGACTAATTCCATTGCCATTTTCTTACCTGGAACAACTACAGATGCCTTTATTGAACCCTTAGTTGTTGCCTAACACTCTTAATAACCCATCTTCATAGTTTGTGATCTCCTGCAGGTAGGGAACAGAGTTATGTTTTTAAAATAAGTCTGTATCTTTTGTGTGCCACTATGCGAGACATTTTGGAAGGATTTGGTGTTCATAAAGCGCAGATCATCTGCCTTTTGATGAGCAGGCTTGTCAAAGTGTCCCAAAATAAATGTTTAAATCTTGTACGTTACCTTAGAAAAGATAAACCAATCTGTCTGAGATTACTGACTATCAATTAATTTCTGTGATTCTTTTTTTTTTCTTACACTGTGCAGAATAAAAGGGAGAAACTAACTCGTCTCTATGTGCCCTTTTCGTAGTTTGAAACTTCTGGGTTTTGTTCTTTCCTGACCCTGTCATCAGCATAAGCTGCAGTTTGCAGGTTTCCCCCCTTTTTCTTTCCCATTAGTCGCTCTATTAAATATGTTAATTGTAGTGTCCCAGATTACTGGGAGCTCCTTAAATCAAAGCCATGAGACTTGGTAGCAAGGCGCTTAGCAATGGGCTTTGCCGATGATAACTGCATCATATGAGTATTCATACAGAACTGATTGAGCCCCTGAGGCCAGATGCTAGAGCTGTTTTGTGCTGCTCTGGCACCATAATGCAAGCTTCAACAGAGTTTGCAGGGCTTCTCGAAGCCTGTTTCCAAGTGAGGAAGTCCTGCCATACTGGCTTTGATGCTGGTGCATCTCTTGCAAAACACAGCCCTCACTGGAAGGAGGGAAATGAGGCTGAAAGATGTAGCCCAAATGGTCTGGCCAGGAGAGCCAATCCCATTCATTGCATACTTAGCTGAGAGGAGTTGGATGGTTTTCGTGGCCAATGTTGTTTTTACAGTTAAAGACTTGGAGAGGCCTAAAATAACAGCAACTCAAACTAACAATCAAGAAATTTATTATTTTTATTATTCTTACTACTACTACTACTGCTACACAGTGAAAATTGACAGTGCTCAGTACTGTACAAGCATATTGTGTCTGAGGAAACTTGCACTGGCAGCATTAAAATTTCCGTCGCTCTGCATCTCTGATCCTGCTTTTGGCTTTTCCCAAGGTATATTTGCTGAGATGGGCTGGTACATGCTACGTCTTAAAGCAACTACAAAGGAGCTTTATTTGTACTGCCTGTCATTTCAAGCTGGAGGAATTCAGTATCTATCTCACTGCCTTTGCCATATGCAGTTGGGTTTTCTCCTTCCCCTCTGTAATTCTTCTGGGGACACTGCATAATAAAAGTCTCAACTTAATCAAGAAAAATTCAACATGTGGCACGGCAAGAGAGAGCGTCGGGATTTAAAAGCGTAAAGCAAACAAACAAGCAGGCCCTTGTGATGTCAGACTAATAACACATTTGCTGCTGTGCTCTCCGGCTTGCTGGTGTGTGTACTGTTTCCCTGTACAACATTGTTCTGGGCTTTGTTTCCTTCGGCTGCTCAGCCCGAGAGGGTTCCCTGCTGCCAGGGGGCTGCTGGGACACCAGCAGGTGTCTGAATAATTGGAATAAAAATTCTTTTAGAAAGAAGCAGCTCATGGAAAAGAAAAACCCTGTCCTTAGAATAAAAAAGTAAAAATAAAATAAGAAAAAGGTCTTCATTTTCCAGGGCCATCAGCTGTTTAAAATCTTCCTTTCTCTTACTTAGAGATAAAATTAAGTCACACACATGAAGGAGCAATTGTTCCAGATTGGAGCAGGCTCAGCATAGCATGTGATGAGGGGAGCCACGTCCTGTGAGCCGATGGGAAGGGGAGGCTGTTTGTGGCATAGAGTCCAGTGCTTGGCTCCTGGGTCAACTCCACAGAACAAGGCTGTGCTTTGTCACTTGTGGCGGTGCTGCCACGCAGGAAGCCAGTGAAGGACTAGCCACCATTCCACATGCAGTCGTAGTGGTTTTTAAACCCCCATTTCCCACACCCTTTTCGAGAGCAAAGACTGACTGCTATAGCAGAAGCTGGGTGCCTAGGCACAGATGGATGTGGGTGTCTTTTGCTGCTTGGGCACCCAGTAGCATCTAGCAGTCCAAAAGGACGTCGATGCTGCGGGCCAGCCTAGCCACAGGGGCCAGCTGGTGGGGCTCCCTCCCCACAGAGGCAGAGAGCATCTCTGATACCCCCTCCCCTCAGCCCAGGCTGCTTTGCTCTGGGGCACTGCCGTGCTTGCCTTTGCTGCTGGCTGCTCCTGGCCAAGCAGAGGGAGGGGGACTCCTTCCACTTGGCATATAAAGGGTGTGGAGCTGAATGTGGTGTGGTGGATGTGGGGGGTGTCCGTGCTCCAGGTTGTCTTAGCTGCTCCCTTGAAGGCTTTGGGAAGGGTGAGGGAAGAGGCCTGAGCTTGCAGGTGTGGATGTGGGCTGGAGCAGCTGAGAAGCAGCTGCTCATAGGGACTTTTGATGCCGGTCCTGGAGGAAAGACTTGGGCTGTTTTAAGGCGTCCCTATGCATTAGATAGCAGGTTAGGCAGGTGCATGCAGCTGTTGGGGGTGGAAGAGAGACACCGTGCTGGAAGTGGGTGGTTGTGTCCCAGCTCTGAGGAGGGGCAGCCTGTCCCTTGCAGTGCTAAGCAAGGTAGAAGTGTGGTGAGAGAGCCCATACCAGGTCTGGGAGGCGCCCTGGGACTGGTGGTGGGAATGGGCTCCAGTGTTTTCACCCCAAGTGCTCCACAGAGTGTATGCAGGGTTCCCTGGGTGCTGGCCCTCTGCACTTCAGCCCCAGGGACAAATTCACTCTCTCGTGCATGCGGTTTCTCCTTCAAGACCATCTCAGAGCCCTGCATAGCGTGTAAAATACCAGGAATTCCACCCGCATAACAAGAAAGGTAGCAGGATGAGCAGTGGTTAGAAGAAAATCCCTGTGGAAGGACACTGAGAGGGCTGGGTCCCTGCATTTGCAATGGGATGGGGAGAAAAGGGCTTAGTGGCTGAGCATGTAAGAGCCCCATAGCTTCTCGGATCATTTTGGCATTCAGCATGTTTATGAATAATGAAATAAACTGGTGTGACATGAGGGAATAAGCTGTAAAGTGTCACAAAGCACCAGAAACAAAATCCATCCAAAATGCTTCTTTTCTTCTTGAGGAAAACCTAAAACAACTTTTCTGATTACCTGACAGTCCATTTAATCCCCAGGAAACATTCCTTTGTTACAGTTTCAAGGAGAATTACTTGAAATAATCCTTTGTACAATGCACTTCATTCTATTTTAGTTTTAAATCATGTCCCTTTTCTTTTTTGATATTTTTTTAAGGGAAAAAGAAAAAAGACACATTATCAATGCCTATGGAAGAGCTGAGGGCAAATCTGAGGCTTTCTGGTACAAGGATTGCCTTTGTGAGGAGATCTATGCTAAAGAGACCAAGACTGCAAGGGCTGAACAAGAAATAATAATAACAAAACAAAACAAATTCCCTGAAGCCCAAATCATTGCAATTACACAGTGTCGATTTGGCCATCACTGTGTCCCTGAGATGAGGAATGGGCCTTGATGGGTCTGCGTCACACATGGGTGCCTTCAGCAGGGTTTTGTGCTGCCAGTGACCCAGATTCAGGAGGAGACCTGGGGTCTCCAGCACAGAGATCTTCAAGGCTTTTGAGTGACACATGGTCAAGGAGGAGAACTGGGCTTGTCTGTGGCTGCTGCCATCTGCCTGCCCTGCAGCAAAGGTCACTTTCCAGGAATGAGCCAGCTCGCCTCTTGGAAAAGCCTAGTGGTGTGATGAAGGGAGGAAAGTAAAAGGCAAAAATATATAAATAGCACATATTTTGTTCCTCACCTTCTGGATGTCATGAGTTAGCAATTCTAACAACAGGAAAATGGTATAATCTGAAGGATATTGGGATCTGTGAGTTTGACATTTGAGTGCTCTCAGCTTGTCTTCTCTTTCCCATTGACTCCTGAGATTAATTTTCTCTTCTGTAATATTGACATAAATCTTATTTACCTCACAGAAATGTGTAAAAAGTTACTCTATTCATATTCCCAGACATCTGAGGACTTTTCGCATGTACAACCTGAAAGATGCTTTGAGGTGGGATGTCTTGGTTTAGGCCAGGGTATTTGTTTAGGTGAAGGCAGGTGGGTCAGAGCCTTCCTCCAGACTAGTATTGCAAGGTGGTGACATTTTTCCTCTTACCAGATCTCCTCCTTAGGTGGTCATGCTGTTGGACATGGAGAGAAACTGTGTCCTACTGTCTGTGGTCAGGGTCTGTCTTTCCTCACATCATCTGTGACTCTGCTCTCGACTGGGCCATGAAACTCACTGCCACAAGGTAGCCTGGAAACCAAGTGTTTAGTAATACTTCAGGAGAAGCAAGGCCTATTTCCTGGATGAGAGCTTTCTGAATGGCATTGGATGGGACAAAAAAAATCTCCCCCAAAGTGGTGAACACCTTCAACCTCCAAGGAAGGGAACCAGGAACTTGAGGTTAGCCTGAAGTATTTTTGCAGTGGTTCACAGTGGTGTTTCTCCCACCAGGGTCTGCAGCACTAGGTCCTAGGCATTTCCAGGAGAAGATATTGAAGTACATGCGAGAAGCTGGGGAAGGTTGCTGAAAAATATTTACTCCACTATGGTTCAGCACAGATTGCACTGGAGGGAAGAATTAATAACTGCTGCCTAGGCCACAGGTTATTCCCTCTATTTTCATTCTCTTTTTTTTTTTTTTTCCACCTTTGCTTTCAGAAAATTCATTGCTTTTTTTTCCTCCTGGAGAAAGAAACTCCCTTTGATCTATAAATAGCTCCACAAGCCAAAGCGATGGGGCAACCTTAAAAATATATTATGGGTATGTCAGTAGTGACTCTGTTGCTAAGGTTGTGTCGAGGCTTGAACTTAAAGCAGGACTAATGTTCCTTTTTTCACACTCCACTGAGTAGATACAGTGGTTGGACTTGGCACAGGAAGACTTTAGAGGACGATTGCCTTTGCTGTATATTTACTTGAGGGAAATCTTGAACTTGCACCCTTCCTCTGAGACCTGCTTTCACACTGACATGTCTGTGTTGGGTACCATGGGCTCGCTTTTGCACAGAGTGGTCTGTATGAGAGATTCCCTGTCCCCAGAATGACAATTTTTAGCTCTTGAGGAACCACTTGGCCAGGCTGTTTGCTTCCCCCCAGCATTCCTCTTCACTGGTGATGCTGGCTGGGAGCGGGTCCCGGTGGAGCAGAGACGGAAGGTGGCACTGGTCTGGGGCAGGCCAGGGGGATGGTGGGGTCTGCAGGGTGGTGCGTGCGACTCGGGAGGACCCTCTGGAGCATAGCATTCAAAGAAAGAGGGATGGAGAAGGAGACAGCAGGAACCTTTGTGTGGGGTTAGTGCCTTCCCTCCCGGTACAGGGAGATAGAGGGGGTACAGAGACGGGATGATGTGGAGGAATGCAGGACTCTGCAAAAATCGAGTGATCTTGTGAGCCGCAAACTTTCTGAAACGCCTTCTTTAAAAAAAAGAAAAACGAGCTCTTGAGAGAGGGATCAGCGGTAAGCACAATGTTATTCTTTAAACAAATATCTTTAGAAATAATATCCTATTTGGTTCAAACAGAGCAGGAAAAGAACAACTGAAAATGCAGTTAATGTGGAATGCACTAAATGCTCATGTGAAGTTGCCAACACATTATCCTTGTATCTTTAACCAGGGAGGACTTCACTTGCAGAAACGGCTCTTGACAAAGTTAAGTGGACCTATATATTGTTTGGGAAATTGCCCTTATTTTGTGTGCTTCTTGTTCCGGTAATGGAACCCATGAGCAGAGGATAATTGCAGCAGTCTCATCTGTCAAATAATATTAGAAGTCAACAGCTATAATCTCAGCCACTTGCTTTACACAGCTTTTCTCTGTATTTTCTGTTCAAATTGTCAGTTGTTACATGTAAGTGTCCCCATTCCCTGTGGCTGATAAAAGTAAAAAGATTTAAGTAAATCAGGAGGAGTGCAGAGACAGGGCTTGGGCAATGGCTTTCAGTGCTAGCACAGTAAATCATATGACAACAGCACAGTGGATATGAAAAATTACAGCCCAAGTGTAGTGTTACTTGTTACTATTATTGGCAGAGCAGCGTGGCACTGAATGGTTTGGCTTTGCAGGGATTCGGGGAAGCTACTCATTGGTTTTAGCTTGTGTGGGTTTGTGCTTTATGAGCTTGGCTTTTAGTTTCAGGAGATGAATGGGTCCCTGAAAACAGAACTCAGCTGAAACCATCTTCTCGTCTGTGGGTCAAATCAAAAGCGTTATGACATTAATTTGTTGGGATAGCCATTCAGCTGTGACACTGCAACTCAGGGTGTAGTTTCTCCAAAGCTCCCTTATCATCACCTCATCATCCTTATTCTCCCTTCCCCCCGCCACCCCCCAATGTTAGGGACAGAAATATAATCATGGTTACATTGATACAGACTCCCCACACCACCACCTCCTGGTGAGGCTCTACCTTTGCTCCTGCTTTGTAGGAAGGAGGAGGAACCCATCTCCCTCTCTGTGTCTCTGCTGCTCTCGAAAGGGCACAATCATTGTTTGTTGTGGTTTTGTGAGCATTTTATAGCTCTGTGAGGCGCTGGATTGAGACTGCCAATGTATTTTTTATTGCCGTTGAATAATTATCAATTGGTCGAAGCTGTATCATGAATGCATGAAGCCAAATTCACGCTCCTGGCTGGGGGGAAGCGACTCTGTTTGTCATTACCAGCCCTCTGTGCAGCAGACAGGGAGATTGTTTCCACAAATAGCTCAAGCCATGTTTGGCACCCTCGGTTGCGTGCTGATGGCAACTCCTCCTGGTTTTACTTAGTGGCATAGGTTATACACACTGAAATACCATGAGAAATGTTTTCAAAGGGAAGTTTGAGGGCTATTGTGTTATAGATGTTTAACTCCAGCTCTCCATGTAGAAACGTCTTCCATCCTCAGACAGCCTTGTGTGAGTTTACTGCCTGTCAGACTACCAGCTTCCAAAATGGCCAGAGCCATTGCACTCTGCATTCGCACCTTCCCACATGTCACAACAGCTTCCTGTGTTGACAAGCCCTCAGTGGTCAGAGCTTTCTCTTTTGTTGCTTTCATATTGATTGCATCCTGAGGCTATCAGAAATCCTTGATATAAAGCCATATGATAAGTCCAATGTAAAGCTCCAGATAAAAAGCTGAGGTGTATTGTTGCCTGTGCTGTGTGATTGAGTCATTGTTGCTCAGGTGCTCTGATAATGTCAGCTGCCTCTTTCTGCTGAATTTTACCCCTTGGAGCTAGTGATAGGGTGATCCCGTCCACCAGATCATCTTCCTCCAGTTCTTATTCCAGTAGGCCTGTAGCAAGCTTTTGGCTTTCTTCAGTGGAATATTTGTATGTACGTGGCAATACAGGTCGTGATTAATGGGCTCTGCAGTCTGCTTTCTTTTTTTAATGTCAGAATAATAAAATATCTGGCTCGTCAGATTGTTTGCCCTGATTGTTCAGCTAAATGCATTTAGCACCAGCGGTAGAACCAGCATATACATATATGAATACCATTCTGGCAATTATTGTCAGAAGTGACAGCTGATTGCAGGTATTAGAATGATGCAACTTGTTCAAACTTAATGTTATCTATTATGAACTCTACTTCATGATGATAATAGCTGGAAGGCATTGATTTTGTTTTCTGTTACTTATCTCAAGCCCATACATTTTGCTTGCATTATTGACTTTTCTGATCATTTCATGCATCATCTCTTCAGAAGATGTGTAAATCAATGTTGACTGTGCAATGTATGTTGTTTATTAAGCTGCCGCGTAGGCTTACACCTTGAAGAAAATCATCAAACGCATGTCTTGAATAATTGTTGAGCAGGCCCGGCAAGAGAGGGCAGCCTTGGAGCATGCTGGCGCTGGTGTGGAAGAGTTCAGTTAATTATTTATCTGGGCCACAGTATTTGCATGCCTATATGAATTTTTTATGAAGTTAATTAGCTTTTCAAGATGTTGAATCGGTTCAGCGCTGCAATGATTGCAGCCCGACACACTGGGCGAGTGGCTTGGAGAGAGACACTTGAGTCACAGGCAGGAAAACAGGCGGTGGGGAATGCAGGTGGGTAGGGGTGCCTTTGAACACTTTCAACAGGTGGCCCTTAGCACCATGAAACCTATTGTGTTTGTGGTCAGCAGTTTGAACACGTAATGCAGGAAGGGGCTCAGATTGCACCTTTTTCTCAGGCAACAGATTTAGACATTTAGGCTGAACTAAAACTCCACCCACATAAAACCCCAGAGGGTGGAATGAAGAGGGACTGGGGAAATTAAAACCCATCCCATGAGACGGCCCAGGCCGCACAGCTGCTGCACAGGCTATTCACTCAGAGATGCTCATCCAGACCATGGATGGAAAAAAACAGTCATCGCCTCTCTGCACCAGCTGGGGCCACTGCAAAGTCCTACAAACAGGCTGTGTGTGTCAGGACTCGAGGCTGGGAATTCAGCTCTACAGTTGCACTGGGAAGTAGATCCCAGTCAAATGTCGGGAGACAAACCCAAGGCCAGGAACCAGCAAGGACCGAGACTGCAGAGACTGGTGCTGTTCTGTGGCGTTTGCTGGCGATTTCTTTTACTGCTCAGAGCAAGGCAGGCAGGAGGGGTGGGAACTGAGACCTGCCCTGGGTTTGTTAGGGCTGTAGGTCTTTTGGTGTTTCTGTTGGGGCCAGAAGCTGCACCAGGGTAGAGTGTAATCCTTATGCTGCAGGTCTTCTTGTCTAGCACCAGCATCAGGCTTTGTGCCAGCCTTTAAGCAGGAATACGGGCACCCAAAGCAGCCTTTTCCTCCATACACCTTCAAGATGGAGCCTGGCTGATAAGGAGTTTCCTATGGAGCACCTCCTCCAAGAGGTAAGCTCCCTCTCAAAGACATTGTTCATTGTTGTCCGCTGCTCCCATTCCTGAGTGTTTGGTGGTGAATGTACAAAATTTAGAAATCTTTGCATTCTTTTCCTAGGGGTACCTTTGCATTGAAACACTGCAGTCTCATCCACAGAAATGAAATGCACACTGTGAAAAAAATAATAATAGTATAATGCAAGACTGCTTGTAAAGACTGCAGTTGCTATGTGAAAGATGTACCCATGTCTGATCTTTTCACACATATGGTCATTTATTCAGAGAACAAATATTTTAGCATTTGGAAAGAGCCCCAGCTTTGAATATCATCTCAAATCCAACTAAAGGGAAAAGAATGTCAAATAGGCCATATAAATTCCGTTGAACTAATGTTTTCATAATCCATATTGAAAAAATCTGAGAATAGAACATTTTTTTTAAAGTGGCTGAGGGTTAGTTACTGAGCTCATTTGGAGAAATGAAATTTTCACAGGTCTAGAAATGACAAAATATAATTGATATCCATGAAGATTAAATGAGATTTGGAGCCAAGTATTGTTCATATTTAAAAGTTAAATAATAATTTGGCCTCCACATCATTAACAGTAAGTTTCATCTCCATCTGACTTTATTGTTGGCTACATAGGTCATTCACTATTGAACAAAACGGGAAATGTTCATAGGAAACTGGGGGTATAGACTAGAAGGAGATGGACAGAAGAATGAGAGAGATTGTGTTGTTTGGGATGTGTTTATGAGCATATTTTCCCCCTGAAATCCTCATGGAGCTGGGGAACAGCTGAATCAGGATGCTGTGGTCCATCGAAGCTGCACGACCCCTTCTACATGCTTGCATTCATTGCTTCATCTGTGCTTCTGAAAATACATTTGTGTTCTTTGTGTACTTAATTCTGAGCATCATTGTTCCTCATTTTCCCCTTTGAATGAACTCCTTAAAAATCCTAATGAAAACTGAACAAAAGCCCCCACCAGGTGACTCATGGAGTAGCTTTGTTCCTGCCACCTGATGAGAGCCTCTATGCAGTATCTGCTTCTAACACGTAGTTTCCTGCCTCTCTCACTTCCACATCCAGAAACGGAGTTTTATTTATCCAGAGAGCATCTTAAAAGGAGAAAAGTATTTGGTAGAAAGTTTCCCTTACTGATTTTCCATGCTTTCTTATATTGCAGGCTTAAAGCATGTTGGAATCCCTGCTTAGCAAAACATCCTGCTCAAAATGCTTGCTGGACTGTGTATAATTTAAACCACTACGTGAGTTTATATACATGCATACACAGAGCAATTTGGCAGATCCTGGGAGGTGCTGGACACACAAGACCCTTCATCTCACATAACCTTCTCTCCCCTGTAGAGTTTCCGGGGAATCAATGGATAGTGATGGGAATGTTTGATCCTTTGTGAATTCTGTCTGTAGGTGCTTGGTAATCCTTGCTGAAGGACTCGGGAAAAATCAGGCAAAAGATCTTTAATTTTACTTTTAAAGGGAAAAAGGACGACAGAAATCACTACTAGTCAAGTAAATGAGAGAGCTCCTTAACCATGCTAATTGCATGCATTTAAAGCTCTTTTGGTGAAACTCTGACCAGCAGTCAGTGAGAATTGCCACTGAAATCAGTACAACCAGGATTTAACCATCAATGTCCTCTTCATTTCCTGCTCTTTCATAGTCTGTGTGTCATGTCTGCCGGGTCTGTGTGGATGTCTCAGATATCCAAGGCTTTGAGCAGCATAGAAATCCTAGTGAGGGTCTGTATCTCTTTTCTGTCCTGAAACAATGTAAAAATCTCTAAGCAAAAGAAATTATTGATTATATCGGGTTACTAGAGGCAAAGGATCGTGTCCTTAATATCCTTAGAATAAGTAGGACATGAGTTGAACTAGGTTTTTTTTCTGCAAGTTCATCTATTCATATTCTCTCAGTTAAATAGATATATTTTAAGAAATGGTATCCTGGTTACAAACCCCTATCTCCCAAAAGGTAGAAGACCTCGAACTTTTTTCCACCTTCTCTATTTCTTTCTCAAATGCAATCCCAAGTGGAAAGGAGGACACTCAGCATACTAGTTCTCGTGACTGGATGATATTTTTTGCCAACACATACAACTTAAAGCAATAGGACTTTTGTTCTTCATTAGTCCTGCTGTGAATGGTTTAGTATTCCTCTCACCAAAGGTAGTGCAGGAAGCAGGAGAGTGCTCCTGGTCTTAAGGCACACAGGCAGCTGTATGGAGGATTCAGGCTGAGGGGTAGCTACTCTTCTTACAGTCTGGAGTTCAAAGTGGCCTGAGATGCTCTGGGTACTTGAGCCCTCCACAGAGAGTAGCCACAGCATCACTTACAGGAGATCTCTGCCCTTCTGGACCCCCAGCCGGAGTCCTCGTACTGCCTGTCATCCCCGATGGCACCAAGTACCTATCCCTGGTGAACTCAGTTGAGCCCACAGCATGCCTGTAGCACCATTCACGTAAACACTGGACCATAGGTGTCTTAATCTTGAGGTCTCAGATAAAAAGCAACAAAGGAAAGACATCCAGGTTTCTGTGTGGTTGTAGACACCATAGTCTTTCCCCCTGCCCCCACCCACATTCATGGTCTCTGACCTGGGTTTCCTGTTATTTTTATTCCTCTCTGGTTTTCCAGGCAGTTTGTGAGCGCAGTACTCAGGTGGTGTGAATTAGATTAGCTCCAGTATTTTAAGCCATCATTTAATTTGCAAATGAATATTTAATTGGCTACTGAATGCTCAGACAGACATGGGAAGCTTTGAATGGGTGATACGTAGGGCTAGCTCCATGAGGGCGGAGACTGGGATGGCACACTGGGACCAGCCTGACCTGTGAGCCGAACTATCAGGTTATTTGGCAGTATTCACTTATTTATATTCATATTTATGTTTATTTGCATTTTAGAACCTTGTTATTGGGAAGTGAAGTTGACAATACTTTGCATTTTACTAGCTTGTATGGAGTCTGCTCTGAAAACTACCAAAATCCTGAGATACCCATATAATATCCATGTCCAAACTGGGCTGGGTAGTTGTGAATCACCATGTTTCCATTTTCACATGGGAGCAAATCTGGTCTGGGAGACAAAGTCGTATTATACACAGATCATTGCAAAGTAATAGAGATTTTAACATCACCTCCTATCAGGATGCATGCTCGCTACTTATCAGAAAACAGCAGGTATTTGATATTTGACAGGTCAGAAAAATGTATGACAATCCACCAGGAAAATAATTTCCCTTGATTACGTCTTTTCTGGCTGCTGGGTCTGAGAGCTTATACTGTTTATCTGTATTCAGGTACAAATTTGATGAATTTTGTATTTTCACTTTTTGTCGTGTGATCTATATTGATATTACATAAAGTTGCCTTGGCTCATTTATTTTTTAGATGACCTGTCATGAATAGGTAATACTTTCATACTTTTACATAAGCTGCAAAACATTTTGACTCTCTATACAAGTTTAGTGACATACATGCAGAAGTGGCTGATGTTATGGTGATGTGAAAGGCACTGGCTAAGCAAGCACATCAGAGCACTCTTCTTTGCTCCAGAGGAGAAGACCTCCTGGACTCCTGCCCTGGGAGGAGGAGACAGACCAAGCCAAAGCAGATAGGACTGAGAACAGGAGAGAAATAAGCCAGGCAAAGCAGAGCAGCAACACAAGAGAGGATTTTGTTTCCTAGTGTTTACTTTCTAACTGAAAGGAAACCTATTTTGATTTCCTGTCAAAATATCTGCTCATAGGCAGCTGGATCTTTTGAGGGGCAAAGTTGCTGACATTTCTAAGGGGTAATCACATCCATCTGAAGTGGAAGTAGCCAGGACACTGGCATTGTTGTTTTACCAGGCAATGTGTGTGGGTGATGGTGGGAGGAATTATGTTCCAGTCCCCTTGCCATCTGCCCAGCACAGCTTTCTGCAATGCAGCTAGACACAGGGATGTTTATTCCACAGGATGCAATACATATGAACTCTTCTGGTGCATGTGTGCAATCATTTCAGACTCTTTTTAACTTCTTTTTTAACTGGGACTTAGTTCCTAGTCCCTTAAGTACTTCAGTGTGTGCATGGGTCTACTCACATAAATTGCATTACTACAGAAACAAGTGATGTTTTTCTGACTCTAAGTATATATTTGTTTGGAGGATCAAGGTTTCTCAAACTATTATTTTATATAAAAAAATAAAATCTAGAGTTATTTTGTTAGCTAAATTACTGTGTCATTTTTTTGTTCAATCAGTTAGATTTACATATTTTAATGGTTATTTACTATTCTAAGATATCTATTAAAAGTTATTACCACTTAAAAATATGATGTGAGAGAAACCCAGCTGCAAGGTATTTAGACTATTTCTGTGCTAAATAGCTGGAGAATGAGAGCAAGCATTACATACATTTCTCAGTGTTCTGAGACACAGCGTTCCTGTTGTTATCTCATTTTCTGTTGCTGGAGAAGGTGCTTTGCAAAGCATTGCTCACCCTTTAGCACAGTTCCAGAGGCAATGCCAGTTGTTCGGGGTTAGGTGGCAGCACCCTTGGAGCAGCGTGTTGCCCTGCTGACATCACTCTTCCTCCCTGTTCCACAGCATGGCTTGTATCACAGGGCATGGGGCTGATTGCACCTTGCCCTGACCATCAGCATCGCAGGCATTTTTGTAATGTGAGCAGCCTGGTCAAGACAAAGACCTCGACAAATTAGAGAGCTGGGCAATCAGCAACCATAGGAAGTTCAACAAGGGGAAAGTGCCGGGATGGGGCAATGCTGGTTGTGTGTACAGACTGGGCAATGAGGGGCTGGAGAGCAGTGCCGTGGAAAGGGACCTGGGGGTCCTGGTCGATGGCAAGTTGAATGTCAGTCAGCAGTGCCCTGGGAGCCAGGAGGGTCGACCCTGTCCTGGGGGGCATCAGGCACAGCATCACCAGCCGGGCAAGGGAGGGGATTGTCCCGCTTTGCTCTGCACTGGGGCGGCCTCACCTCGAGAGCTGGGGGCAGTTTTGGGTGCCACAATGTAAAAAAGGCATTAAGCTGTTAGAGAGTGTCCAAAGGAGGGCAGCGAAGATGGTGAAGGGCCTTGGGGGAAGCTGTGTGAGGAGCGGCTGAGGTCACTTGGGCTGTTTAGCCTGGAGAAGAGGAGATTGAGGGGAGTCTTCATTGCAGTAACAACTTCCTCTCAAGGGGAAGCTGAGGGGCAGTTACCGATCCCATCACTCTCGTGACCAGTGACAGGACCCAAAGGAATGGCCTGAAGCTGAGTCACGGAAGGTTTAGGTTGGATATGAGGAAAAGGTTCTTCATCCAGAGGGTGCTTGGGCACTGGAACAGGCTCCCCAGGGCAGTGGTCACAGCACCAAGCCTGTCTGAGTTCAAGGAGTGTTTGGACAATACTCTCGGCACATGGTGTGACTCTTGGGGTGTCCTGCTCAAGTCCAGGAGCTGGACTCGATGGTCTTGATGGCTCCCTTCTAACTCGGCATATTCTATGATTCTATGATATTGCTTTTGTTTGAAACTTAAAGGAGAATTTTAATAATTTAATGAAAGATGGGAAAATGTCTTTTTCTATCAGTCTTCCTGACAGCCCTTTCCCCTGAGACCATCCTGATGAAGGCACATTTGCCATCCCCTCACAGTGCCTTTCAGTGCATCCAACAAGCTTAATAACCCCCTGTGTGCTTCTGCTGAAGTTACCAGCAACGATTTACCTAACAATGAAGACTCAAGTTATCACTGATGGGTTTATTCATTTAAACAGCTCACACTTCCGTTATTAGCATTTTCTATGGACTTAGAGGTCACAACACTTGCAATGCTGCATTCACACTCTGAAATCCTGAGAGCTTTATCTCCTCAAGGATGCCCCAGATTTGGATTCACAAAGTAGATAATAATCTTTTCACCTGCCTCAGGTTTGCAGGTTGTTGTTTTTATCTTGAGAGGATACAACCCTAAAGGGAAAATTGCCTTGCGAGGAAGTGAAAAGTCTTGTTTCTACATTCAGACTTCCAGGAGGTTTTGGTCATCTACACATTTCCTAGCAAATATTCTGATCAGCAGGAAGGGTTGCCCATAGAATTTACCCCTTGTTAGGAGCTATTGACCAGGCGAATGACCTTTCTTTCCTGCAATCTATAAATTACCTTTTAAAGTCATTTGCAATAACCATTAAAGTAGGGAAGCAGTTACAGAGAGATGTGTATGAAGGAAGGTAGCTCAGAAGATGAACCATCAGTAGACATTGGCCACAGTGCATTCTAAATCCTTTTTGTTTCAGCAGGAAATGAAATATTTCTGCATAGGAGATAAAAGTAAACATAAGTTATGATTAAAAAGTTTCAAATCTGTTTAATTAGCTTTACTCATCTTTAGCAACCACTGGAAATGGAAAGGTGGTGAGAGCAGGGGAGATGAAAACTGCTAAGTCTTCAAACGCAAGTGAGGAGCTCTGGTAAAACCCAACTTTGTGGTAAGCATTTAAAGGACCCCTTAATTAGCTTTTCTGGAAAGTTCACTGATGATATGCTGGAATAATGATCCCATATGTTCAAAAACGTCTAGTCATTAGCCTGCATGGTGGCTGAACATACTAATGCATTTGCCTTTTAGATATTTCAAGAGCGGCTGGTGCCACTGCTGCTGCTGCTGCTGCTGCTGCTGGGGAGGTCAGCCCTTTGTTTTACTAAATCACATAGTGGCTTTCAGGACTGAATCATTTTCTTAGTCACACTGTGAACATCAGTTCCCAGCAAAGAGAGGACAATGGTTGTGTTTAGAGTGGAAAGGACAGAGGGTACAAGGGGGATGGGGTTTGTTTTGTTATTTTTTTGTTTTCTGTCCTGGCCCTGGTCCACCAATACTTGCAAGAATCTGGAGCGAATTAGCAGAACAAGTGTGAGACTGGCAGCCCCACACTGTCAATAAATTATTGATAGCATGAAAAACGTTTTTTTAACACTCAGTCACTAAAGCACCTTAGGTTTTCAGACAGATGCTCAGGTGTATTCTGTATTTCATTATTCTTAAAATAAATGTCATCACCTCATCTTTTGGTAGCTGTGATAAACAAGTAGCCTGTTTAAAGACTGGTACCCTGAGGCTATGACTTGCTGAGGACAAGAAATCTCTTGTCTGACACCTCAGCTGTGAAGTTACGGACTTCCACTCATTAAGCCCATGTGCTAGAAGACTTGACTAATCTCTAAACTTTTTGGTGCAAGTTTACCTGGTCCAGCTCAAGTCAAATGAAAGAGTTCTCATTGATTTCATTAGGACTGTATTAGGCTTAAGTTAAAAATAAGGAGCAGGGATAGAGCTAAGCTAAGAAAAATTAATGGGAGAGGCATTTCTGCAGATGGAATTTCAGAGAGGTAGGTTTGAATGCAGAGAAACTGACCAAAACATGATGAAACCACATGAAAAATACAAAGAAAAGTGATTTTTGGACCAATAGAAGATGTGGATGGAGGAGCGGTACAAATAATTCTCACATTTTCAAAACAACGAGATCTTCAGCAGATCTTATTTTCAGGAGGCAAGAAAAAATTTGAAAAGAAGATATATTGAAAAGACTCTTAACTTTCATATCCCAGAAATAAACATCTCAAATCTGATTTAAGCTTTGTCCACTGGGGTGTTTATTTTTTTCCTTCTCACCATTTCTCTTTTAAAGTCTAGAGTACAGAGGAAAATGCAGAATCAATAAACATACAACAGTGTCTTTTTATTGGTCTCTGTTTCAGTGTTTGATGGAATTACAGGAAAAAGAAAAGAAAAGGTGTTTCTTAGGATAAAATCTAACACATTCTTCTTTTTAACAATATTTCGAAGCTAAGGCAGTGTGATTAGGTATTCTCTTTGTCCCGTGGCTCTCTGGAATGAAGAGTCTGGGCTCCAGGGTACATTTTCCTCCACTTACAGTAGAAGAACCCAAATCAAGTTCATTTTTTATGACTTCCATAATCATGTGTGGATTGTCACAGTGTGGGAGCTGGAGTTAATTTTAACTGAATTGTGGCCTAGAAAATATAGTTGCTTAATAAGCCTGAAATATACATCAGCTCAGAATTTCCATTTCCAAAATTTGGAATGAGTTACTCATCTGTGAAGCTGACAACAGCTTCCATGTTTAAGTGCTAAACAGCTTTTATTGAGCCAACTTTTAGAAGGTGCTAATATCTAGATCCACATGTCTTCTATGTTTGCAATGGCAAATACTCAAAAAGAAGCATAATTTGGCTCAAAATGAGTTGATATAACAAAAAAGTTCACATTCCTCCTATGTCACTGCTGCCTGAAACAGATATAGAGGCAATTTATTCAGAATAAATTATTGCCAGCCTTAGCTAAAATAACTTGCTCTGTGAAGCTTCCTTATGTGTGTAACCAAGGGGAGCTGTCTGGCTACATCTGTTTTTGCACATCTTTCAGATGTATCACATACAAAATCCACCATTTGGGGATATTGTGTCATCAGTGACACAGTCTAGGGAACTCTGAGTCCATAAACCAAAGAACAGATTACATCCATCCATATATGTAGCTTTTTCATCTGTGTCAGATGCAATATTGATAATATTCTTCATTGTAATATTTAATGACAATCTTCAGCTAATAATTGATGGCAGTATAATTTAATACATAAAGTTACGGGAGGTTGGAAAATGTTTTTCATTTTGCTCAACTGTTTAAGGACACATTGAGAAGGAAGAAGCAAGTGAAATTGTTTGGGAAGAAAATGAAGAATATGGATTGGTCACTTGAATTGTAATATGGCATTACACGTGCTATTTAGGGGCAGATGCAGGAAATCCAGAGAATCTGGACTGAAGTTCCTTTGCTTTTCTCTCATTTACCAGTCCAGTGGTTTTCTTTGTGGCACAAATGTACTGATATGCTTCACTCTCCCATTCCTCAGGAACATGTCCTCTCCTTAAGTAACTCAGTCAGGGCTTAACCCCAGCCATCAACCAAGCACCACACAGCCACAAGAAAGGACATTTGGAATAACGGTGTTTACCTTCCCAAGTAACTTACGTGTGATGGAGCCCTGATGTCCTGGGGATGGTTTGACACCTGCCTGCCCATGGGAAGTGGTGAAATTATTCCTTGTTTTGCTTTGCTTTGTGCTCATGTCTTTTGCTTTCCCCATTAAACTATCTTTATCTCAACCCATGGGTTTTCCAGCTTTTATCCTTCTGATTCTCTCCCCAGTCCCGCTGGCGGGTGAGTGAGCGAGTGGCTGCGTGGGGCTTGGTGGCTGGCTGGGTTTAAACCACAGCAGCTCTCCAAGACTGTTCTTGCTTCTCTTGTGCCTCTCAACCAGGCAACCCCACAGCAAGATGTCCAAAGTGGCATTTCTTGTCTTGCCTGCTCTGTTCCTCCTCTGGCCAACATGGAGGGTGATGCACCCAGGTTTGCTTGTGCAGGAAGAGGAGAAGGTAAGAGGAAGATTGGGATCTCCAAGCTCTCCGTAAAGGGTAATAGTCAGTTTTGTGCTACTCTCTTTTTTTTTTCTTTTCTTTTTTTCCAGAAGGTGGCTTGGCTAGAAAACTGTCCGAAGTGCACTAAAGGGCCAGGGATAGAAAGAGCTGTGGTTTTTTCTCTTTTCAGGTAGTCAGCTGCATCTTTGCTCACATTCTGTCTAGTTTTGCAGCAATGCAAGCTGGGGCATTTCCCTTTCTTGTCTGTGTTGCCCACGTTCTCGTGTAGCAGTGACACCAATGTCAGCCCAGCAGTCTGCTTCCAGGATGGGGCCTCTTGCAGAGCGTGGGCTGCAAGGCTGTGTGGGTGTTTCGAGAAATAAGTTTGTGTCTTCTTTCTTTCTGAGGGTCTATCACATACCTCTGACAGAGGCAGAAAAATTTGTATCAGTCATCAAATCTTTGCTCTTTTGGCAACATCGGGCTTTTCAGATGTGGCCTTCAGCTGAGCCCACATGTGTTAGAGTCGGGGAATGCAACCGAGACATTCCTGGTGCATGCTGATGTAAATACTTGGTGAATGGGGTCTGGAGACTTTCAAGGCTTGTTTGCAAGACAGACCACAGCAGAGTAGTTTCCAGCAGGCAAGGTGTAGACTTTCAAAGTCTTAGGTCACGGAGTCCAAAACTGACACCTTGTGTTTCTGTACTTTGCTTTACTAGATGAAACATGATCTCGGATTCATCCTCAGCACATGTACGCTGCCAGCACTGGCTTTTGTAAGGAGACTGTTGCTCAATGAATTTTCTATGTTTTATCAGAGCAGAACTGTGGGAAACATCACATGAAAGTAATACATCATATAAAAGATATTAAAAAGGTGAAAAATAGACCTGTGGGAATTGTCTCATAATTTTATTATCCGAACCTCAAGAATTTGCCAAACGGGGCTGGAAGTCTCAGAGGACTGGCTAGCTCACAAAATTTCTGCTGCTTTGCTAAGGAAAATAGGGCAAGTGCACATTTTAATTCTGAGCACTTCGTTGCTTCTGTTTCTACTCTGTAGCTGAGTGAAGTGTGAAGTGCAGAGGTATATGAAAATGAAACTGAAAAGGAACTGCTTTTCTAAACATCTTGGCATTTGGCCAGGTCTTTTTGGTGATGTAAATTGGGAAAGCTGTTGGCAAGCTAAGGAGCTGCTTTAGATTACACCCCATGAGAATCTGGCACAGAGCATTTGACAGGTTTTTGGAATTTAGATTTTCAGGAGACACAATATAAGGCTTTTATTTAAATACTCAGGTGCAAATATAACCTGAGCTCTTCTTAGATGTCTGAAAATATCTCTTTATCAGCAGGCTCAGAGAATTAACGCACAAGCTAGCCGGAGGTTCTCCCATATCAACATTGTAGCATCACTTTTGCATAGTCACGCCTATCATAGTTGTTCAATGACTGCCCCCATAGCCCCCTTTTTAAGCTAAATTCAGCTGTAACTGACTAATTAAGCAACTTTGAGATGTATTTCAGAACCTATTGACTAAAAAGTTATATTCTTTCAAAGCTGAAAGTGTTGCCTTAGGGGAATTAAGTCAGCCCTTTAAATTTTTTAGTAGCACAGCTTTCTGCTTAATAGGTTTTGAAATACGTCTCAAACTCACTTAATTAGTTATAGTGTATTTTAGCCCTGGAAAGTGGTTGGCTTTCTCCAGGCATGGACACCAACCAGCAAGGCTTGCTGCAGGCGTGGCCACTCGCAGACCAGTGCTGCTGCAGGTGCAGCGAGGCAGATGGAGGTGGAGTGCGAGAAGCTAGGTGTCACCCACAGGGACAGGGTGCCGGAGACTGACCCGCTGTTTGAAGCATCTTGTGCAAGCCCCGTGGGTGTCCTGACTGGCTTGCCATCAGACTGACCCGCTGTTTGAGGCATCTTGTGCAAGCCCCGTGGGTGTCCTGACTGGCTTGCCATCAGCAATGATGGGAGCCAAGGCAGTGCTGATGAGATCCCGTTGCTGCAGAGGGTGTCAGAGGTAATTTTAGGTTTTGTGGGATATTCTGCCTGAGAAATGTGCAGGACCTCTGCAGGTCCTGTATGATTTCTGACAGCCCTGTACAGATGTCTCAAGTATGCTAGGACAGCTTGTGTAGCCAGACACATATGTTTAGGTAACTTAATTTTGTCTAATGTGCCTGTGCACACCTAAATTCCTAAATTTAGTAGTGGGGTTTTGTTTGTTTGTTTTTGTTTGGTTCAGTTTTGTTTGCTTTTTTGTTTGGCTGTTGTTTGTTTTTTTTTTTTAAATTCAGAGCTGACTCTTCTGTGGCATGCCTGCACTGTGGTGTGCCTAAGCACGCTGAGCTCTTTCAGCCATCCCAGCCTCAGGAAAGTGCTCTGCCTGTGCCTGGTCTGCATGGCGGGGCAGCAGGGAGAGTCCTGTTGCTTCTGGGCTTGTAAATCTTCCCTCATTCCAAGCAGAAGCAAAACTGCTCTGCTAGGCTCCTGATCACTCCTCTCTGTGCTCACTGGCCTGAACCCGTGGTGGTGTTCTCCTTCACCTTCAGAGAGGAGAGCATTTGGACCAATATTAATGATCTGTGTGCTTAATTACCTGTACCTGCTACTTGAAACTTTCTGATTTTACACTAGAAAGGCAAATTCATATGATTCAGCAGCATCCTCTGCCACAAAAACTACTTAGAACAAATGTCTATAGATACCACATTGCCCTTCAAAATCACATATCGCTTTCTCTGCTTTTATCAGCACAGATAATTTGTTAGTATTCACATTAGCCAGTTCTCTCCATGAAGTCTATTATTAGTCAATAACACGCTCATTTTCTAATACAGCGTATACAAACTCAACCTGTCTACTAGATGTATGGGTGCTATTTTTTTTTCCTGAGTCTTGTCTACTGCCTTCTTTTTTTTTCAGTGCTTTTTTTCTTTCTAAAACCACATGGAGACATATTTTGAGAAAGACTTTGACTAACAGCTGTTCGACCTGCCAGGCTGGAAATCTTTTTTACTGGTTCTATGCTGCCAGACTGAAACTGAACAAAAATGCATGTGGACTCAGATGATTTCTGCTGAGTATTGACATTAGGATTTTTTGAAAAGAATTTTAAATTTATCTTCTGAACCTAGGGCTAAAGAAGGAACATAATTGATCTGGGAACTTGCCAGAAATTATTGTCTTTTCTGTCATTGGTTCTGTTCTTCTTTTCCCCCTAAAGTTCTTTATTATATTTTTGAGTGTTTGTGAAGCAAATCTGTTTAAGATTGTCAAGGTCCTGTGCATCTACTGTGATACAAGGACTACTTCAAGTAAAACAAAAATTATTCTAGACTTCCCTTCAAATTTAAGCAAAGCCTGCTGTAAATAATACCAGATAATTTCAATGCTCAACAGTTTTTGAGCTCTTTAGAATCTATGCGAAGCCATAGCAAGAGAGGAAGACAACTTCCCCCCACCCCCATTAATAAGGGAAAATGAGCTTAAAGTAAGATAAATTTCACAAAGTTATTATTTCAGTTGCCCAAAATTAAACAAACACCAGTCTAATAAGTATAACTGGAGCAAAGCCAACGTTAACAAAAATTCTATAGTAGTACACAAACCTCACTCAATTCTGAAAGCTGTAATTGGTCATGCTGATGACGTCAGATGAAACCCCCATTCCTTCTGTTAAGAAGACTTGGTAGAGGAGTAGGTAGGAAGTTACTGATGAGTAAAATGGTCACTGACCCAATGACACTGAGTGGACTGGTGGGCCTTTGCTAGGACATATTTAAATCTGAGCAGGCCAGGGGTATTCCCAGACACAGGCTGCCTCTAATCTGGGATACCCACATGTGCTACAGCACCATTCTCCATAAATCTGACCCCTGAGCAGAGGTGTCTGAATTTTGTGCCAAGACTGGTTTTGTCTGACTTTCGTCTGCTTACAGCTTATCCACAAATGGCTTTGAGATTTGTTTAGATTTGTAAACATTCTCGTGGGCATAAATAAACTATTAATGAAACGATTAGCTGGTATGATAAGGTGAAGGAATATATTTATGGCATAGCAATAGTCTCTGAACTCCAGGGATACTGTCTCTGCTCCATAACTGGACAGCCTCTGCAGTTTAGCTACAGTGATCTCTGCCCTGTTCAGGGCATTCAGAAATCTTTATTACTGCTCGGGAACAAAGGAATCAGTTACAATGTTAATAATGTTATAGATGCTTGTTCTAACCAATATTTGTGAGGTTTTTGTTTTCCATTACTGATCCCACAGCTCTCAGTGTTGTGCCAGACTGTGGGGACACCAGTAAGACAAGATGCTGGGCTTGGACTGATTTTAAAAAGTTGCTTTTCCTTTCTCTGTTTTTTGCAAAAGCCACCCACTTATGAGAAGATACTAGTCATGAGAGAAACAGAGGCAATAAACGCAGGGTTGGGTGTTCCCTATAGCTCTAGGAAGAAGTAGTATTTATGGGTGGAAACCTTTACTATTTTAAAACATCTGCAAAGGCCTAGCAGGTCTTTGTCATCTTTGGCCAGAGGCTGGGAGTCACAGAGTATTAGGAAGAACTGAATTAACTATTCCAAGTTAAAACATAGTGAACATTGACCTTTTGCTCTTTTTTGTTTTTCCTCAGAAAGCATACTTTCAGTAAGAAATGAGCCTTGTTTGTTTGTTTGCTCTTAGAAAGCAAGCATTGATAATATTTCATTTTACCAAAATTTCCCCCCTTTGCTTTCAGTGTTGCTTAGGAAAACAACTTTTCCATAACTTTTTAGTTCCTTTCTTAACTTATCTTAAACAAACAATACCCTTTTCCTACTTATGCTAATAAGCAGAACTCAGTTCTAATGAGGAAAAGCAATATTTGTGCTGCAGGAGAGCAAAATTCTTATCTTTTAGAGTGATCTAAAAAGTCCAATAAAATCAAATTGACTCCCTTTCATTAATGAATGCTATCAAATTAGCAGATCAGTTAACATGTGCAAATAGTTCTGCTGGAATGTTTGACTTATGATTTCTTCTGCCTCCTCTCTGCAGTACGTTAGCATACTTCTTTATCTATTGGCTGCTGAAGTAATGATCCAAAACACGAGTTGAATTTTGTAAACGTGACTGGGAGGGTTTTTTTAAAGTTTTATCAAATAGTGTTCAGGGGCACAAAAATATGTTCAGACTGACTCGATCTTGTCTCACTTCCTTGGAAGGAGTACAGTGAAAAGCCAGGCTATCAATGCAATCTTTCCTCTCTACCTCTTTCTTTACAGGAACTGTAGGGAGTGGAATTACAACAACCTCACCACAAACAAACTGCTTGCCCTGAGTTGATGACTATGTACCCAGTATTTGGCTTAAACATAAAACAACGTAAGGGTATATCTTGCTATCGTTTAGCTTGTTGAAATAACAGTGGATTTTTTGGGGGTTGGTCGTAATAACTAAACCACCGCAGCAAAATACAAATGTGGCAAAACTCACGTTACCTTGTTGTGGGATGCCCAGTCTGTTCTTTCCAGTTTGCCAAATTCTCCTGCAGCCCACCAGTGTAGGTGGTTCTCTAGCATCACCAGCCTCTCCTCTGGTCTCAAGGCTTTTTCCCCAGCACACCTCCAGGTCTAGATCATAAACAGCATGAGTGTTCGACTACTTATGCTTTTAATGACTTTGTTATTATCCTACAGCAAGTCTGATATAAATAAACATAATTAATTGTCTTTTACCTTTATATGCCTGAATGATGCATCAGGTTTTCCTTTTCTTTTCCAGACAAAGGAAAATGTGTGTACCAGTTTTATGAGATAGTACTAAATGGCTAAAGTAGACATATTTAGGAACCTCTTTGGACTAATTATAGCACCCAGCACTTCTCTTCCATTTAACTTGCATAAATCCAGCCTGGACCATTGGTAACAAAGAGCCTGGGATGGTGACCTGCCAGTGTGATGGAGTGTAAAATAAGTGTGCTGTTCCTTGTCCCTGTTCCTCCTAATGGACAGATGTTAATACAAACACCTTCACCATCCTCTCTGGCACCCTCAGCCAAGGCACTGCCAGCCATAAGAGGTGGTGACTCTCCTGACCTCCCCTTCCCCTCTCTGGTCTGATTGCTCCCCTGTAGCCTTACGGCTGAGTCCCAGGTTATGAGAAGCTTTTCCAACGTGGGCTTCAGCCCCAGAAGCGATTTTGAAGAGGGCCAAAATGTACCACATTGGGATGTTGGATGGACTGAATGCAGTCCCCAGTCAGCATGATGCCCAAACGTATGCCTGGTTTTCAGTAAAGTTGTCCAGCAGACGTCAAATGGAGCTTACTCTTTAGTACTGTGCTGCTTTCAGGCTGGGAGGAACAGTTTTAAGAAGCAGACAACTCAATTATCCAGGGAAAGAGATTTTTGTTTGTTCTTGTGGGTTTTTTTTCTCCCTTTTGCAAAAGGAGTAAGTAAATATCTTATTTGTTTGGAAAGATAATACTCTGGTTAGGTAATCTGTTGTTTTGAAGGATCTTGCTTTTATTAAGGAAAACAGTATCTGTATCTATCCAGCTTAGCTATTTGCAGGACACTTATCTCTGCAGTGTCTGAGAGCCAAACATGATCATTAAGGGAAATGCTAACATGTTTAAATCCTAAATGAGAACCGCATTATGGGATAAGTTCAATTTTGTGTCATAGTGGGAAAACTAGAGCCTTGCTGAAGATGAGCTGAGTCTTGAATATAAACTGCATTAACTCTGTATGCTGCGATTTTTTTTCCCTTTTAACTTACTGTTTATTAGAGTTTAGACCTTGATAGGTTATAAAGCTTGAGGAGGGGGAAAAATGATATAATAAACCCAAGAGCATCAGTAGACTGGAGAGCAGGAACCACCTGCCACTCTGTGAGCTGCAGCCGCTGAAGGGTACAGAAAGAAATGATTGACACCAGCATACAAACACACGCCCTGACTAGACACAGCAATGTAGCTCAATAGCAACGTTATATCCTGTGATGAGATGAAAGAATACAGGCTTTAAAAGTAAAACACTTTGGAACATAAACTCCCCATATATTGGAGCGAGTCCCTGAGGAGCAGCAGTGTGCCCCGTGCCCCTCCTTTGCTCCTGCGCGCTACAGATCCTGCTCCACGAGCAGCAGGCAGGTTCAAACAAGGTCAGAGTGTCTGGCTTCTTGGCAGGAGCTGTCCTTTCTGCAAACTTAATAAATGGAGTCCAGGTGCAGGAGATATTCTTTGCAAATACGTCGTCCATTGTGCCTATAATGTTTTCCATTGCTGGGGCTGGAGCTCCCAGGTTGTATTAGTCCCCTGCTGATCAGAAAAGTTTTTGACAATGACCAGTTGCCAAGAGAAGGAACTTAATCAAATTAGAATGCATAAAATTTCCGAAAAACATACCAAGAATTCAGAGCTGCGTGCAGCTGCCTAGAGCAGAGGTCTTGAACACCCTGCCCATAGGCTGGAGTTTTATTTCTTTGTGGGCCATATGGCACATGAAGCCTGGAAACATACTTAGTTTAGTAATAAAATGCTGCTCACCCACCTGGCTACAAAGCTAACCTTTAAAAGCAAGATAAGCATAACAGATAAAGAGTTCTCTTCCTTTTGTGAAATGAGACCTCTGGGAAACATGAATTCCTTCCGACGTTTTCCTCGTTTGCACTGCGCTACATTGGGATATTCACTCTGAAGCCTAGTAATGATACTAGTCTCTGCACACAAATCTCTGTCAAAATGACCAGTTTTTGTCGAAAGAATTAGGAAACAAGAAAGAAATATAAGGCTGTAAGAGACTTTCTAAATCAACAAATGCATACTGTCACTGGTAATAACATTGCTATAATATGACCAGTCAAGCCTAGTTTGAGAAAAAAATGAAAATGCTGAAGAAAAACATGGGCCTTGCTCATAAGAAGGAAATTCAGAACCAAGAAAGTTAGGGCTGGAAGAAAGAAACAAGCAAGGGAAAGAGAAGGGGAAGAAAAAAAATTTTAAAACAGCGAAACGGTGGGAAAAAGTAAGGGGGTACCAAAAAAAATGGGAACAAGTGACCAAAATACTTCAGAGTCATATTTTCCTGCTAATGGTAATCAGGACAGCTTGAATGGCTGCTGAAAGCTCTGAGCCTTGTTATTGCATATGAGACACATGCCAGTTCTGATTGTAGTGTCACTTCCTCTGTAATGTCACTGCTGTTGTGTAACAGGTATCAAATTTTCATTTGATGGTGTTTGTTTCCCGGGAGCACAAGTTTTACTTGGGGAGTTACAAAAAAGTGGTGTTTTATCTTGAATTTTACTGAAAGCAATCTTTACCTGTACATTTGGAGACACAAATAGTGTATTTGCACAGTTACTCACACATGTGGGCTGTGTCTAGTTATGGACCACAAGTCCATAAGAGGCATTATTTCTCTTCCTGACTGGATGAGCCATGCAGCTAGTTAGTGTGGGTCAAGTTCTGAATTGTAGCATGCTGTGTTACTTCATCTCTGCATTGTTCAGTCAAAGACACAAAAACCCACCATGGGATTTAGATGTCTACCCCACGCTATATTCAATTGAGACATTTGCAAGATGCAATTTAATTGGATTTTCATACCGGTTGCAGCTTATATCAAACTTCATTATTGGCTCACTCAAATGGCAAATACATGGAAAGCTGTGAGTGACTTTGGATGGGATAAATGGACCTAATAAATTAGTCATCCAGCCGTGTTAGGAAAACAATTTTTTTCTGGAATGTTTGCTTTCAACTTGCCAAGCAATGCCCCAGCTTTCTATGGTTTTGCAGCAATTTTGAGCAGAGCCTGGCAACAATACCTAACTCACTGTTAGCTTTGTCATATGCAGAGTGTCTGGTAGGCTGGCCGCAGCAAGCTGACTTTCCTTTGCAAATTGGTCAGGACTTAAAACTGTCTCCTGTCACTGCCCCTCATTTCACATTAACCTTAACTGATGCCCAGAAGGACCTAACTGCAGGGCACTGGAAACAAATGTACCAGAAATCCATCCTTCCACAGTTTTACCACCAGGCATTAGATATATCAGAGATCATTCTATTTAATTTATGAGGTGTGAGAATCAAATAACCTATATAAAAATTTATGTTGTGTCTCTAGATGTCCAATCGAGATTGAAATATGTCTGGTTAACTTCCAAATAAATTGACTCCTCTAGAGTTTTCACTGAATTTTTCTCCCAGGCTAGAGTATGATTGAGTTTTATAGGTTTAATGTTGTGAAGTAGCACCTTAGAGAGAGTAGAGTTGAGACATTTGCCCAACCGTAGGCGTATGCTATTGTTTCAGTACCAGTGAGGGGCACTCACTTTAGAGGGAGTTTATGACTCTGCTTTGTCTGTAATTACTGATTAAAATGGTACCATAGCAATATTTAAAGAGAATCAAGCCCTACTGAGGGATAGAGCCAGCGTTGTGGGAAATATTTCTGGATGAACCCATGCTTGTCAGCCAGCAGAAATTCAGCCATCATCTTCAGGTTAACTGGGATTGGAGAAAAGGAAAGGTAATTACACTTTGGAGTCACATTCTTCCGGGGATGTGAATGTGGGATGCTGACACTTGTGAATCCATCTGGCCCAAAACCCTCTTCTAAAGAACATAATCAAAACATCTATGAAAGCAAATTCAGACACTCTCCTGCAGTGTGCCCCTCACAGAGAGCCCTGCAAGCTCCTGGGACACATGACAAGGAGTTTTGGTGGAATCTACGGGTCTTTCCTTGTGGCTGGGGTTGGTGCATCAGACTGTGCCAGGCTTTCATTCCCCTCAGCTGCAGTGCAAGGGGTGGAGCTGAACATGGGATAACTTTGTCCATCCTGGAGATGCAGGCATACAAATAGTCCTTCTGGATTGCTTTATCACCATGCCTTGAAATGTAGATGGTAGCTGTAGTTAAGGGTGTGTCATGGTTTAACCCCAGCCAGCAAACAAATGCCAGGCCCACACAGCCACTCGCTCACTCCCCCACCAGCAGAACTGGGGAGAGAATCAAAAGACTAAAGGCCAGAAAACTTCTGGGTTGAAATAAAGACAGTTTAATGGGTAAAGCAAAAGCTGTGTGTGTGAGCAAAGCAAAACAAGGTTTAGTCAACTCCAGGAAAGCAGGGCTCCAGCATGTGCAATAGTTATTTGGAAGACAAGCGTCATAAGTCCAGACATCTCCCCCTTTCTCCATTTTCCTCTTGCTTTATATACTGAGCATGATGTCATGTGATATGGAAAAATCCCTTTGGTTGGTTGGTGTCAGCTGTCCAGGTTGTGTCTTCTCCCAACCTCCTACGCACCTCCAGCCCCCTTGCCAACATGTCTGTATGAAAAGCAGAAAAGGCCGTGGCTCTGTGCAAGCCCTGCTCAGCAATAACAAAAACATCTCTGTGTTGTAAACTCTGTGCTCAGCACAAATGTAAAACACAGCCCCCATGCTAGGTACTGTGACGAAAATTAACTCTACCTCAGCCCAAACCAGCACAGGGTGGAATGCTGTATTTTTGCCTTGATGTACATATAATATAGCTGAGCTGAGGACAGTATGTAGGAGAGCAGATCCAACACTAGCAATGTTTTGGTAGCAATGAGGAGAGGAGTTATGTTGGTCAGGGGACAGCTTCAACAAAGGGATTGGTTGTGCACACCCTGATTACACGAGAGATTAAGCAGATATTAAGCAGAAGTCCATTGCAAATTTGTCATTGTCACTGAGCCTAAACCCAGCATTTTTAACACTCTTTGTCCATTCCTAACAAACATTTTGAGTAATGTTAATCCCACCTTAGGAGCCAGCAAAGTAATTTCTGCAAAGACTGCACACAAAACTGTTTTTTCTTCTGGAAATGGAAGAAGCAAGACTGGAGAATTGACAGAAGACCTGTGGTTTCACGAGCCATTATTTTTTACCCTGAAATCTTTCCTTTACTATAGTAAGTCTGTGGCAGGAGTTGTGTTTTAGCCTGCTTGGTAAGGGAGCAGCTTTGCCTTACTTTTCATATTGTGTAACATTTCAGGCTTTGACTTGATGATTGTAATGAATTTTGTAGGGTAGGCAAAGCGGCAAAACAGAAACATCTAAATCTCTGTTCTTTTTGTGAAAACTTACAGCTGGCACAATGATTGCACTTCCTTGGGGCTGCTAAATCCTGTGGGAGCTCTTTAAAATTATAGCAGATTTCACTGAGTGTGTGTAGCAAATATGACCTATGATTCCACCTCTGTTTTCCTTTAGTTTAATTCCTACCCCTCCACTTTGCTCCTTTCATCAGCTCTTTTTTAACTTCGTCCTGTCCTTGATTTTTTTCCTGGAATAATCTAGCTCTCTTGGGCTTAGTCTTCATTAAAAAGGAAAAAAAAGTTATCTAACATGTCTTACCTAACAGCCCTGTTTTTTCCAGTAAAGGTGAGCAAGGTGGTTTTCTTTTCAGGCCTGCCAATTCTTGTCTTTTCTTCTGAGATTGCTCGCCAGCGTGGAGATGGCTTTGTGTTGTGAATTCCTCTTTCACAGTTCTGCTCCGAACTGGGTTACGACCATCATGTTGTACCGAGCTTGCCGTGCAGGTATCCATTCAGAAAGATTTCCAGCGAGAACCGGCTGTATTTTTTTCCTTTGAAGTGCTAATAACAGTTATTGTCGGGTTCTTCCTGTCCTGGGTGAGTTTACATAAGTGATTGTGCATGTGTGTGAGATAGCAAAGGGGGGAAAAAAGCAGATGGAAGAGTAGTAATAACTGGGGAGTGGATGAGTCCACAGCACATGGGTAAAGGAAATGCTGGGAGAAATAATTAGTGCTGTAATCTGATTTGCTAATAATCCATTTATAAAACAGTTATGATATATACTTGTAGGAATGTGACTGATCATAACGACAAATGGTATTACTTCCTCCCCTCCCACTCTGTATTAAAGAACCTTAATTACTTGATGGCTCAAGACTTTGTGGGTGACTCATGCTACAAAGAGTCAGATGCTCACAGCACATAATGGAGCTCTTGTAAAGCTTTCATGATGATGGCGGGCTTTGCACTACCTCCCTCCCATACATCCCTCTCTGCCAAAGAGTTATTAGGTAATTTAAAATAATTAAAAAGGAAATAATTAAAAGATCTTACACACACAGAAATAGCACTTGCAGCTAATTATGTAAGTCTATCACTTCTAACAGTGGAACACAGTTACCATTATCAGAGAATTGCGTTTGAATTGTGACGGATAATCCTCTGGTCCCATGTTGCACTCTTGCAAGTGGGAACTGCTTGTCTAGGTTTTCACAGAATGAAGGAGGTGTATGGAGCCTGTGGTCTAGCCATGGCTCTGCCATGAGAGGTTTCTGCTCAACTTTGTTCCCTGCAGATTTTTACCTAATTAAAACGTCGCAGGGAACGAAAACTCCTTCATCTAATCTTAATGTGTTTGCACAGGGTGTTCTGCTGAAAGCGCCGGAGCTCCTGCACATCTGCAACTCCTTGTAGGCTTGGGATGGCAGAGGAACTTCCTGACAAGGAGACTATAGGCACGGGTCATGTTAAATGAAGTAAATGGCAAAATTATCCTATGGTCTTGCTACCAGTAGCACAGACACCAGCTCTATAAATACGGTGATAGGAGTATGAGGTAATAATTTATTTCATCAATCAGCAACATAGAGTTTTCATGTGGATAATGGCAGCTGCTTAACAGTGCAAAAAAAATTACATTGTAATTTTATCACAAGAGGCTAATATCCTACCCAAATAAAGCCTTTGACACTTTAGGCATTCAGAATCTAGTTATTCAGAGAGAAATTTGGCCGAAGTGAGACAAACCTCCTTCCACCTTTGAAAAATATCTGTAATACATCACTGCTGCTTATCAGACTGCCCCGAACACAGGACAGTCAATAATCCAACCATTGGACAGCGATAATCCAAAGGCTATGGCAAAACTGTGAAATAGCGGCAGAAAGTAATAGTGATTGTTGGATTTTTGGATCTCTTGACTTTTTCCTTTCCTTTTCTTTTTTTTTTCTTCTTTTTTTCTTTACTTTTTTGGGGGGGCAGGGTGTTTAGAAAGCTGTTGGCGATATTATCTTACTATATGTTTCATCTTACGTGTAGAGGTGTTGGGGTCCTCTGAAGGGGTGTTCAAAGTAGAAAGTTCATTTAGCCACTCCAAAACAGGCTCTAGAGGAGTTTGTATCTCTTTGTCCTTTGCCTGTAGATGGAACACAGAGAAAGGAAACCAGCTTTCGTGAGCACCTGCATCGTTTGCATCTTTGGTTGTAATATGGGCTAACAGCAGTTTCCTGACATATGAAATGCTTTTTTGAGTTATGGATAGATTGTGCTTTTTAAAAGCTAAGCATTATAATCATCATGAAGTACTTAAGAAGTGGTGTAAGAGAGGTTGTATTAAATACCATCATTAATGATCTAAAAGAAAAAAGTGTGAAGAATATGATTGCAAAATTCAGAGGATATTGAATTAGGAGGGCTAGAGAGAAAATGAGATAATAAAAAGAGACCTAAAGAGATTATAAAGGTAGGCGGGCATTTTTATAGAAACTAAGATTCATCCTGGAAAACTGCAGGATAATAAATCTGAGGGAAAATAATCTGAAACACATATCTCCAAGAGGAAGAAGCAGCCTGGGAAGCAGTAATTCTGAAAGAAGTAAGATGATAATGGTTAGCCAACCAAGCTTGAATTTGCAATATCATAAAGCTGCGAAATGTCCAATGTAATTTTAAGTTGCAAATGCCAAACTATCATGTCGCAGGACTGATAATCTTTTTTGCAAACAGTTTATTACAACAGAATGAAGAACAGCTCAAGCAGTTTTCAACTCCGAGCGGTGAGTTTTGATCTATTTAGTCACTGTGCTGTGTCCTCACTAAAACTAATACCCGCTTTAAATGTTTCAAGGTATTTGCTTAAAACTGGTGAGGTGCTGTTTTGTTCATGCTGCTGTGCGTGTCACACAGACCCACTGTGGTCTTCTCTTGCTGTCCACTCAGATGTGGGAAGCAATGTTGATAGCAACCCTCATACACTTTCTTCTGCACTTCCTCTTAAGTGAAAGGTTTGCATGTGTGGATGGAGGCTGAAGGGGAGCGAAGGGGAAAATGCTTAATATTATTTTACTGAAATGTGCGAAGAGCTGATACTGGCAATGGGTGGGTTGAAAACCTGCCCTTTCCAAGGAATGGGCAGTGGGGAAAAGGTGGTATGATTCATGGTGATTTAAATTAAGAAGTTTCAGTCTGCAGTTGAGATGAGCTCAGAGCACACAGGCAGGCTATTACTACACCTTGTCTGAGTAGTAAAAACTCATACATTTGTCTAGTTGATGACTTTTCATTGCCCTCATCATGCCCTCAGTTCCTTGGCCCTGGACCAGGAGGTCTCTGTGCTATTTCCATTGAGCCACAGCCGAGCAAAACTTGTTCCCGAAAAGTGACACGATCCCTTACATATCCTGGGCTGAGACTACTGGGCATTTTGCAGAAGAATAACAACATATTGAAGCTGCTGCAGGAGGCAGTGGCAAGCCAGCACAGTGAGCAGAGGAAAGTTTTGATATGTTCCCAGGAATGAATATTGCCAAAGAGGCACTCAGTGGGTCAGCTGAGGAATTGTGTGGCTGCATTTGGTTCCCACTGCATTTTTTTAACTACTGAAGTTTTCAGACCAAGGTAGGTTATATTTACAGTCTCCCTATTAAATCATCATAAACTTCTAATGCTGGGAATATGACCTGTTCAAAAAACCGAATGTAAATAGCAAAAGTTTGGAGTGGTTATTGAAACTGCTGTCAGTGTGAATCATACTGTCTTACCCAAGAAATAAGCTGCTGGGTTTAATAAGGCAGAAGTTGTGAAAATGAATATCTTCTCCAAATAAAGCAAAACTAACATTTTAGTGTCTTCTGATGGTTGAAAATTTATGGTGGCAGCTAAGATATGGATGAAAGTTAAATAGTCCTATTAATTTGATTACTTGTTTCCAGAGCCATCAGACATGTGGAAAGTAATATCATGTGGGAAGTGGTGTAAGATTTACACTCGCCTGAGAGAAATCACTGCTCCGTCTATCAGATTTGATAGGTGTCAGAGGGCCCTTTGAAAATGAATAATAAGGGAACTGAATAATAAGAAAGACACATAGCTGTTTAAAACTTTTAAACATTTGAATGAATTCTTGAACTAATTAAAACAAAAAGTTTAAATGGAAGTTTTGACATATATCTGGAATATGGTAGAACTGCTCAGCTGAGTGTGTGAATTAACTCATGCTCACTGGCATTTGTGAGGGTGGTTTTTGAGATGCAAAAGATTTTATGGCCATTAAAATTAGAGAAAATTTGGGGTAAGTTTGTGCCTGTATCCTTTTATGCATTCATGGTATAGGAGAACTCAACCATATCAGGACGCTGCTGTTCAAGCCTTCGCACAGACCTGAGCCATATTGTGTGTACAACAATCCCCACAAACGATGTCCCTTCAATTTATTTTATGTTAAAATTTTCTAAGCTATTAAATGTAATAAAGTCATCTCATCCAAGGCAGCAAAGGGCCCCAACTGCTGTAGCAGTGGTCACAAACCCATGCTGATGAAGGGCCTGTTTTTTGCCTCGTGAATGCTGATGGCAGAACTCTTCAGTAACTTCAGTGGGAGTGGTGTTAAAGCCTAGAGGAGACTTACACAAAAATAATTGACCTGAACTGGTGAACAAATACCTGTCATGTTTCATCTTTGTGCCTTTTTCTGTTGGGGGGAATCCTTTCCCAGAACAGCCCAGGGAAGTTCCGTTGTGGGAGTTAGCAGAGCAATGTAAAACAAAGCACTGTTCAGAGCCTGCATTTCCCATGAAACAGCAGCACTTGCTGTACAGCCTGGCACAGAATAGGGCTGGATTAATCTCTTATTCTTCATTTGAAAGGCTCTGTATTAAAAGACTAAGGTTTAGGATTTTACATCCATTTAATACCTGGCTAAGTATTGGGGGTATGTGTTCAGATATTAATGTGACTAAGAAGATATATGCTTGGGTTAAGGTTATTTCAAAAAAAGAAGCTCTGTCATTAATAATTTTTGGTCAGGAGCTCTGCCCGTCATCAGGAGATAAATCATCTTCCAGCAGCTGTGACAGCTCTTTAAGTCTGAGGCCTGAACAGCTTAATTGGGGAAATGATCAATTCTAAGATACATAGTCAAGATGACATCCTTGGTGCAGTAAATTCTTTCAGGAATGAACATGAATAAAATGAATATATTTATGGAACAGTGATGTAATTCAGAATCTTGGCTGTTAGGGAGCCTATGCATCTTCATTCCTTTCCTGCCCTGTAGCGGTTTTCCAAGACTCCAACCTCAGATAACTGTAAATGGTCTGAAAACTACTCTAGGTGAATGCGGATTTTGTAAGAATGAAGAATCTTTCCAAATACCATGAATGAATAAAAAGTTGGCATTTCCCAGTGAGTATTGTGAGTCAACTGTATCTTATTTTTCTAAATATGCAGTAAACATAACTCAAAACAAGACAAAACAACCGCAAAAACTCTTACCTGTGAATTGCTGGTAAATATTGCCACTTTACAGTGACAATTATGTACACTGACCCCATCCATAGTAACACAGATCCCATAAGCAGATGGTTCCTGTACTTTAGGTTTGTCTTTGCACCTTTCTTGAATTAATGATTTGTTCAGCTGAGATCACCTAGAAAGTGAAAAACTGTTTCACCTTTTGGGAATGCAAGGAGTTTCCAAGAGGTGTGATTTGTTACATGGAACAACTGGCAAGTTTTCCTCTGGACACCGTCATTACACGATTCACTGGTAGCACTGACTGCTGCCTGGAATTTGCTTTGCGATGGAGGACGGCTCCCATTAGTGTATATATGTTGCTGCAGTTTCCAATCCTGCCTGCTTTTTCTCCCCGGTGAGAGTTACCAGGCATGAGACACACCGAGAGCCCTGGAAAGGTGCCGTGGCTGGGCTTCACTGGCTGGGCTCAGGCAAGGAGGGAACCAGAGCACGGGCAGGGCACTGGGGGAACAAACTGCTGCTGGCTGGGGAGTCTGGGGGTGGGCTGGACGTGGTTGCTGCGTGGTTCAGTTCTGCTGCTGGTGGTGTAGCAGACCAGGTGCTTTGCAAGCTGTCCGTGTTGCTTGTGGCAGGGGAGAGTGGTGGGTAACCGCCGCAGAAATGGGCTCCAGAGCCTGACAGGTATGCACCAAGCAGTTTTGGTCTCAAATTAGATTATTTTCATCCCTAGAATGTGCCATGTGCCTGCACATGTTCCCAGGGATGACAAAACGCTACAGCGGCCATTCGTAAATTACGATCAGTGACTTTATGCAGAAAAAATGGCTTCAGGTTATGTGAAGAGCATCCATTCATACACAGGTTCTTGATTAACCTTGCAGGTTCCCATTGAGCTGTTAGTGTGAATAAAGTAAGAGGCCACATGAAAAGCACTTTAATATTGACGTGAAGAAAAGCAGACCAAGTGCTCTTACTGTGTATTTTGTCAAAATAATTTTCATGCTGAAGCTTAAGCCACATAGCATAAATATTTCCCAGCTAGCAGGCAGTGATCATGAAGCACATTCTGGAGTGCATGACTCAGGCCATCAAAAGAAAAGCTTTAACCATGAACTCTGTGAACTCTAAGGAAAACCTCCAGTTGAGCTAATATAATGTATTGGAAGTGACTTGGATACCTTCCCGTCTGTGGTGCTTTTTAATGAAATCTGTCCTCCCCCACTCTGAATGTGTGTGTGTGTGAGTGTGTACCTAATAGATACAGGGCAGCGAACTCCCCAGGATTAGCTAATGAAAATAGCACTGTAAAATGAATTGAGCGAATCGATACAGCCGGAATTTTGAGCCCCGTGACAAATGCACCAACCCGAAATTCCCCTCTCCCACTGCAGCCAGTATTTTATGTGCCAGTATGGGTTACAAACTTCCAAAACGAGACTGCTATTTCTAGATTAAAATTGACTCGGGCCACAGGCTACTGCTTAGGGAAGCAAAGGAGAAGGAAGAGCTCTTCAAGTAGTGGAAGATGGGACTGCCCTTGGAAAACTCCGGGTCATGCTTGCCATTAAAAGGAAGACCTAGGAGAGCCTGCTGAGCTATGCTGGTGTGAGGAACTGTATTCAAATATGTGAAATAACATGGGGACTGGAAGATCTTGGGAATTTTTCCAGGATCCCTACTGCCTTTCTGACCCCTCTGAAGCTTCCAGCCCAGTGAGAGCACTGGGTGAGGAGGGAAAGTTACCTACAAAAGCAAAGGGCTGTGGATGGGTTGAAAAAAAAAAAGCCTGGGTGCCTTATGTAGTTTCAACTTTCAGGACTTCATAAACACATCCCCCTTTTCCCTCCAACGCTGCAGGAATCCTGGCTTTGGGGAATGCAGAGGAAGCTTAAATTTACTCCATTTCAGGAGGAATTTTTCATCTTTCATGCAGGGTAAGTGACACATAATTTCAAATGTGAATGTCATAATTAAGTCTAATTATTTTACCATACTTTTGCCTTCATTAGACATTGTGTTTGCAATAATTGCTGTAATCAACCATATGGTTAGTATTAACTCGTTAACTACATGAGGGCAGATAATCTCTGCAGGAGGAATAGATGACTTCCAGGTCTGGAGGTGTCATGCTGAGTCCCATCACCCCAGGGAATGGCAGGGTTTTGGCTCTCTGTCATCTCTCACAGATGAGCAGGAGGGAAAGGCTTCAGATGCTTCACATAGCTCAGGGTTCAGAGGACAGGAAAGCGCCAAATCTGTGATTTGGACAAAAAAAAAAAATCTGTTACCTCTGCAGTGCCATGAAATACATCCACGTGGGTACTCCTTGTTCCCAGGGAGCAAGGCTGGGCAGCTGGCTGATTTGGGGCAGTCTCACCAGGCAGCTCCCTGTGGCCCAAAGCTGGGCACTTTAGGCAGGCACACTGTCATGGTTTAATGGAAGCATGAAGTGGGTCTGTAGGAAAACTTCTCTGTGCATTAGTACTTAGATTTATCCGGAGCACCAGCTTCAACCTTGTGCCGTCAGCTGTAATTTCAAGAAGCCACTACAAGCATCTGAGTGTGTAATGATGGTATCTACCAACTAATTCTCTTTTTGCTGGCTTGCTAATAATTCTGTCATCTTGTTGGTAATGATTTCACTCCCAAATTATTTTTTACAGTTATATTATAAAGAAAAAAATCTGGATTAAGTATGCTGTAATTGCCGGGGTTCATAGGATATATATTAATTTTTCTTTTGCAGTGTGCCAGGTTGCCAGAATCAGTTAATCAAGGATTTAATCTTTCTGTGTAACACTTGCAATGTACAATGCTTACCGAGTAACATCTCACCTGACTTGCTATTAGGTGTCTTATATTTTCCCTGATCTCACCATAAGTGGACTAGTTAGCTATAGAGCAAACCAGAGGGCAAAATTTAATCTTGATGCTATTTTCCAGCCAATTATTTAATCCATATGTTGGTTTCTTCATTTATTCCCCCTTTTTCTGTTTTCAGGAAAGCAAACAAAAAATGTATTCACTCATAGAGCCAACAGTGATATGTTCAGAGCTAATCCATGACCTCTTCAAAATCTTCTTTAGTGGAGATGCAGCAGGTTTCTTCAAAAGCTTTCTCAGCTTCATGGTGGAATTGGTGGTCAAAGACAGGGAGACAGTGCAAAAAGATCCCAGTCCTGACTGACCTTAGCTGAAGTTTGGTCAGGTCCAGACAAAGAGCCCTTACCTGGAACAGCCAATACCTTCTGGGTACCCGTCTCAACAGTGATGAGGGGACAAAGATGATGTCCTTGTGCTGATGAACACCTAAGTGTCTTACCCCTTTAGCTGGTGACAATAAGGAATGCTTTTAAACTTTGCACATTGAACTTGGACTTCAGACAGACTCCAGAGGTGGGGTGATGGCCCCTTTTTTACAAGGGGGGGATCTTTGTTCCCCTTGGATTTTTTTACTTCACTTGTACAACAGCATCCTTCTGGTACAGGCAGGGGAAGATTTCAAAATCCTGGGAAATGAAAAGTGCATCCCGGTTTCCTCTTGCTCCTGTGGCACAATGTGAGACTGCCCTGAGCTCCAGGAGGTGACAACACATGGTTCCATTAAATGATGCTCCTTTTGTACCAACGGAAAGGACTGGCGGGGGGTGGATTCAGCTTATCACTTAGATCAGTCAGGATAGTAACTTTACAGCAGGTTAACAGTGTGCTCCCTTGGTGCCCTGTTCCTTTCCAACCTTGAGAAGGCAGGGAAGCAGCACAGAGAGGGATACCTGTCTGAAAGGTGTCTACATGGTACAGTGACACCAGTTTTTGGGGCACAAGAATTAATTATTTAAATAAGCTTTGACAGACCTTCCGCAGAATTAAAATTGGTGATTTCCAAGACTTTTTTACTCCATGGACATATGCTAGGTCTTCCTTCTGGATAGTTCTTTGACAAAAAGGAAGGTGAAAAGAGATTTTTGATGTCTTCTCTAAATAGGCCACTTCCCAAATCCCTTTTTTGTGATTTATCAGGATTTGTAAGGAGAATAAATGGAGCCTGTGTCAACTGTGTGAAGGAAAATGGAGGAATTTGTTTTGCACTGAATATAATACAGAGGATACATTATTACTCCTAATTGTAAATGTAGTGAGTGGAATGGAGACATCTTTTCATGTGGACAAACAAATGGGGTAGGTGCTTTTTGAGGTGTGCAGAGATAAAACCTCAAACACAAGACATTCTGAAAGATGGCAGAAAATCTGTAGCTGAATGCTCACAGGGCTTGTGCAGACTTTGGAAGCAGGCTTGTGTCTTGCGAAACATACAAAGTCCTACCAAGCATGGAATAACCACTTCATCATTTTAAATGAAGGCTATAAAAAATTACAGTCAGCACATAATAGGTGTTTTGCACCCATGCTAAGTACTGCCAAGAAAATAGTTACCTAAGTAAATCAATAAGGTATCATTCCCTTCCAAGGTCTTCCTGTCCCAGTCCCTGAACCTCTCATTTCAGAGGAGTACTGAAACCTGTTCAAGATTTATTTTGATGAAAGTAACCATCTCTGCATTATCAGGCAGTAAAGAAGTTGTTTACTGCTACTCCAGTAGTGTTGAAAAATCTCTCTGAATACATACTTGCATTGTAGCTATCATAAAAATGTCTACTAGCTATTGGAGCCCCAAAATTGATTTTTTTTTCTTTCCAGAAAACAAGGAGTTCAGCCTGAAACCTAGAAATTGCTTCATAAGAAAAACCATCTGTGTAGAGAGATGGACTGAGGTATCCTGTCACATATGATGTTCAAGTTTGGTACAAAGCATTTCTATTCATATTCTCTTAGCAAATAAGCCTGGGCTGAGGTAGCAGCACCTGTTCTGGGTTCGTTTCCTATAGATCAGTCTAGATGTTTAATATGTTCCTCATTACTGGAGGGTTTGAAAACTAGCAGTACACCTGAAAACCAATTTGCTGGCATAAATGTTCCAAGAAAGTAGTGAATTTCCAGTTCACACTGTCAAGTATTGGCAGGAAACAGATTCTGACTTGGCCCTTGTCAAGGATAATACAATTCACAGTCACACTGCTCCAATCAAGCTAGGAAAATGCAGTGTGCAGGGTATGCCATTGCAAGAGCTGGAATTCCAAATTTTTAACACATGCAACAAAATCTTTTCACAGGCACTGCATATATAAATGATTTTGTGAAAAATTTCCGATGGAAAAGACACTGAAGAAAATCTTCATCTGTCTGCAAAATGTGTGAATGATAGAAAAGCTGACTCAGCTCCTGGCTGTGAAAGGCTTGCCCTGCTTGGAGTGGTATCACGCCAAGTAGGTTGGCAGAACAGTGCTGCAAGGGGGAAAATGGCTCATGCTGTGAACACTCGCCCCAGACTCAAACCAGAGTGGTATCCCCTGCTCTGCTTTTGAGCCCAAAAGAGTTTGGGAGAATAAGAAAGCAGAGGAGGGGTGCTGACCTGCTTGGTGTAGCAGAGTGGCAGACAGGTTTCTCATCCTTGAGAACCGTGGAGCCATGAGCTCCTGAGGGCAGATGCCAAGGTACCAGGTTTCGAGGACCTCATAGAACCTCAGTAGGTCTCCAGAGGCTGCATGATTGTTCCTGGTGAGGGACTGAGAATTTAGGATGAGATTCACTTTTACGTCAGTCAACTAAAAGTTACTTGTCTATTTGATGCTATTTGTTTAGGCTTCCTGCAGACATCAATTTCCTAAGCCTTGGCTTGAATCCTTAACTTTATCTGGATGGGTTTTCTCAAGATTCCAATCAAGAAATATGATTTTGTGGGGATGTGGAGAAGACCAGATGTCTGCAAGTCTAAAATTTTTAATATTTTAGCCAGAGTGGACATCCTTGGGCAAGGGGGGCAAACTTGCATTACTTGTTGGAACTACAGTGAGTGAAGGAGTGAAAAAAGTCACGCTCACCATTGAAAGGACACAAGCACTGTTTCTGTGTGCCTCGTACCTATGAGTAGGATGCATCAGGCTTTAGCAGACCTGGCACAACAGTGACTCTTTGACATTACCCTCCTTCTCCCAGATGGAAAATGTCATTATCAGTATTTCTTCATTGCCTGAGCATGTTCTCTTTTTTATTAAACTAAAATACTGGATTCAGAGCAAATGTTAGTTGGGAGCTTTATATTTCATGTCCCTTGTTTAACTCAAAATTCGTTCTTTTTTTTTTTTGCTAAACTCACAAATAAACCCAGTATTTTTGATTAAGTTTTTCATTTTTACATCTTGAATAAGCCTGTCTTATTGATGCCTGCCTTTCTGTTTCTATGTACAAATCTATCAAGACCATCAGGAAATGGTTTCACAAACAGAATTTATTGCAAAGCTGATTATGTATTAATATATACAAATGACAAATCTAAAACACAATGTCAAAAAAGCAAGAAAATGCAATCAAGAATTTATTATTCTCCCATTACTATTCAGCTGGGAAAATAGCTGCTCTACTTTACCAAAATAACTTCCCCCTCCCAAACCTTACACCCAACCTGGGTTTTCTAAGTAAGTGCCACAGAAGTATTTGTAATAAAATACTTTAATATATTATAATATCAAAAGCTCACTGTAATTTATCCACCTATTTTTCTCATTTCTGTATTCCATGCAGGCTTATTATAAAAATTCATAGTCACTCATATACATTGTGTATATGTGTGTGTGTCTCTAAACTTACTGGTCTGTTTTAGAGATGGAATAAGCAACTTCTGCATTTCAGAACCTTACATCTTGTTCTGTTTTGTACCTGTTTTTCCAAGACTGTGGGTAAAGTTTCTTCTAGGAAATATTCATACAAGTGTTTCTCCCCAAAAATTGCCTTATCCTGAGCCCCAATTTAACTTCTCCCAATTTATTTTTTTTAATAAAACCCAGTAACTTGAATAAAATGCTTTTGAGAAAAAAAATTAATGCTTTGCTTTTCACCTTGGAAGTGACATTATGACAAATCCATATCCACTCTTTTATACCTCAAAGAGTGACGGATAATCGGGCCTTTTTCAACTGAAGGACTTATTATAGTGACCATTTTGTTGCCTCTCATGTTGTGAGATATTAGGACGAATGGGAAATGAATTATGCCTTGCAATGACTTTGGTTAGCAACAGCACTGCACGTTATGTTGACACCATTATATTTACTTGCCACGTATTGCTAATTACAGATGTATTTTGTATCTGACAACTCCTACATGCCCACATAGCAACTGATGAAATCTCTCTCATTTGCAGGGAAAAAGTCTTTACTTTTGGGAAGTCCTTGGTAGCCATGACCCTGTGTTTGTCACCAGGAGCTGGTTCAGTGTCACATTGTCTGAGGGAATATGGTGGTTCTGGACGAGACGAGCAATGGGAACAAAAAGGTTGATACAGACATGTGCACAAACACGGACACAGATCGTACAGCATACATCACATGCTGTACATCTACTTGTTTACAGTGCTATCTCTGTATACCTGTGCTTGTGTATTTGTGCACATGCACACATACCCTTATGACTGAACTCCGGGGCATCCTGAGCACAATGAAGAAATGATCTGCCTGTGTTTCACACAGAGGCAATCACTCCACAAGCTCATGTGAGAAGTCATTATAATAGTTATGCTATTTATGGAGAAATGTGTAGCTAAAATGTAGGAAAATTATTGTTCTCCATATTCTCACTTTTTTTATTGAAGAAACAAATCACACAGTAAATTACATCTGATTTGCATGAAATGTTGCATGCACCTAGAGCTCAGCGTGAACCTGGGAAAAGACATTGTTTTAATTCCATAGCCTTTATAGTAGTTTGTTTGTTTCCTTTCTTTTTCTTTAAGATTAATTTCTGAGCTATGTTTCTTATTTGGCTTTGCTTGTATTTTATAGGCCCTTCTAAATATAATTTAATATCTGCAAATTGCCATGGTGAGTGAGAACAAAGTAATGCCCACTGCCCAAGTGGACATGGAGGAGAAGCAGGAGGGAGTAAAAGCCTGCCCTGTGGTGATGATGGATGATGCCCATATTGGGATCTGCGGCCACTTGTTGGGGAGGTAATTCCTGAGGGAATCATGAAATATGCTGAGTTAGAAGGGACCCACAAGGAACAAGGAGTCCAGCTCCTGGCCATGCACAGGACCATCCCAAGAGTCACACCACATGCCTGAGAGCATTGTCCAAATGCTTCTTGAACCCTACCAGGCTTGGTGCTGTGACCACTTCCCTGGGGACCCTGTTCCAGTGCCCAACCACCCTGTCGGTGAAGAATCTTTTACAAATATCCAAACTAAACATCCTCTGGTACGACTTCAGGCCAATCCCTTGGGTCCTGTCACTGGTCACCACAGACATCAGTGCCCACCCCTCCTCTTCCCCTCATGACAAAGTTGTAGACCGAAATGAAGATTCCCCTCAGTCTCCTCTTCTCCAGGCTGAACAGCCCAAGTGACCTCAGCCGCTCCCCATACGGTTTCTCCTCAAGGCCCTTCACCATCCTCATGGCCCTCCTTTGGACACTCTCTAACAGCTTAATGCCTTTTTTACATTGTGGCACCCAAAACTGCCCCCAGCTCTCGAGGTGAGGCTGCCCCAGTGCAGAGCAGAGCGGGACAATCCCCTCCCTTGCCTGGCTGGCAATGCTGTGCCTGATGCCCCCCAGAACAGGGTCGGCTCTCCTGGCTGCCAGGGCACTGCTGACTCACATTCAACTTGCCACGGACCAGGACCCCCAGGTTCCTTCCCATGGCACTGCTCTCCAGCCCCTCATTCCCCAGTCTGTCCATACATTCAGGGTTGTCCCACCCAGATACAGAATCCGGCACTTTCCCTTGTTGAACTTGGTATGCTTGGTGATTGCCCAGCCCTCTAATTTGTCGAGGTCCCTCTGCAGGGCCTTCCTGCTCTTGCAGGAGTCAACAGCTCCTCCCAGTTTTGTATCATCTGCAAACTTGCTCAGTATCCCTTCCAGTCCTATGTTCAAGTTGTTTTTGAAGATGTTGAAGAGTACAGGGCTGAGGGTGGAGCCCTGTGGAACCCCACTGGTGACAAGTCACCAGTCTAATGTCACCCTATTCACTACAACCCTCTGTGAGCCAGTTGCTCAGCCACTGCATGATGGTTTGTCCATTTGTGTGCTGGACATTTTGCCCAGAAGGGAACTGTGAGAGATGGTATCAAGAGGGACGCTCCTGTTTGCCTTGGGCCAGCCCAGCATACTGAAGGTTTTGGTGTCTCCTTTTCCTCCAGTTTTTCCCCTTTCATCTCTTTGGATGTCACCAGTGAGCTGAAGACCACTTATTTCCCCATCACAGTTCCCCTGGGAAGCCTGGAAGCTGCAGAGAAGCCCTACAAGCACATTGGCCAGAGCGCTCACCCGGGCCAGGTCCAGAGAAGGGCAATATGGTTGATGTGATGGTGCACTGACACTCTGACTCCACAGGGTAAACAGAGTCCTTACAGATACAACCTGAAGGAATTAGTTGAAAGCCTGATCTGAAAATTGTCAATAAGATCTGAATAGGTCTGAGTGAAAATTTGCCATGTTATAGAAAAATGGATTTTTGCTAAAGTACCCCTTTATTATTTGCAACGGGTGTGTACTTTCCATAGAAAATGGTGTTTCCTCTAAGAAGTGTATGGTTGAATATAGAAACATTTTTGGTGGAGATACTCTGCCCTGTTCCTGTAGTTGTAAGGGACCAGGATGGCTTAGCCTTGCTTGCTCCCCTGGGCAGGGACATGCCCTTTGCCTTGAGTCCTGCAACGGGGCCTGGCCTCGTGTTAGAGGCATCCAAGGTGGGAAGGTGTGTCAGGGATACGTATGTGTGCACACGCACACCTGGACACAAACTCCTGTGCAGCGCTGTTGCCTTGGGTTCAACTTTCCTTCAGAGCCAGAGGAGCCAGCAAGGGGCTGAAATGGTGTGCAACAAGAGAGTGTGAGCCATCAGCATGAGGGTGGAACACGAGGCATCAGGGCAAGGCCAGGAGAAGGCAAAGGCAGAAGCCAGTAGGGCAGTAAAAACACTTTAGTCTCTGTTACTGTCTTTGCCTCCTTCTCCCTTGAGTCCACATCTGACAGTGCTTCCTGGGAGTTACAGGTCAGTCGATTTTTATTTTCTCCTGTCAGCTAATCCGTGTTCTGGCTCTGCCTAAAGTTGCTGTGATTCACTGTTCTTTCTCTTGAAAAATACCCAATCCTCAGGACTTTCTCACCATGTGAGACACAGTCTGATGTTACAGAATGCAAGGAGGTAATGTGGTACTAGGCCTGTGCTTCAAAATAAAGTATTTTGGGTTCGAGTCATGGTTTTCTCATAGTTAATTGTTGCTACAAGCTCCCAGTTTTCTAGACAATGTGTTCTTCAGAAAAAAGATTGAAGGAGTGCAGCAAAAAACCAAAAGTGGACAAAAATATTTCAGCTAAGATGGCTTAATAAGCACTTGTATGAGGGACAAATTGGGAGGTTGTAAACACAAGATAACGAGGATTTTTGTTTTTAAATTCTGAGAAGTACTTAAATGAAAACCTCAAATGCTATCCCTGGTGAAAGTCCAAGTAAGGTATATAAGGCATGCAGTTGTAGGGTAAAACAATAAATAAATAGATTCTTAAGGAGTCTTTCTCCTGGGGTTTTAAAAAAAAGGACTGCTTATTTCGTAATCTTTACAAAAACACAAAAGCAGATTATACGCGTTAATAATTATGCTTTGGGTCTATGCTTTTTTCTAGGAGTGGTTCATGGAGAGTACAAGTGGCCCTGGCTTAGTGAGTGAGCACTTGCAGTCTGATCTGAGCTCTTGCTGGCAGCGGGTTCTGGCCCTTGTACAGCTGTCAGCAAAGTCTGTGTGTGGTGACTGAGCAAGGCAGCACCTGTGCTGTGGCTGTTTCTCTGTGCACCATTGTGTCAGGAGGCCAATTCTGTCCCATGTCTGGTGGTGAAATGGGGGTACAGTGGGCAATGCCATAAAGTCAGCAACATTTTAAAAAAATAAAACTTTTTTCTTCATATGGATTTTATCTGAGCAAGCTTCTATAGCTGGTAGGTGAAAGTGTTAAACTCATTTTCATGTGTGTGTGTTTCTAACCAAGTATTGTATACTTCCTTCTTTTATGCTGCTGAAAGCATACTGTATCTTGCTAGAAGAACTGTTTAGTATGCTTCAGGACTCAGAAACTAATCTTGAAGTCTAGCCTTGAAGGGTATGATCTATTGCAATTAGAAATGTATTGCTTTGCAATTACTATTACCACTTGTTTTTACCTGCAGGCATAGAAATAAATACTTGTTGCCTGTGGATATTTATACCCTCTAAATCCTTGCAAAGAAGCCAGTCCTAATTTCTGCAGCTCTGCTGGGGTAAAGCTGATGCCTCCAAGTATCCCTTGCATCTTCTGAAAAGTACTGTAAGCAACCACATCTGGGTTGTAACTATGATCATGCAATTATTGTCACCTGTCTTCATCAAAAAGTTAGAAAACAAGCGTATTTAGAACACCAGTCTGATCTGAAAAGTCTGAAGACTGCTGCAGTAACCTACTTTTGGACATATTATGTGATTTCTTCATCTGGAGAATAATGATGCCCAGGCATCTTTTTCATGATTCACTCTTAAGCAATACTGGACAATGATGTCAGAGTTACTATGTCTGTATCATCTCTTGCTCTTGTGTATGATAACCAACTGTCATCAGTATTGTATTTTTGGATATACCAGGAATTAATATTTTGGATGTCTGTGCTGTTCAGTATCAGTTTCTCCATGGGCTGGATGGAGTTTTAAGGCTATAGGCTGAAATGGGGAGACAAAGCTGATGTAGGTTAGAAATACTCCCTGCCCCACCTTGCTCTTTGCATTTTTTTTGCTGTAAACTGAACATCCCAGGTCACCATGTGCTCCCTTACACTGTCAGGGCAATTTAGGGGATGAAGGTCTGTGCGTGGGGCCTGGAATGCAGAAGGATCATTGGCCCTGAGCCCTTCTGAAGGAAACCACCACAGATCAGACTTCTTCCCTTTCCCACTCATGTAAGTCTAGAGCAAGTCTATCACAGTTGGCCAAGGCTGGTGTAGCAGAAAGCTGAAATTATCCCATGTCAGAAACTGCAGGATTTGATGGATATTTTCAGACCCAATGTAGAGGTTGTTTAACCACCTAAAAGCAGATGGTGGCATTCACTGAGCGCTGTGTGTGAAGTGAAACGACTCACTCAGATCCTGCCTGGGCTGACTACTGCCAGACAAGACTGGAGACAGCGCAGTGGCACTTGTTGGGATTTGTTTATGGGAGCAAAATCTGGCATTATTCAGCATGTGTTGGGAGTACATGCTGGGGATCAAAGTGTCTTGTGAACAGTTAGTTTGATTGGAGTTGAAGGAGTCTGCCTTTAAAACAAGACATAAAGGGAGGAGAATTTGCTTTGCTACTTGCAGTGAGTTAAGGGGGGTGGCATCTCTTGGCTATTGCTTGCTAACCAGACACCATAAGGAAATGAAATGGAGCAATAAGGGACTGCTGTGTGCACCATATACTTGTCAGGTTAGTGTGCAATGCTGGATTGAGGAACGGTGGGATGCAGCTTTTTGCCACAGAAACATTTTGAATGAGTGCTTCCATCACCTCATCTAGTTATTCTTTCTTTAATTTCAAATTTTCAAACAAAACCTTTGACCTAGAGCTAAGAGTGGCAACACATTTTTTTATAAAAAAAGAAATTAATAGGATTTTTAAAGTAAAATTTGAAATTGTATTCTTTGCAAGCCTGTTCCTTGAGTGGGCTGTAGGCCTTACTGGAATCCTGTTCAGCTTTTACTCTCTGTAATGTGTTTAGGATGCTGACTGGTAGCAACTGAGAGAAACAGATCCTTCTCAAATTGTGCCTTATAAATCCTAAAAGTGTAAAATATATATCTCTTCCTATCAGATATCACAGACATACGTATCCCTACATCACAGTGTTCCTTGAATCCTACACAGCAATAGTTTAGGAGAGTTTTCATCATTGTTTGAGGGAGGATCATCATACTATAAGCCGTACATACCGCAAAGCAGAGTGAAATTTCTTTTGTACAGGAGCAAAAGAGATTTCCTGCTGATAGGTGAATGTAGGAGATATAAATACAAGAGCAAGGTTAACACGGGTGGCACACACGCTTTCACCTCTTTCGCTCAGTTAATCAGATCCTGCTGGCTTTTCTGTGGGCCATCCCTTGAAGTGGCCTGCTGTACTTTGGGTTCCCAGGGTCGCCCACACATGGGAAGAGAGGGAAAATCCCTGTTGAACTTGAAAGGTGGAAACACCAGGGGAAAGAATAGTCTTCTTGCTCTGCTCTTCACTGTGTCCCATTTTCCTCCCCTCTTCTGAATGACCCAAAATTGCCTCCTGCCCAGTGCAAGCGGGAGATTGCTACACATTCCTGAAACCACCCATCACTCCCACCAGTGCCCTTTGCTTGACATACACATACACAATATACCTGTAGGAACTGCAGCTTTGCTTGGCTTGCAGCACTGCTCACCAGCAAAGAGAAAAACTTGCTACGTATCCTACAATGCTGAAATGGGCTCTGTGGTTTTGTATAAACAATTCTCACATTATTGCATCCTCTCACACATGATTGTTCTGAAGCACTTAAGTAATATGAAATTATCCTCAATATAGCTGTCACAGGTGAAAAAAGCCTACAGTGTGTTTATGATGTGGTTCAAGCTACTCATTGATTTCTGGACCTACTGTAGCCCTTCAGGGCATATCTCAAAGCCAAGCAATGTCCTTGAGAGCTGGCTGTTGTATCTGGATTTCTGAATGAGGGGGAAGAAGTGCTTCAAAACCTTTGTATGACCTGACCATCAAGTCTGACTTCTCCCTTCGAGGGTAATTTGTATGTCCCCTGTGAAGAGGTGATTCTGTAATGCTATGAGTTTGGGTATCTGAAGACAATATAAATAGGTGGGATTTCAGGAACTCTCTTAGCTACTAGGATGTGATGAATTGGGGCATGCTCCCCTGTTTGCCAGAACATTTATTTCTCCAAAGTTATTTCCCTCTAGGCAGGGGAGCTCACTAGAGTTGCAGAGCCACACATTTTAGAAAAATGTAGTGTATTGGCGTCACTGCTTGTTCTTGAACTTGCAGGCACATAAAGTTAGCCTGCCAGGTGGTGCTAATAATACCTGGCTCTCCTGCTGGGCTCATTCTGGGGAAATTGCAAAGTATTTCTCATTAACAGGAGAATGATTATTGTCCGCATCTTTTTGGTGTAGAATTGGAGCTGCAAGGTATGAATTAGCATACCAAAGTCTCTCTGAAAAAAATTTTGGATCATAGGCCAGCCAGTTTTCTAGCTCTTGGGCAAAACTGCGTCTCTTCTTATTTGGGCATCTGACTACTGAGAGATGTTGGTAGATGGACACTGGGACTTGTCCTGTGCTCCAAGGGCCAGAAAAACAATATCCAATACTGGTACAGTGTCAGATTTGTTGGTTATTCTTGTTTGGGATGAAAATCCCAATCATATTTCTGTTCCTTCCAACTTGGAAAGGCTTCTTCCAGTAGAAGCCTTTCCCAGGAGACAACTCGTTTTCGTTTCTGACCTAGTAGGGAGAATGCCAAGGGATGCTTCTTCCACCCAGTCCTGAACACTCCATCTGTGGTTGAGGCTTAATGGATGGCAAATAGTGGCAGGAATTAAGAAACATGGATAGTCACTGACTCCAGTGCACTGCGTTTCTTCTCTGTGCTTCAACAGCTTCATTTGCAGAAGGGGATAAAGTTATTCTGATTCACTTCTGTAAAATATTTTATGATACTTTGCTGCTTTTTGTATTTTATTTCTTCTGCTGTTCCTAATTCTCTGACAATAAATTATGAAAGGGGGAAAAAAAAGAGCAAATATACATAGATTTACTTTCCTTGAGCACATAAGGATATATACATTTTCAGTGGACATATGGATTCCATCCTTTTGATTAGAGTGGAGGAAAACATTTCTTTCAATTGGATTGCTAGGAAACTGTCTCTTCAATGGGTTTGCTAGGAAACTGTCCTCAGTTACAGGCTTTGTAGTGAAACACTGGTTTAATGCTTTTGTAGTCTGGAGAACACATACTATGATCAGAGCTGCCAAAAAAGAAGCAATGTGTATAATATAAATATTAAAAAAATAAAAAAATCAGCTTCTTAAAATTATGTGCAAAGAAAATTTAAACTGGTTTATTGTAGCTTTTGGGTATTCATTAGTTATTTCTCTCACCAACTTTTAAGTATTTTTAAATGTTAGTTTTATCAGCCCATTTTCCTTGCTCCTATGGATTAAAAGTGGAGAGGAAAAAGGAATAGAGAAGTCTGAAGACTGGAAAAGTGAAAAATTGTTTTACTTGACAACCCCAAAAAATTATAAAATAAAAAATGTATAAGGAATAATTTATTTCTGGGGAGACAGTAATTTTTCATGTTATAAAGTTTCAGATAAAACTTTGACTTGCCCTAACGATGTCTAAAGCACTGAAACCCATGCCCCCAAGTCACAGCATGGGCATACCCAGAGCCTTGCAGTATGATTTTTGCAGGATAATTAGCATTCTGCATAACAGAAGGCAGAGCAGTGAGGTCAGGTTTCAAAGTGAGAAGCAAGCCTAGGTCCCCCGAAATCGAAATTGTGCGTATGGGTTAGATGTAACCAGCCTAGAAAGCTGGATGGTTCAGTTATTCCTTTAACCCTTTATTGATCAATGTATTTAGGTAAAGTGGCCATTTCTGAACAGAATGTGACACATAGCCACCTTTCCTGTTTCCACGGGTTTCAAAACAGATTCTGTGTTGGCTCTGCCACTGGTGGTCAAGTTCATAAATGAGCAGTATTCTATTCTGTGTACGTATATGTATCTGTAGATTTCAGTATTTATTTTAAGAGGCTGTGGGGTTCCCCCTTCCTTTAACTCCTCATAAATACATATCTTTTTCAGATGGGCTGCTTTTGCTGCAAAGCAAGGGCTTGTTCCCAGTATCTCTCTGCTGCTGTAACACTCTCATGGGAGAAGGTTTGTGGAAATTGGTATCACCATTAGAAAAGATGGATGTTTTAATGTTAACCACTTAATGTGCTCTTCTGGCAAGAGATGTTCCATTTCTGATTCCACCCCAGATTGCATGCGTGAACATGAGTAAACACTTAGGTCTATACTCACATGAGTCTACTGGAGCAGCTAACACCTGTAAAGGTCTGACTTCATCTCTCAGCTCCTTTAAGCTTAAGCAGTATGTAAGCACATAAAGGATTTTTTATTAAATGCGTCAAGGCCCTCAGATAATGCTGTATTGGAGAGTCAGAAAAGCTGAAATTTGTCCTCCTGAGAGTTGATATCTGGATGCAGGTTTGTGCAAGCGTTTTTTGTCTTTCTCAGTGCTTCCAGATTGTGAGATGGTGTGGAGCACAGTTGGGAAAAGGGGATAGTTTTCTGATGTTATTTTTGTTATGCATTCTCCTGGCCACTTTCTAACTGGTCAGCAGTTATAGTTTGAACTTCAAAAGCTTAAAGTAAGTAGAGAAATTCCACTGATAATCAGTGGGCTTTCAAGAGACATATTCTTAGAAGAAGCAATGATGGGGGAGGGGGTGTGTGGCAAGTTACAAATGAACATCAGTGACTCCTTTAGAGTTGCACAAAATTAACAGAAATGAGATCTCTAGTTACTGAAGAGAATCTTCGCTACTGAGATAGCTATTAAAATAAAACAATCAGAGATTATGGCACATGAGAGTCTTTTTAATTGTTAATTTGCCCACTTCAAAATGACCATACAGTGAAATCTCTGTCTTTTTAAATAACATTGTTTTCCTTAAAATTGGTTTCCCTTTTCAGTGTTATCTTTCTGAGAGCACTGTGGTGATATTGTTGGGAATTATCTATCCCGCACTGAGGAGTGCCTATCTGAGGCTAACACAGTCCTTGCAAAGTGCAAGGTAATTAACCATTCTCCTCCCCCTATTTATCTTGATTTTTGCTTCCATCTAGTTGTTTTTCATGCTTGTAAAGTATAATTTGCATAAAGTTTTAGCACTTTCTTCCTACACAGCCCCTCACTCTCTGGTCTTTCTCTCCACATCACTGCAATGAGCTGAGCATGAATTATCCCGGAGTAAGGGTGAGTAAACTGTTCTGCCCGTGCCCAGCAACACTGAAGACAATGGAGCACAGCATCCATGACTGACACAATTCTCACTCACAGAGACATTTTGTATGCTAATGAACCTCTGATGGCAAGACCAGACTTTTTTGCCACTAATTCTGGCAATATCTATCTCTGATGGGAACCTAATTTCCACCCACAAGGATCTTCAGGGTAAAGGAGTGAGCAAAGAATGATGCTGAGTACTGATGTGACTCTTCTCTTGGCTTCCCTTCTATGTTTTGCCCACAGCCAGGAAAACAGAGCCTCTAGACTAAGCACTTGGCACCTGGTATTTCCTTTCAAGTACTTCTATAAGGCAGGCTCCTTTCACCACTGAATTCCTCAAAGGAACTTCTCTTCAAAGCAGTCACTGCTTCCTTTGTAATTAAGCCACAAGGCATATCAGCGTAGCCAGGAAACGTTGACCCGAAAGCTGCTAAGTGGTGATGGTCAAGACCGAGCAGCTGCCATGACATGGCAATGTTTGAGATGAGTAAGAAGGGGCCTGGTTGCATTTTTTTGTTGTTTTAGGCGACATAAAACAAAGCAAACACAGAGGTACAGTGAGATTCAGGTACCTGTATTTACACGCTCTGTATCACATGCAAACCATGACTCTGAGTAGCTTTGCGGAAGGTTGAACACTGAGGGCAATTTTTTCTAGCCTGCTCTTAGCTCAAAGTCTGTGGCTTTCATTTTGGACACAAAGAAGGGCTGATGAGAGCCACAGTTTGTTTTTCCCAACTAGGTCAGCTGGTTTAATTAGAGACTCTGTGTCTCCCTCCACGTCTTACTTCCCCAGGCTACTCCAATGTTTGAATAGATAATCCCAATTCCTAATAATTACAGCTGCAATATTACATATTTTGCAGAGATAAGTCTTTCAACTGAAAATTTAGAGCTGCCAGTTACATCCTCTTGTATTAGCCCCATGTCACTAGGCATAGCCTGGCTTTACTTTTCTTGCCTTCCTTGGGCCATGCACAGCTTTTCCCAGGACTTCCAAAGCACTGGTCTGCAGAGGTGTCATTCAACACCAAACCAGATGGGGTGGTGGGACCATTGCGGGGATCCGTGCATTTCTGTGTCAAAACAGGTTATGGCAGTTTGACTGGTGGCTCTGCATCTGCAGGTGCAAGTTAATCTGATATTAGCCAGGTTTCAACTGATTTAATAACGTTCACACCCAAAGTTGGTTTAATTAACTTGGATTTAGACCAGGGCATAAGAGGGCACATGTCGGTTTGGTTATTAATCAAAGGAGTAGGAGCCAGCAGATCTATCTCTCCTCCCTTTCAAGCTCTCCAATAGATTAATGATGCGACCTTGGGCAGATCTCCAGGCATGTTTTTGCCTTGCTCTCCTTGGCCTGGATATAATCAATTCCTCAGAATAGATGCAATACTGAACTCACAGGCGCCTGTGAAACTTAATTCCCTGTGTGCGGAAAGGGTCTTGGCAGCTGTCAGAGAGTGCAGCTCCATGGGGAAGGGGCAGGGCTTTCTTGCTGCCTGATCCATCCTCTCACAGAGCAATCTCTGCCAGGAGTCATAGGTGCTGCCATCCATCGCAATGGTACCTGGCTCTAATCCTGAACTGAAAGTGCATGCAAGTGCATTGGAGATGGTTGGCATGGTCCTAACCAAGAGTTTGCTCTCTGTTTTGCAATATAGATGGGAAGTCCATCCAATGGCTCGTTTTCATTTCTATTTGGGCCGAGGCAAAATGGTCCTCTTTGGGAAACCAACTTTTTCCCTGTTTTGCCTCTGTGTGTGGAACAGCTGTAACAATATGTCTGGCACTTGCAGGGAGCAAAGGGCAGTGAGATCACTGCTCTGCTAAATTACAGCAAGTGCTGCTCTTGGTCAGCACGGGTAAAGCTTCTCCTATTCTCCTGCCGTGGACACAGCTGGGCACAGCTGCCTGCCCCCCAAGTACCAGAGTACTTCCTGCTGAAGGCCGGATTCCATACACCACTCTGTGTGGGAAATGTAGTCTTGTTGACTTCTTGGCCAACACCATTTGGCCACCTGCTGCTGTTGTTAACTGATCAAGCTTTTCTGCCTCTTCTTTTGCCAGTCAATCCGGCATGGAAAGTATAAAAGTCCTCCACAGTGATCTGTTAATTTTGTCCTGATGTGGCTTTACTGGTTTCTTCTTCTTCATATTTCCATTTCTGCTTATGGTTATTCTGGTTTGTGCTCTTCGGTTTGTTTCTCTCAGACAAACTGTGGTTTCAAAAGTGAGGGAAGGGACTCACAGGCTCACAGTAATTACTGTGGTTTTGTTAGGGTCATATTTTGGTGCACACAAATACTGGGTCATGAATCTCTCTTTGAAACATCAGAGGGAGTCTAGGGAGAAGAATTGTGATGCCTTTCATTTTTTCCCCCTCAGAACTGATAGTGATAAGAGATTCGCATTTCTTAATTGTCCACCCTGGTCCAGCATGAGCTTCTTGATCAGAACTCCTCAATAAATCAGATACTCCAGCCTCATGCAGGGGCTCTCCAAAAGAGTGGGAAGTGAGAAAACTGAATATGACTTTCTGCTCAGAGCCCACTTATGGGTTTATTTAATAGATGGAGTTTGCACACAATTAACTAATTATGAGCAAAGTTAGCGCTTGTGGTGAAGAGCCGGCCTTAGAAAATAAGTACTCAGCTTCATTTGAAGGACAAACACTTGACACTCAATGTGAACTTAAGCAGGAACTGACTTTCAAAGGGAAAATTGTCTGTCAGATTTAAGTCTACACACATATTCTCTTCAATATTTGGGATTCTAAGCTCTTTGAAGGTAGTCTCTTCACTTCCCCACAAAGCACTTTTTTGTTCACCTTCACAGCAATTTTCTCTCTTCCCTTTCCCCCTCACCCCCAATCCTCTTAATGTTACAAAAGAATTCGCTTCTGGGATGAGATTCTGCTTGCTGAGTTTCAGCCCCAAATTATATTTTAGAGATGACTTTGAAATTCCCTGTAAGTGTGCTCTCATTATTGGATATCTTTGATACAACTTTAAATACAACTGTGCAGACATCGCTGCCATTAGTGCTAGGAAAATATAAAACCTGCACAGAGAAAGCAATAGTCAGAGCCAAAAAGCCCCTGTGATAGATAAAAGTATGGGTATGTTTCAGATATGGGACCCCGGCTTCGTAAACATTGTGAAGCTCTGAATTAGTCACTTCACACAATATTCTTAGGGGAGTTTTAATCAGACCGTGTTGTGCAGGGGCTCATCCTGAATGGATTTAGCCTGGAGAAATCACCCTATTCAGAAGCGCTCTTTTTTTTTTTTTTTGACACTCCTCTCTCCTGGAGATCGGAACAGCAAAAGAAGAGAAGATGTCAAGCAAGAGCAGGCCAATCAAAGCAGTATTGAGCTCAATACAAAACACACTTGAAGCACGTTCACGATAAGCTACTGCAAACCACATACTTTTTCAACAGACTGGAGGACTGGTTCCCAGCTGGAGGGAAACACTGGTCATGTAAAGAGAATGTGGACATCACAGCTGAGAGTAGAAACTCCCTGTCGCTGATGTCTTTTCTAAGCCAAAGCCTTTTTGTATTTTTCAGACTGCTGAAACTCCTCTTCCCAGGGGTCAAAGAAAACAGGCTAAACTCAGAGGTGAAATTTACTGCCCCAAGAATTTTATAAGGGTGGACAGTGACTCATCATCCCTCACCTCTGCAGATGGCAGCCCTGTGTATTTGGAAGTGTGCACAAGTTTCCTGTGCAGCCAGGGCAGAAGGGTGCAGCAGAAACCAGCCCGTGCCTGCATGAGCCCTGCCACAATTTGTGACAAACTCTGCTCTGCCTGCGACTGTGGGTGCTCTCCTGGGACAGGCTGCCAATGCAGTAGGTGAGCAGTATCACAAGACCAAGCAGTATCACTGCCACAGCTTTTGTTTGTCACCACAGTTTTCCTCCAGAATGGAAATGGAAGGTTTGTGGGTTTACTCTTTTTTGCATACTATAGAAATTTTCATGTACTATATGACGATGTGTACCACAGCCCTCACCATTTCAAAGTATCGTCATATAAGAGGTGCTTTGAGATCATGCTCTCAGCATAGAGAAGAAGAAAAGTAGCAAACTTTGAAAGGTTTCTTATAGGGTTTTATGAATAGGGAATTATGAGTGGCAAATTGTTCCAGGAGGCTGGAAGTTTCTGAGGTGTGCATGTGCAAAAAGACCTGTCAAAAAATCAGAGTTCCTTTACACGAAGCTCTTCTTGGCTGATTTGCTCTATCAACAGGATATGTTGTACTGATCCTCAAGGAGCAAGAGGAGCTAAGTGTTTCTGAAATCCTCCTGCTGTGTCATTTTGAAAAGTGGTATTCATGTAATGTGTACCCTGGATCTCTTATCGTCAAGCCATTGTTCTGAATATTTCTGAAATCCTCATGCTGTGTTGTTTTGAGAATAGGTATTCAAGTACCACAGATTGCTTAGTGCTGAGCCATTTCTTTCCCATGTCAGAGATGACAGAAAGAAGCAGATGACAATATGGCTGGCACTGGTGGAGAAAATGCTATTAAAACTCATCAGAGGCAGGATCCAGGGTCCCTTACTGAGATATTATTTGATCAATTGCGATGCACACGGATTAACAGGGAGATGATCCTGTCTTAACCAGCTGATAAAATTTTTATTTTAAGGCAAGAGTGCAAAGAACTGGCAAGAGCAGCCGGAGATATAATTTATGCAGGCTTCGTGATGCTTTTGCCACAGCAAAAAATGCAAAAAGCCTAATGTGTGAGGTCAGCAGTATGGCACAGGGGGTGATGTGCTTGAATGGATTAAGGGGTGGCCTCAATATAGACTACAGAGAGATCATACTGCTTTGGTGTGACATAAATGGGGGAGCAGAGAATTACATGGATGAGAACTGGACTCGATTTGTTACTCTTATTCATACTATTTATCTGAAGCCTAAGGAAGATGAAAATACTATAAAGCAAAAATATTTGCAGATAATGCAGAAATAGGGAGTGCTGCCACTACAAAGAAGCTACATGTGTGAATGGGAAGATGAATGACCTAGATAAAACTAAAGTAATGAGGAGCTGGACAAAACAGAGGACCAGACTCTGAAATATCATACTATGCAGAAATACAGTTCAGGAAAATTTAGTTCATGGGTAGCAGAAGAAATTTGAAAGAGGAAGATTAAAACTGGTGCATAAATGTGTAGAAATTTATAGAGATCTTTGCAAATATTACATAGTGGGTTTAAGTTTCTAGAAATTACCCCCCTTTAGTACCACACAGACCATACCTGTACAATCATCCTAATTTCTGATCAACCGAGATTAAATTATTATTATAGCGATAGACAAAGTCATAGCAAGAGCAAGCAGAATAATGCAGGGATGGAGCGAAACTAGTTGTCCCAAATATACCAAAGAAATTAGGGCTGTACTCTGTTGAAAGAGAAGACTGAGAGGTGAGATCATTTTGCTCCATGAAGATCTTGAGGGAATAGGAAGAATGGTTGATGCAAGACAGTTTGAATCTGTGTCAAAGGCAAGAAGCAGAGGGCACAAATTAAAGTTTTGCATTATGTGGAGGGAGGTCCCGCAAGGAATTTAGTTTAGAATTCCTTTATGCAGGGAGCACATAATATACAAGATGCTGAAAAGTGCACTCTGCTATACAAAAAGCCCAATGGGAACACAAATTTTTACTGCTATGTTCCCCAAAGCCACATCTTTGTCTGAAGAGTGCTTTAAAGACAGCACCATTCTTCTACAGAATACAGGAGAGGGCTATAAGAAAAAATAACCTATCTCATCCTCGTGAGAATACTCAAAGTGTTTCTCCTGGATTATTGGTAGCATTTTCGGAGAGATTGGATGTCTGAACCCTTTCAAAAATTTCGGCTGTGAAGGAATTGTTGCCTGGAAGAGTCGGTGAAGTGGCTTTGAAATTACACAGGACTGGAACTGAAATTATGAGAGCCCTTTGGGATGTAGGACTGAGAAGACTGAATTTCTGCTTTGACTTAGTTTTTGCTAGTTTGAAAGGATTAATAATACTGCAGCAGAGGAGATAAAAAGCACATGACAAAGTCTGTAAGACACAAATGAAATGTGGCATTATTTGAATGACTAAAAAAATTACTCGGATGATACATAAGAAAAGGATTTATTTGGGATCGAGCTGATTGTGCAGTGAATGCAGATGAATTTACCTGTTCCTCTGACACTCAGGTGAAGGATGGATGAAAATCTGAAGTCTAATAACAGGAAAGTCCTGAATTCCCCCATCTGCCCTTTTCTTTCCCTCTCTCTCCTACTAGTTAAGTGAAATAAATCTGCAGAGTATTGGCTTACTGAAAATAAAAAAACCCATAAGTTTTTACCCCACTAAATTGTGTCAAGATTTTTTTTTATGCAAAGCAAACACTTGTAAAATGTTTGCAAAAAAGTATGACTGAAAGAATTGTGTTTGGCTTCTCTTCTGCTCCTTTTCATTAGGGGATCTGTGGGTTTCCAGCATTTGAAGGACTCCTTGACCTGTCAGTGACATCTGCTAACATATTACATCTCAGCCTTGCACACAAACTGCTTGCAAGACAGTCTGAATCCAAACCTCTGAAGCAGAGCAGCAGCTGTAAATGAGTCTTTCATACAAAATAGAAAAGAACTAACCCTATTACTGTACATGTCCAAAAAATGTAGGCTGTAACCCTTTGATGTCTGCAACTTGATTTTCCCTTTCTTCCCTCAGTGCATGCACTGTCGAGCATCACTTGCTGACACCAAGAGAATTGAATGCACAGAGAAAGACAAGCAGAAAGGCACCTGATCCATTAATTTACAGCATAGAGTATATAGTGCTGTACAGTGAATTATTTTTACATAGGTAATTAATAATGGAGAAACAATGTAGTGACAGTGTAAGTCCTAGGGGAGAAAATTGTCAGCCTATTTATTCATTTATTCTTTGCTAACTAAATTGATGGGATAGTCTGATGCCTTTCTGGATTCCACACGGATGATGAAACTGCAAACAAGTTTCATTTAAATAACAGGCAAATCTTCCAATTAGTCAAAGCCTAATTCTTATGCCTTGGAATGATGAACTGCATGTACTGTGACCTCTGTCAGTTTGAAGGGGAAAAAGCTGTCGACCAAAAACCCAAGACATTGATCTGAACATTTTAGGCACCAATTCAAATACATTAATCTAGTGTGATTTGCCAAGATTCTGTAACTGTCTTCTGGATTCCTAGGTTCATGTTAAATGGGATATCATTAATTCTTTCATATAAACTCATCTTTTAGCTATTGGAGAGTTTAGTGTAACTAAAGAGCAGTTCTCAAGAGTATGTAGAGGATAGCACTGGATTCTGCTCTCTAATGCATGGCCACGTCCACTCCTCTGTGTGGTTTATGCTTCCAGAAATTGCACCTTGCACAGCAGCTGAAACCCCAGTTTCAGTAGGGGAAGGATTTTGATAGTAAAGAAGTGTTACTAATCTAAAAACAGATTAATGGCCAAAGACCACAAACATGAAGCAAATATCCCATGGCCATTTCTGTCACGAGGGGACTTTATGCAGGGAAAAAGTGAGCTCCCAAAATGCATTTTTTAAAGTAAAAAAGGTTGCATTTTTTTTTTCTGGCTTAACTTTTCTCTCAGATTTTGTCTACTTTTGCACCTGTTTATTTTCCTGTCCTTGTAAGTTAAGGATCACCTCTACTTCAATATTCTAGCATTTTAAAAATACAAACTGTTGACTAGCATACATGTGGAGGAAAAATTCCCAGAGCACAGTGAGTAAAGAATGATTTTTGCTATAACTAGCTACAGCTGAATCATGATAGATCATGCTATTTCATTGAATTTATCTTCTGAATATTAGATTTAAGAAGCTGTGTCATGTTGAAATATTGAAATATCTCTGATATTATCCACTGTAATCCATTGTTGGAAGTTTTGAGAGGGAGAGGGCAGTGGGAGAAAGGGCTGGCTGGTGTTAGATAACCAATAATCTGCACAAACTCTTGGAGCTGGCAGCAGAGCTGCAGTCTCAACACTAGTTTCAGCCTGGGAGCGATTGACACTCCCTGTACCAGCTATTTGGCTGGAACTTAAGTATGTCACTTGGCACTGAGAGCTGATAAAAGCCCTGTTATTTTCCAGGCTGAGAGCTAAACGAGACTGTAGCCTTCCTAAACCATTGCACAGTGCTTATAAGGAATTGTTGGTTTATCTGAATTAATTTAATCAACCTGATCATTAGATGAATTTGCTACTTCCACACTTTATTCTAATTGTGTTTGCTCATATGCATATTACACTTTTGCCCAGTTATTTAGTTCTAATTAATAAATTGGAAACAAGCATGCTGTGAATGCTTCCCAAAGAGGATCTTCCTGAAATGGAGGAGTCTGCAGGGAAAACAAGCAGGACAGCAAGACTGGTAGGTGTTCTCCAGAGCCATCCTTGCAGACCACTGAAATCTGGGGCTGGAGCTGGAAAATCCACCATCCATTGAAGGCCTGGCATCTAAAGCTAATCCATTTCCTCTCTGAAGTCTGTGCATACCGCATAACTTCTGTGTTATTTGTAGGGTGATTGTTAATGTTTGGGACATAAGCGCAGTTGAGAACAGTAAAACACTTATTGTTAAACCAAAGGAATATGTCAAGGAGGCCCGACACGTGCCCCTCCACTGTACTTATTCCCAGGGTCCTTTTCTTTCCACGTTCTCCTCTCACAGTGCTCTTTGTGGTTGCACTGTCCATCACATCCCACTTCAATTCCAAGCTGGTGGACAAAACAAGCTCTTCCTGCAGAGCAACACTACAGCTCATGGTATAAAGCTTTCACTGTGGCAGCTGTAAACTCAATGCTTTTTTAAGAGGAAAAAGTGTTTTTTATAGACTAGGTCTTTTAGGCTGAAGTAAATAATAATCTTATTTTTGTTCTATTCAAGTACCTTTTATATGTACTTGGCTTCTGTCATCTTCCTGAGTATGGAGATATCCTGTAACTGAGAGATGGAATGGGTGTTGTCATCTCTCTCTATTGCCAAGCCAGTAGCATTTTATGTGCCATGTATTGAAGTAAGACTGATGCTTGGCACAGCTTTGCAGTGCAGTGATCTTGTGTAGCTGCTGTCAGGAGTAAAGTGCTGGCTTTGAAGGAAGCCAGACTGGAGCTTAAATACACCACAGTATATATGCAGGAACACATTACTAAATATGACCAAGAAAATATATCTTCAAAGTTTTAGAGAGTATGTACTTCTCCCACAATTCTTTTGTATTGGGATGAAGTCAAAATCTTTTGTAACAAAAATCTGGATGCTACACATGGACGCATTCTTTGGAAATAGCATCTGGTCTTTGAGATGCTCTTATATAAAGCACTTGAGAAAGATGTACCCTTCCTCTTTGAGGTGAACCACCATGCAGCATATAAAGAGAAGGATGCCGGCATCAAAGGGCCTCAGGCTCACCGGCTGATAGGAGAGGCCAGGTCAGAGTTGGCGTAGTGGTGTGTTGCTGCTGTCCACACTGGTGGATTATGAGCGTGCTCCCAGCCCTCTCTAGACCTGTGTCGCCTACTCCTCTGAAGTTGTGCCCAGGCGAGGTTTGGAGGATGGATGGCACTGGTGAGCATCTGTACCCATAGCATGCAGATGGGGCTGTGTGAAACCCAGGGAGGGGCAGCAAGGGGACAGGGACCAGTGGGAACCAGTCATGCTGTGCCACTTCTCCTGCTCGCTCAGGGCTGGAGGAGTGCCAGGGAAGCACCCAACAAGTCACGGTGTTGGCTGTGCCCCACTGCACCTCATACTGGGTTTCAGCCTCTTCTGCAGGAGCTCTTGCATTCTGAACAGGTCCTCAGTCACTGGAGCAGGGCTGGAGCTGCCTTATCTTGTACAGACATGAATCCCCTAGTACTGGGCTGGTGGCTCTTCTGAGGGGGAAGCTTTGGTCTCCTATTATCTTCCTTTGACTGAATGTTTTGTGCTGCTTGGAACTTGGACATTTGTTCCCATTAAACATTTTAATGTTGAATTTGTGGAAAAAACTTCTACTAGAAAACTTTCTGATCAAGTCAAGTTTCAGCCTTATTGATTCTACAAGCCTTCTCTGTTTTAGCAAGATGTTGGGGTTTTAAAATGCCTCTGGGAACATTGTATTTTGAGCTTTTTTAATTTGGAGAAAAATATGACTGTGGCAGGGAATGGTGTCCATCAGAGAGGAAGAGGTTATATGGAAGCTGAAGCAGTAAAGTTCTCAGAGAAGAACAAGAAAAGAAAGACAACGTGTAGTTCAAGATGCCTGAAAATGAAAAGGAAGACAATTTAATGAAAAACTGTGTATGCTTTCAAAATAGTTAAACTAAAATATAATCAGCATTACATCATGAACTGTGCACCAGCCTCTCTGGATTTTAGTAACTTGAGAGCTTAAGGAGTTAATTTTTTTTCTGCCTTGTTTACTGTTTTTCTGCCCCACTGTGAGTTTTTTTTTAATGTCAGATCTACATTGACACTTATATCAAAAAGCCTGTGATTTAACTTGATAGATCAGCTACTGTGAGGGGATAGGGGTGGGTAACTGACCCTACTATTGAGATATATGATGCTTATTTAGAGAAATGACATATATTTTTGATGAGATGTACAGACACAAACTGCAAACTTCTGATTCAAGGTTACTTACAAAAAAGAAGGAGAAAAATAAGCTGTTTTTTTTTTTTAGTTCTGCCCTCCTTTCTTTTACTTGAGATAGAAAATAGAGAGTTTTCAACATTAGAAATACTGTATACTGAGGATGACTCACAGAACAAATGAACTGTGATACCACTTGACACTTACATGGGAACAATTCAGCAGGGATAATGGTTTTAGTTAGGTGATGATGGAATTTGGAGTTCTTGTTTATGTTTACACAAGTACAACTTCAGTTCATATGTACAGAGGATGTCACTCCTGAGATTAGGAGATTCCCAAATGCTGCCTGTAGTATTTCAAAAAGGTGATTTGTGGGAAATAATGCTCTCCTGATGTGTTTGTCTGATTCTAACTATTTGAAAGACAGTCAAGAAAGAGATCCATAAGCTTCAATAATATCTTAGACGAAAAGTCAATGCTTCTTAAGCCACACCTGAAGATAGAAGAACATTCTTTAGTGTGGTTGGATGGGAATTCTGCATTAGCCCTTTCAAGGGAAAATGCTGATTTGCTGTAAGAATTTCAGAAAATGAGCGGTTTCATTTAAGTGAATTATTTGTTAATAAATCACAATGCAATAAGAAATATCTACTTTACTATGAACAAAACTATAAACATTGATTTTTTCAGTCAGAAACAACTTTTTCCTTGTGTAGTAATGATAAACTAGGTCAAATGAAACATTTCAATGGGAAACAACTGAATTTTTCGCTGTTTGTTTTTGCAGAAAAAGATCCTTTGCCTCTTAAACTATTCTCTGATTCCATGAGATTTTATTTTTGAAATGGCAAAAATAATTTCAATATTAAATCTTTATGGGTATGAAAATTATTTGCTGCCCAGCCCTTCTTTCTAACAATGTCTTGATATCTCTCTCAGAAAGTTTACAAATAGGCAAATTTCTCTGCATCTCTTTGTGACAGACAGGAGTTCAGTAACCAGACTAGAGATTTATAATTTGTTGATTTTTTCCCCCACAGGCTCCTTTGTGAGGAACTGTGACGTGATGCTTAACTTACAGTTTTCAATAGCAAAAAATAAAAAGCCCCAAAAATGCTGGAAATACGCATTGCAACTCTCCATGGTAGCTGAAAGAATCTGAAAATCTGAAAACCCAGTCTTTTTTCCATTTGTGATTATTTTGTATAACATTTTTTCTTTTTGTCTATTTATGACCATTTTTAAATGGCTTACATAAAAGGTCTTCTTTAAATCCCTTGCCTTTTACTAGACCAAAGCCTCCTGACCATCAGAAAATGGATTATTTTGGGAAGAGTTCTTAATGAATTGAAAATTGAAAACTAGGCCATTAATCCTTAACATTGGGTGAAAATTCTTCACATAACTCTTTATTGTCTTAGTGTCATTGGAAGTAAGGATAGGAGAATCTTTCACGAAAAGCATCAAAAACAGCCATAGCAGAAGAAGACAAATTTAAGAGAACCTGCTTGGATACCAGAAAACTGCAGTGATGAGTGATCTTCATCGGGCTCTGGGGTTTGGGTGAAACTGCCTATGTAAATCAGATACTGAGAAATTTTTTTCCCGAAAGAACAGACTGTAACAGCAGGGTTTTTGGTCTCCAGTTAGTCCTTCACGCTTATGCAAGCTGTGTGAAGAGATTTAGGCTTTTTCTGGTAGAAGTTGAATAGACTTCTCCTGGTTGACCACCATCTCAAAAAATTGAAGAAAGCTCCTCAGGGAGTAGCAACTTAAAGAAACTCCTAGATATAATAGATAATTTGGGGAGGGGCGCTTTTTGTTTATTTTGGTTTTTTCCCCCCTTGCTATTAAGATGGTACATCCAACCCCATTATTGAGCTAGAAACAGTTGATTTCCAGCAAGGAATCACATGGTAATACTTTATTAGTGAATTATGCAGCCATCACACCAGGCCATTGGAGGAAGTAAATCTGATTGCACTATAGCTTTCCAGTAGGACTAAATGAAACAAAGAGACTTTGAAGAACTTGGTGTGGCCTCCTCTAAAATTACTCAGGTCATTTGCAAGTCCTTCGCAGTTTCAATTGCAGTCCTACAACTACCTATGGTTATTCGTTAATCAGATACTTATAAATATGCAAGGAATTGAGAGGGACCTTCAATCTGTAAGCAACCCACCTGCAAGAACCTGTAATTAGGGCTGCCGTATTTCCAAAGGTGTCAGACCTGCTGAGCATGTGCACCCCAGTGGATGTGTGTCAGAGCCACCAGATGACTGCAAACCCTAGGCAAATATAAAATAATCTTGAAATATGTCCAGAACAAACAGAGCATGTCTGGGAAAACTCATTTATCCAAAGTGGCCCTAACAATGGTGCTTCACATCGGGAATTGCAGGGAAAACTAGTAGTATTGTACTAGATATTTGAATCCTGCCATTTCATACAATGAGACAAAGAGGACTTGTGAATCAGACAAGTGAATCTCAGTTGTTATGTGTGAATTCGAATTGGTCACATTAACCACTGGGTTAACAGGAAAGCACGTGGCAATTTCCAGGAGAGTGATAGGTCCTATACCTAGACAGTGAGAACAAAGAAATGCCTTGGATTCTGTCTGTTTTGAATTTTTCATTTGTAAAAATTAAAATGGTCCTTCAAAACTTGGCAGTAGCTTTTAGTGTTCATTTCATCCCCAAACTGCTGTTAATTGTGACTGTTTAGCAGGTATGTATTAATATCAATGTAATGCTTCTGAACTTGCTTTGGATGTCCCTATTGTAGGCAATGTTGGATAGGTTGTATCTCGGTTTTGATATTTAAGTCCCCTTTCTGATTCTTCAGCAGAATAGAAATTGGGCTTGCGATTTCTTCCAGAGCACTTCTGCAATACAGTTTTTATTACAAATGATGCCACTTTAGGCAGGATAGACACAAGCAAACTGTAAGCTCAGAATTGCCCATTGTAATCAAATTGGCTATTTTCCAAACAATTCACAGTCTCTCTCCCAGTGTGACCTTTCAGAGCCCTGCACTCAGCAAAATAGGGGTATATTACCTTTCATGCACTAGTGTTCATTTTCAGGAGAAAGCCAGGATTATTGTTCAAATTCTGTACAATTACACCTGAGCACCTCATTGTTTTGGGGGGGGGGCAGGGGGGCACACACAAAACAGTCGGGTTGGCATTTGGTACAGAGATGTGTCTGGCCTTACACACAGCAGGGCAGACAGAAAACACTAAAAGCACACTCTGCAGTAAATATGTGACAAACTGAATGCCTAGAAATAGAATGGATACTGCCCCATTTGTCTGATTATTCTCGCCAAGCCGCGCTGATGCTTTCCAGAGGTGTAATTGGACATAATGCATATGTTGAGCAGGCGATGGGGGAAGATGGGACAAAGAAGATAACTTATTTTAGGTGTTACCTAAACAGGTAAAAGAGCAAATGAGATCTGGAATTGGGGATCCTTTAAGTTGGGGCATTTAGGCTCTAGTCTGTTTCCCACTTTCCTGTTCTCTCCCCCAGCATTATAGCTGCTCTTAGAAACCTTTGGGTTTATATAAATACTTCAGGAAAATCCAAACAACAATAGATTGCCTAGCAGAAAATTATTTACATGAAAACTCCTGCCTAAGCATAATTTTTCCTGAGATGACATCTGCTTTGAAAATACAACACAATTTCATCTCAGATGTAAAAGTAACACCCTGCCCTTTTTTTTTTTTTGCTGACACCAAGAGATGCATAACTTGCTGACAGTATGTGGTTGATAGCTGTATCAGTCAATCCTAAATAGTCTATAAATCCATGTACACTGTAAAATATCATTGATTTATGTAATTGGGAATTTTTAACAATACAATTTTGTGTAACTATGTTTGTTTTTCCCTATACAGAACCATCTTCCCTGTGAATCTGGAAGCAGTCTCTGATTGTACAGAACCACTATGTATTCCATCCTCGTGCTTCCCTGGAGTATAAGTTATGATATATCAGCATTGTCTTTGAGGTCTACCAAATCTGTGGATATGCAATACGCTGAAGTGTGGAGATGGAATGAAGTTGAAAGGATTCATGAATAAAATGTAAGTGGATGATACTTCAAACTAAAGCACAAATACTGCATTGTTTAAATCGAAAGAAATAGCTGCTTTTGCTCAAGTAGGAGCAGTAGCAGTAACAAAAAGCTAGGATTGTTGTGGCCTTTGGTCTGGGGCTCAGCTGTTATCTGAGAGTGGCACACAGAGCTGCTGGAATACTGTCTTTACACATGATGGTCGCAGGTGAACTTTGGTGAAGAAAGTAAATACTGTACTGGGTATATAGAGAGTCTTACAGATCTGTGTGAGAAACTTTGCCAACTCTAAGCAATCACCCACAACCTGCAGTACCTACAGAAATAAATAAGGCTTTCAATCTAAAATTAATGATAAATGAAAAGAGCTATTCTGCCCCTGGCATTGTCAATTTTCTCTTCCTTTTCAGGGAACCTGATTATTCATACTTAGTATATAAACATACTGCATGAGGTAAATAGGTACCAAGGCTAGTGCTGGTTTTGAACATAGATCATCATTTTACTTACTCCCTTACATCATTTAACTTTGTTCTGGTGACCCTGGGACCTGGTAATACACACTGCAACCAATAACCATAACTCCATGATCCGTATAGAATACGTGAAGGATGGTGGCAAGTATGTAATTTATTACCTTCTGTAGTGCTGTGTTATTATTATGTGACTGTTATAGCATTCATAGTTTGACAGATTCCTATTAGCCAGTCAGTCAGAGTATGTAGTGTATTATTTTACCAATACCTGATGCATATCAATAAAGTGGGTGAACACTGCTATAAAGGAACAGGTGAATTGGCTTGGATGTTGTAATCTCCCATTCTGAGTTCTCACCTGAAACATCAGTTTAAGCTGACTGATACTTTTGTAAGGCTTAGAAAAGTCTGGGTAACTTTCTTCCCTCTTTGTCCTGAATCCTTGAGAAGAAGTGTCAAAACAGTACAAGAGGTTATTTTCACCGTACTACCATTCCGACAGGAGAAGTAAAATTTACGAGAAATCCTGTACTGTGAGACAACCTGTTCTCACAAGATTTCCAGCCCATTAACTCAAGAATCAGATTGTTTGGATTAGGTTTGCACAAACAGCCAAGCTTTTCAGGTGCTTATCCAAAAGGCATTGAACCAAATCTTTTGAGGTTTCCCCACATACTTAATATATTATGCAAATATTTACTATATGCAGAGAGGAGAGCAAGATGGGAAAAATCTCCTTGTCCAGGACAAGCAGAATTAGTTATTGCTGGATGAGTAAAGATATCATGATTTCTGCTGGCTGGACAAAAACATCCGGAAGGAGAGGAAACACAGACAGAAAGTGTCACAGGCTGAGGGTGACTAAAAGGAAGGCTGGAGGTGGAAAGCAGTGAGTTGCTGGAAGGTCTGGAGAGGAGGTGGAGCATCATATAGCCATGAAACGGTCTCTCAGATTGTGGGGAACGCAGAGCTAATAAAAGAAAAAGATATGAGCAGGGATAGCTGTGATTCTGGGGGCGAGGAGCTGGGTAATACAGCCCCTATGCCTGCATGTGGCCAGAGCTCAGGTCACAGCTAGTAGTCTCGTGGGGGCCAAACCAGAGCTGAGCTCGGGGGTGTCAGTCCTGCAAGGCACACATGCTGCTGCTGTTCTCCTGGGGGCAGAATAGCTGCCTGGACACTGTTACATCCCTGCCTGTACACTTCATCCTCCTGCATTTCTGAGAGACAAAGCTTAGATCAGCCAGTAGTGATTATTTCAGGATTGTGAAGTATAATATTCTGATTGGATGAAATACATCTAAAGAGTATCGATCAAAATTTGAGAAAATACATAGGAAAAAAATGCAAGTGATCCAGATTTTTTTTCAGTTATTTCCATTGCACAGGCAACCTAACACAACATGTTGTATATAATTCAACCATGCTGTCAGTTTTTACTAGGAGTGTAATCAATATGATCTTACAAATTTTAATCAAGGTCTCTGAAACAAGCACTTGTTATTATATAGATTCTTACCTAATGCTTTGCAGCAGTATGTTAACAAGCTGAGAGGAGGTGTAAATCTTTAAGAAGAAGCAGTCTGACTGTGGAAAGACCATGATTTCTGCCTCACCCAAAATATGATTGGCAGTAGCATAGACAGAAGGGACTGTGTATAAGGTAGTCCTACTGCTCCTGCTTCTGAGGGGTAATATAATTTTAAAGTACCAGCACAGCTGTGTCCCTTCACAATTTCATAATGGTCAAGCAAACAAAGTATGATACTTTGTGTTACTCCATGATGAACTGCTAAGCAAAGATGTACTCATCACGGGCTGTAGAGAGGCTCTTTTTTGACATGACTAAAGGAAATTTCTGCAGACACTCAAACTGCAGGTGGAAAGAGAACAGCATTGAATGAAGACAAGGGAGGGAGTCAAACTGCTGCTTGCAATTCTGGTTAGCTGACCTGAGCTAAAACACAGGGTGAGCTTCTCTCCACCTAGCTTTAGACATTTATATGGTAATAATTTAAGGATTACCTTCACTGTAGAATTTCTTTGTACTCTATAGAGAGAAAAAGGCATTTTTAGGGAGATTTTTTTAATTGGTTTTAGGTGTCTTCTGTAGGATAAGCTGATTTGGGACCTCATATTTATTATTCTCATAAACGAATATAAGGTTCAGCAAAAATGACTACACATGGTGATGTCTAATCAGAAGAATATTTCCCTCTCCCTCACCAATGATGTTAACATTTTATTCATTGTATCTTGCATCAGCTATGACATCACAATAAGTTTTGCATGAAGGTACTCAAATTTTTTAAATAAACTCACAAGAGATGCTTTGTTTTCTGGTCAGTTTAAGAAGCTACCTAAGGAAGTGGTGGAATCACCATCCCTGGAAGTGTACAAAAAATGCGTGGATATGACACTTGGGGATATGGCTTAGTGGTGCACATGGTGTGCTAGGTTAATAGTTGGACTCAATGATCTTACAAGTGTTTTCCAACCTTAATTGTTCTATGAATTGATGATTCCGTTATTTTTTATAAGCTCTATCAACCTTGGGTGACTGGCAGAAAATATACAAGTTACTCTGTCTTCTTCCACAGTGTTTAAAAATGTCTTTGAGAGGAACGTGCATGGGATGTTCCTCTACGTAATTTTCTTCCACATCTTTGGTACCAATCAAAACATTGCTCCTCAGTGGCACACCATTGGGTTTGTAGTTCGATCCCCCTCTAGACAAACTAAGGAGATGTGTGGAAAGAAGAGTGTAATATCATTATCACAGTGTCTCCAGCGAATCCACGTGCAAGATGAGGCACCACTGGATGGGACAGTGCTGTCGATGGGATTGGTGGTGCCACTCCAGAGAGGCTGTCCTGCCTCTTCCATAGACATGGTAGCTCACAGACATTATTTTCACAAAGGATTTCAGCTCAGCACTAGGCTTTTGAGTTTTTCTTTGGAGATGTTAATTTAGGATTAGTTAATGCTGAGGCTAAGTATCTATTTGTAGGTACTGTAATATTTAACACTGACATCTAGAGTAGGGTCTCTCATTCTTGCTCTTTTTCATTTAGTACTCTTCATAAATATTGAGGAAACCAAGGATGGAGAAACTGAGTCTAGATTTTTCAGTCTTCATCACGAAGATTAATTTTTCAACCAAGCCAGAACTGGTGCACAGAAATTAGCTGGTACTTAATTACTTGTTCCTTTGCAAAATTTATGTCTTAGATCTAAGGACACCTTCCTCCTCTGTGTGGAAACATGCACCTCAAAAGTGAAAACTAAAAAATGTAGTTTTCTCCAAAATAGTTCTTTATCCTTTTCTTCCCCCAAGAAATCTTCTGTGCTGAACAGTTCAGCTAAAAGTGAAACTTTGTTTTTGTTGAAGGAGCCTGCAATATTTATTCTGAATCAGTGCAACAGCCCTCCTCTCATGGGAACCATTCAGGGCCAAATGCCATGTCCATGATACGATGCTGAGTAGAAATTACAGGGCTGTGGCTCACATAACATACCCGTTCCACTAACCAAAATGAAACATGTCATTGTGGAAGGATAAATGGCAATCTTTGGCTGTCATGCACTAGGATCTTATTATAGACACAGAGATAATGAAACTAATGTATCCTGAGGCAGTGTTGCTTAAAAGAGTATCAGAACAGGAGAATGTGTGCTGAATTTCATTTACTGAAACTTTTTCTGATGTGTTTGGGGCTAAATTTTGGTGAACTATATAGAGCCTTAGTCCTTCAGAAGTGAAGTGGTGTTTGGACAGCTGGCGAAAGGATAACTCTGCACAGGATTTGCTCACCTATTTCTGAAGCTTTTTTTTTGTTTGTTTTTTTGGTCAGGAAATGTATGCATGCTTATGTGACCCTTTTTATCATCGATCAGTCCTTCACTGAGATAAACAAAGTAGAAGGTAGTCTGGGAGGAATTGAACCCCATACAAGCTTTCCACAAAATGATTATATCTGTTAAGCAGGTGGTAGAGAGGATGGCAACAGCTGATCCAGAAACTCATAAGGTCAACTGATGCAATTTTTGAAGATGATCAGATGTGACAGAAATGAAGCTCCTCTTCTAACTTATCGAGAGTATATATGTTTGGTTTTAGATACATTCTTGGATATGAGATACTGCCTCGTGCCTGTTCCCTCCTGATAAACTGGTGTTTTCACTCTGCCATTTAGGACACCTGCATTTATTTCATGACTCCACGTGCAAGCAATCTGTAGGCTGGACTTAATGTCTGAGTGGGCACACTTTCTCTCTCCAGCAGCCAAAAAAACCTATTGTAATATACAGGAAGCATGTTAATCCTCATAATTAGCAGAATTCTGGGGTCAATACAGGTGAAGAGATTTCAAACACCTTTTATATTTATCTGTGATATTTTCTTCATTTTCTGTCCACCTTTATTTCCTCTCACAGTAGCTACTCAACATAACTTTTGCCTCATGCTTCAAATTCTGTGGTGTCACTGACAGTTGTAAAGGGAACAAAGAAATCTGAAAGGAAAATTTTGATGTGGAAAAGCTGTCTTAGCAGAGTATTTTTTTTTTTTTTTTGATTAATCCAGGAAAACAGCTTGAGACATTTAGAAGGGGATACACCTTATTCTGTTGAAACTTAGCTGTTTTTATGATCCCAAGAGGTTTTTTTTAAAACTGTATAAAGCCCCATGCCCATTGGTTTACATGGCATTTACTATCTACATTAGGCTGCTACTCAGAATCATCATCAAGGACTGAATGCTGTTATGCTGAGCACACTTCAAATATATAAAAGGTGACTCCTGTCTCCAGAGTTTAAGCTTTCAATCTGACTGACTTACTAGCATGTTATAACATTCCTGTCTCTGGCATGCTGATTTGTGGCCTTGATCAAATCACTTAGCCTTTTACTTGCTTAAAAAAACTACTCCTGCACTTGAATGCATAATAAGTCAATAGTCACTCACACGCATAGGAGGTGTGTAGGACTGAAACCTTTGGCCATGCAAGCAGCATCCCCTTCCTGAGGAGCCTATTCTGCTCTACCTGCTGGCTGAGCTCCTCGGGTAAGAGCTTTTTCATCCATTTATATCAAAATGAGTCATCTTAAAAGTCTCCACCTCTGAACCCCAGTATTTAAGCTACCCGGTTTCTTTGGGTTGATTCAGATTTGGGAGAAAGTATAAAGATGAGTTCAAGTAGCATATCTGACTGGGTGACAAGTTTGATTAGATGGCATGGATCTCAGCAAGGTTGGAGCAGAGTGAGCTGAGAACCTCTGAAGTCAGCCCATCTGTACCTAAAGAGACCTATTAAGACATAATAGGTCTTAATCCTTTTATTTCTGGAGTCTGAGCTACATTCTTGGCACTGAAAACTAGAGTATGCTGGTTCTTTTCTCTGCAGACTGATACCCTTAAAATTTCAGAAAAACACTGACTCTTCCAGGTGAAAGGTCAAAACTGGCCTATTGCTGTCATCTCTGTGTTGTTTTTAAAAGAGATTTCAAGAAAGGAGGATATTTGGGTAGAGGTGAGGAGCAGAATAGTGGTGCAGAAGGAAGGATTGGAAACATAAGGAGCAAAAAGTATTTGGTTTGAGTAACAAATGTTCACCTAGAATGAGCAGCAGTGGAAATGGCAATTGTGGAAGACAATCTTATATTTTTATGAGGAAGCAACATATGTGATGGGAAGATGTGAACCATGGAGCAGATCAGATGACTGCAGCAGCTGAGCTGTGAATAAGATGGAGTTGAGGAAGAGAGATGCTGGGAATCCTAGATGGAAGAAAATGTAGTGTCAGAGCTCCGGAGGAGTCTCTGGGTGAGAATGCACAAACATTTAGAAATGGGAGACGAAAAGATGGAATAGGAGTCAGCGAGCACTTGGATGCTGGAAAGAGTAAGAATACTACAATAAGTTAAAAAAAAAAAAAAAATCTTACTTCTTTAGGAAAGGCTTCTCATAAATATACCTGTCCACAGAGTTGATAGCTACTTACATATTTTATCTCTGTGTTTTACAGTGTCGGCCTTGTAATCCATTTTTCTTCACAACCCAGTGAAGTCCTGACTTCTGCAGCAGTTCAACGTAGTTTGAAAGAGGCCTCTGAGGACAAAGGCTAAAAGCATCTCCTATGAATTTCAGCACAATATGTACTTGTAGGCACCTCTCATCCTTCACAGATATTTGTCTAATTGCAGTTATTTATTAATCTGAAATGTAAAGTGTCCAAGAAGACATTGGACGCTGGCAATTTAAGCCGTTCTCTCAACCTTCCCTGAAGGTTCATCCAAAATAGACCCTGAATGTTTGTCATTTGTCAAGGATTCAATAACTGGCAGGAGAGGATGGCTTTGGGCACATATGTTCCTTTCCTCCCTCTCTCACCCAAGCATTTGTGATCTTGTTTAGCTTTGTACTGCCATGTCAGCTTCTTCTGTACTTGCTAGGGTTCATCTTGTATCTTGTGATGGCGATGCAGAAGATATTCTTGTCACCTTGAGCACTTTCCACTCTTTCCTCATGCTGACTGCTGTTTCCATGGAAGTCTGTGATGTGTTTTATTCAAAGTATAATTTGTAGAATGTCTGTTTAGAACAGAGGAAGTGAAAAATAACTTTTTCAAGGCAGAGTGAAAGAAAATATACTCTAAATTAAAAAAAAAAGTCACCCTCTCTCTAAACCTTAATCCTCAGCTCTACTGTATCCCCAATTAATACCATTCTGTTTCGGACTGAAGTGTTCAATGACAACACGAAGGAAAACATGTCAGGTCACAAACCCAGAACATCAAATATTTCCACTTTTCCTAATTATCACCCAGCCTTACCAAAAAACAGATGGAACCACTTTCAAAGCTTTGTGTGTGCGCCTGTGTGTGTGCATATGTATGTCTGTCTTACGAAAGGATAATTCAAATCAAACTTGGGATTCTAGTCAAGACAACAGCTTCACTGCCTGAACCAGCTTGTTTCTGTACACTGATCATTACCAAAAAGAAGAAAAACTGCAATCAAGTTGCATTCAACTCCAAAGAAAAAAGAATAAACCCCACACTTTCCAATAACAGCCCACTACGCCATACTTGCCTGTGTAACAAACATATGGAGCGGCACATACTCTGGACTTGATTCTGATTGAAATTTCACAACGAACTCTAGCATCTGTAGCTTGACTAATGCAGCTAAAAGCTCAATCAACCTCTTCCCTTTCCCCTTATTCTTATTACAGGGCTACAGGATGAAACTTTAAGTGCAAAAGGCAGAGAAATCCATCTGCTTATGCAGGTATGTGCAGCACAAGCTATAGGTGCCCAGCAGCACCACTGTACTCCACATCCTCACCACCTGTAGTGGATTATCCAAAAGATGTTGCTGCCTACACCCATTCCTTCAGCTCAGCCACGCTGAGAGCGTTTTAAATATTGCTGAAGCATAATTCTGGTCTTTTCCAAGACCTTGCAGTGTTGTTCATTACTATGAAGTGTCAGGAATTCAAAGGGAGAAACATGTGAGAACAAAAGTAGGTGCCTCCAGCTTGCAGCAGCAGTGCTGCTAATTGGGACACTTGCAAAACAATATCATATATGTCATTGACTTTTACTAACCACCAGAAACACCTCCAGAAAAATATAAAATGCTAATCTGATTTTTCCCCCATCTTCAGCTGTTTTATAGTGGCTGCCTCTCTTGTCCCTCAGAAGGGATATTGTCCAGAAGTATTTACAGAGAAAAACAATCTTCTAGGACCCCTCACAATGGGACACAGGCATCAGGGAAAAATAAAACAAAGGAATCCCAGATGCAATGGAACGAACAGTTAAAAGGAAGGAAGGTAACATATGTGCTTCTCTGCCTTGCTCCAACTGGGTGACACACTAATAGGTTTCTTATTCTGCTTTCTTCTGCTAAGAGACTGGAAGACATATGTCAGTTTTCCACCTTAACTGTGCATTTTCTAGTTTGTTTGGATTTATGTCATAACCTTAATGGGATTTAAATGGAATTTTTATATGTGAATAATACTCTGCATTAATGCAAGAACTTTAGGTTGCTGTGCTACCAGCTTGATTTGCATAAAGGTTTTTAAATATGAAAGAAGAATAGCCAGGCTATTGTGGATGGCAATGTGAAGAAAAAAATCCACTGGCATAATAGCAAGAGGAGAAGACAACTCCCCCAAAACATTGGCTTGTGAAAGGGTTAATTCTCTGGCTCTTAGGTGCAACTGGGTGTGAGAGAAGAGCCCAGAGGTCATGCTAGTCATGAATATTTAGTTGCTGGAAGGTCTAGGCCAGATTAAATGGTGAAGCTGGAAGGTCAATGTCATAGGTTTATACTTTATCGTAAAACATTTTCTGTTCTAGCGTACTGTCTGTGTTCTGTAAATGTAAATTGTCTGTCAATGCATAGCTCACATGACGTTACACACACCCCACACACTGGGGTGCAGAAGCGTCTGCTTCCTTTAAGTATGTTGTAGATTTTGAGATATCATCTATAAACAATAAACACAGTTAGGTGTCTCACATTGAAAAGTATGCCATTATGCAATTACATATTACATATACTTAATATAGATTATGTTGTCCTCCTGTTTCGAAGTCCTTGTTTACCCTTGAGTATATCAAGTAGGAGTAGGAGAACACTTACGCCTTTGGTGTTGTTATTTCTTCAGAACACGAGTTTGGGGCACAGAGAGTTCTGAATATTTTTCCTAACAATTTTTGGGGGTAGCACTGCAGCTCTTACTCTTAGTTCTTTGCCTTAAACCTTTGCCTTTATTATCCATTAGGTTTTCCAAGCCTCAGCTGCGTGTGAGCAGTTCTGAGTTACTGATGGTTGTACAGTCAGGGAACTTTCCTGCTGGCATGTTATTCATTCTTAGTGTACCATTATTATTTTTAAATGAATTATGTATATAACACACTTGGTGTACAGACTACTCTGCATGTGAATAATAAAGTACAGTCTTTGCTCAGAAGAGCTGACAGTCTAAGGGATTGATCTAGTAAACACTTATTCATGGGTGATTTGCTTAGCCAACTGTTGTGAGTAATCTGTTGATCTGGCCCCAAACTAATTAGATAACTTGATGAAAAAAACAATTGGACATGCTAGGTAGTGCAGGAGGGAAGGGATGAAACACAACAGTACATAAAGGCCTAGGAAGAAAGAGGATAAACACAGGCTGGTTTGGATTTGATTCACTTCTCTGCGGTAGCGTCTGCATGGAAATGCTGTAAAGGATGGAGCTTGGGCCCTGGAATGAAGTGACAGGTTTCCTCCAAGCCTTACATTTTGTTGTGTGTTCAGCCTGCCCTCGTGGGAGGCAAATAGCCTTGTCTTGACCGAATTATTTTTTTATGGTCCATCTCTGCAGTCAGTTCCAGAGGAGTCATCTCAATGTATTTTTAAGGGTAGGTGAGATTGAATATATGCACACACAGGTCTGAAGAGCATTGGGGTGGGCTGAGTTAAACCATTGCTGGCAATTGGCAGTGGCAAGGATGGTCAGTGGCTCAGTTCTTGAGAACGGGTTAGTTCCTTGCCCGTGGGGAACAGAACTGCAGCAGCCAGGTGTGTGTATGACTGTCATGAAAAAAAAGCTTTATCACGGGATAATACTAATTTGGAGTTGAGACTTGGCTCTTTGTCTCATGCAGAAGCAGAATATGCAGTGCCAGCGTTCCAGAACACTGGTCTTGTGTCCTTTCCTGGGATTCCTGCAGGGCGGGGCATCAAGCATCTAATTTGAGTTGTGAGATTTCATGTGCTGTTACAAATGATTTTAAAGCACTTTATCAGGATTGAGGCCTGGAAAATCACTGTTGGAGTATGGTTGATTTCTGTTGAATAGTAATCTTCAGTTTGTGCTTAAAGTTCCTGTTTGTACTGCTGTAAGCGATGCTTGGACTCGCAGAGACCTTGTTTGCATGGGTTCTGCATTTAAAAGCTGCAGTAAGGTGTGAAGACCTTGGCAGAAAGAAACCAAACCCAAACCCATGCATTTTTTGTCTGGGAGGTGACCCAGGGTAGATTATCAGTGGAGCTGGGGCAGTGAAGGGCAGAATGGAAGTATCTGTCACTGGCTGGAAGCCCCTGGCTGATGGAGCTGGTAGCATCTGCTTATAGGCACCCTTGAAGAAGTCTCCTGGAACCTGGCTTCTGTTTACATTTTCCGTGTGATTTAAGCTAAAGGATTTTGACAAGAAAAGTCCACTTATAATTATGGACAAAATGATTGTCTCAAATGATTACCCAAGATGCTCATTTCACCAACTGGTGTTGTTTGCAGCATGGAAAGGGTCACAGGTGGCTCAGAAATAATAATGTGGTATTTATGCAGCTGGCCACTGTGCTGGAAAAGGGATAGATGTATTTCACTATGTTGGTCCCAGATGGAAAACTTTAATGCAGAAGCAGATAAATTATATTCTTACGCTAATGTAGAAGTAAGTGGGGAAATGAAGCAAAATGTGGGAAAACATCAAGGTGATATGCAAAATAAAACATTGATTGTAAAAATCCCAAAACAAAACTTGCTTTCTGTCTTAATTTTTATCTCTCATGTCTAGTTATAAGAAAATATGTCTTTCTGCTCTTACATCAAATGAAACTAAAACTTACCACTACAGAAAACCATTTTGTTTCCTTTAAATTTTTTTTAGCAGGGAATATATATCTCTCAAAATCTGCAGGGATAAAAGTTTAATTATGTCTTAGTTGCTTGCTGTGATTTTGAAATCAGTGCTTTAGTCTGAAAAAGCACTTGGTGGGTTATAAAATGACATGATGAATATTTCTAGTTCTCATGCTAAAATCTAGGTTTTGTAAGGTAATTGACAATAATGGAGTTGACACTGGATTAACAGTTTTGACCTGAAGTTGATATCAAGAAGGGTTTCTAAAGAAATGAACGAGTGAATTTTTTTTTAAAAAGGACCATACTGTGGGAGAAAATATACCTGCAGCAGTAAGGATTCATCCACTCATGTTTTGCATGACAGTCAAGCTGCAGATAAAGTTATGTGAATAAGCTAAAACCCACATAAGCACTTTTTATCTTGGTAGAATTTTATTAGGTTGTTGGACTGCATAGAAATAAACTATTAAAGAAAAACTGATACAGAAATAAAAGTTCAGACACAGATCTGTGAATAGGTCAGTTCTAAGAACGGTAGTCTTGATTCCATGATGAAAATGATGGATGAAACTGGAGGTCAGCACTGAGATGCTGGGGAGTTTCTGGGCCACGCCAGGGCGAGGGACAGAATGCAGGGACAGCTCTGAGGAGAGGCAGTGACATTGCTAATGGGTGATGGTTGGGCAGATAAAATGGGGCTTGATGCAGGTGACTTGGGTGGAAATTGGCTTGGGGAGTCTTGGTGGAGCTCGCTGTTTGGCATACAATTGATGGCAGGGTCTGTCACTAGAAATGTTCTTGTTTTGTGGCCTTCCAGCTGGGGCCGATATGGTCTGTGGTTTAGAGTATATGTGTTTGTGTTCTGCCGTGTCACATGAGGGTATTGTTCCACAGTGCACCCAAATCCTGCAGAGAGCCCCCACTTCTAATGCCAAATCTGCAGTAAATTAATTATCAACTCTTTCTCTGAATGTGAATGTTTTAAAAGATGCTTCTGGGCTTGTGAATAGGCCACTTACAGTGCCTCCCTTACAGACACCCTCCTCAGGGAGACAGAAATAGGAATGAGTGTGTTCAGAAAGATTTCTTTTACCCTGAAGGATGGTATTTCCATGTCAGGAATCAGACAAACTTTTTCCCTGAGAGTTTCCAGCCCCCTTTCAGCCCTGGACATCACTAAAATCGTACTTTAAAGATGGAAATAATCTCTATGACTGCGGAACCTGAAAACCAGAGTCTCTAGGAATGAAATCAGGAACCACTGCCCAGAAAGGATGAGAATCAGCTGTACCACACTCTGCAAGTCTTATCCCAACTCCAGATAAAAACTGGAGAAATGCACAGGCTCTGCATGCCCTGGCACAGCCGTTTGATTTGTCTCTGAATCTTCATCACAGTAACTGGTGTTTGGCACATCTCTTTTACTGCGTTCCTTCGTGTGATAAGAGTTGTCTCAGAGAGACTGGGAAATGCAAAGATCGAAGGCTGAGGCTTGCTTCTGACCAGAAAGCTTTTAGAGTTTAGCTTCCTGCTGGGCAATCCTGATATATGAAGAATCAATTGTGCTAACTGCTTTAGGGAAAATATCTAATCACTACCTCAAAATATTTCCCTCTTGGCTGTCTTAGAGCCTTTCTTGTAAAAACTGAGGGGGGAAACAGGAGGGTGAGCAAGATAGTAGCACTCTAAAAAACTTTTTAAAAAGAAGTGGTTTTTGCTAGTTGTGGTAAGTGCTGTAACACTTTTTCTCAGATCTCTGTAACTCACTCTTCTGTAACACAAACAAATTCAAATCCATCTCTACTAGATGGAAACCAGTTTTCTTGTAATGTCCTGTGTGTCTGATCTCCAGTTTATTTATATAAACAGATTTCTTGCATCTTCTGATTTGATCTTTAAGGTTCACTGACAGCCACTTACCTAATGAGTGTGTATGAGCCATGTAGCACAACATCCATGGCAGGCTGATCCTTACGGTGGCAGTCAGCATGGCGTGCGTGTTTCCATCCCATCCCCTCAGACAAAATAATTGATGACAACGTGGAAGTCCCAAATGTCCTTTTGTTAAAGCATTTTTATTTAGATACTGCTTTTAAATAGTGTTTTACAGGAACAACTTTTGGGTTTTTGTTTGTTTGTTTTTCTTTTTTTTCAAGGGGTTTGACAAAGATATGATAGCAATGAAGTGAGTAGAAATAAGAAAGGGTGCTGTGGGATCCCAGGGCCACTTGACTGCTAGAGCAGAAACATAAGAGTTGGCCCATCCACTGGCGCAAAGTGACTTCAGTCAAGCAATGGTGATTTGTGCCAGCTGGTGATTTCTTATTTCCTGGTAGCCCTTTGTTTTCAGTTCTGCATTTACATATTTGGCTTTTGTGTGTTTACTGAACATGGCAGGATGTGTAAACTGGGCAAAGAAGTAGAGAAATCACTTGATAAAGGTCATGGGAGGGGGCATCAGAGGGTGACAGAGCAGTTTTCAGCTCTGCTAGCATTTTCTCACAGAATACTCTTGCAGTTCTTTCACTTCCTTGCTGATTTCTCTAGTTGAGCTATAGGTTTATAATGTGTATTTTAGGGCTGATTAAGTGCTAGTAACAGGAAGTTTTGTGTGCTTGCGGAGTTTGAATGGATCTTGGGATTTTTTACAGAATTACTGTAACAGTCATAAAGAAGAAATACCATAAATAATATATTCAGAACAGTTCATGTATCAGTCTATAAAATAAGATTCTTTTTCTTTTTCATCAGTTTCTCTAGCTGCTGTTAGAAAGGTCTTAAAGTGGAAAAAAACCTCCATCCATTGACCAGAGGGTTATGGCTGGATTTCTTTCTCGTTTGGTATTTCAGTGCTGTACATAATTATATTTATTGTTAACAATTTCTTATTGACTCCTCTTACTTCATCTGCTCTGTGTATGTGTTTCTGGCATGTTGTGTGGTCTCCTCTCTAACACATTGGTGAACCTGCAGACATATTGGAGTTTCAAATAATCTTTTTGATCTCGATGATTATGTTATGGTCTTAGAAACGGATACACTGGAAATATAGAATTAGAAGTAAAAAATGTGAAAGTAAAGGCAAAATAAAAGGAAAAGCAGCAACATTTTCACAATGAGGAATATAGATTCTAGGGTACATTTAGTAGTTTGATTTGAGCATGGATTGCTTGAACACAGGATTTTTTTCTACCTGATTACTCTGAATCAGTGCTGAAATAAGTGGGATAAACTGCTTTCCCTTGGGATGGTGAATATGGTGGTGTTTAAAGAACTTTGAATAAGGATGCAATTCAGGTGTCAATGGATACATAGATAACAAGTGATGTATACTAAATGTTAATCTGTTTGGCCCTTCCAATGAGGTCAGGTTAACTTGTTTTGGTACGGCTTGGGTCAAATGATTCCTGTGGTTTACAATCAGTTTAAATTCTGATAGTTGGATCTTATTGTTGTTTTGTTTTATTTATTATATTTATTTTTAGCTTGCAATTCTTGCTTTTTTTTTTTTTAAATCTCAAAATAGGAAAAAAATGCAGAAAAAATCTGAGTTTGAGTAAAGTTTTGTACAGCTTTAGTTAAAACCCCATAGGACATAGAACTACCAAGTTAAATCAAGAATGCTCTGGCCAGGGCATTTTTTTGTGACTAAAACCAGTAGGAAAAACATGTTTTCATAACTGAAACAGCAATTAAGTAGATAATGAAAGAAGTCAGAGTTTATGTTTGAATTCTGGTAACCCCGTTTCAAAAGGACAGGTCTTAGTGTTGCTGATAAAAATTAAGCAAGAAATAAATCTTCTTTTCAAATTCCTAGAAGTCAATTATGTGATTTCTTACAATCATGTCAGGTACTGTTACAGAAAGCTGAGCTCTTGTGACTGTTCCAGACCTGTTTGATGTTACTGGGCAGCCTGCCAAAGTCTCCTTTTTGTATGCCAAGATGGTAATTATTGACACTTCATAGGGAAAGGGTTTCAAGGAACTCACATCAATATTTCTTCCACAGTCAGAAACTGGAAATGCCGCTATAGTAAAGAGATCTTGAAATCCTTGGGGATTATATTCCTGGACTGAATGAATACTAGAGAGTACTAAGAAAGTTAACCTCAGGCAGACAAAACAGAGCCAGTGTGCAGAAGCCTGGAGTGGAGCTTGGGCAGAACTATTTGAAGACAATAAATCTGGTGGGAGTGGCTGAGAAAACTTTGTGTGTGCAACATACTGTCTTTCAGGGTTGAAGGTATATTATAAATCAAAACCAGCACTCAAGAAGGGACTGAGAGGCTTGACTTCACAACTCAGGAGTAAGTCACAGAGCTCAGGGGGAAGAAGCACCACACACTGGGAAGGTTGAAGCCATCACTTTCTGTGCTTTCAAGGTTTTATACCACATTTGTGTGTGGCATTTGACTATTTATATCAGGTTTTCCTCACAGTCTCAGCAGTCAAATTAATTTGTTTTTTTTAAGTGAGGTTTTTAGGGCAAAGGAGGGATGTCTCAGCAAGTGAGCAGATTTTAGACCAGAATGTGAAGTTTCTGGTCATTCTCATCCATTTCAGGTGTGGATTTAACCACTGGCACTAGCTGTTATGCTGGGCTCCTCTCCTGCTTGTGGGAAGTGGGTGCGCTTCGCTATGAGACTGAAAGCTTCGCAGAGGGGTGCAGAAGTTTAGGTAGATTGCCATTAAGAGTTCATACTTGGCCAGCCCTTAGCCACAGCGATTCTAAAGGCAGGCTGAGAGCATTGGGATTGTTCATTCTGGAGAAGAGAAGGCTTCAGGGATACATCATAGCACCTTCCAGTACTTAGAAGGGCCTACAAGAAAGCTGAAGAGGGGCTTTTTACAAGGACATGTAGTGATAGGACAAGGGGTGATGGCGTTACACTGAAAGAGAGCAGGTTTAGCTTAGATATTAGAAAGAAATTTTCCCTATAGGAATGGTGAGGAACAGGTTGCCCAGAGAAGCTGTGGCAGTGGAAGTGTTCATGACCAGTTTGGGTGGAGCTTTAAGCAATCTGGTCTAGTGGAAGGTGTCCTTGCCCATGGCAGACGGGTTATAATGAGGTGATCTTTAAGGTTCCTCCCAACCCATATCATTCTATGTTTCTCTGATTTCTCTCCTGCGCTGTTATTTGAATGTTTTAGATACTTGCATATGGTTATCACATCCTGCCCCCTGCTCGCTGCTTTGTCAACCTCCATATGCTTAAGAAGATGCTTAACTCATGTTAATCATTCGCTACGTGTCCCAGTGTGTGTCATTTGTAATGCTAGCAAGAAATTCCATAAAAAGCAGAAATTACGAAGTTTGAATTCCTGCTGATATTTGCACTTGGGTCTGCTGACTTCTGTTTAAATGAAACTCTAATTTCAGTCCCTTCCTTGGTTAGAACTGCAAGAAGAGCTCTCTCAACTTGCTTGAAAATACCAAAGACACTTAAGCAGTTTTCAAATTTATTTGAAGTTACACAGTAAAAGTTACTGAGGAAGGGAAACAGACCGATAGACAGACAGGAGGCTGAAGAGGTAAGGTGAGTTGTATAAGTCCTATTTATTTAAGAAACCCTTGAAAAAGTTAGAAGAAAATGTTTATATAGTAACTGTGGCATTTATATGATAGATGTTACATTCTCCGTATCTGTGCGAAACACCTTCATTGCAGTGCTAACCCAAGTAGCCAAGCTGAAGCTGTACCATTTCAGGACATTTTAGCTCAAAGCTCAGCCCAAGGTGTAAGAAAGGCTTGATATAAATAATTAACAACTTCATGGTTTAAGGCAAGCAATAACTGATGATGATTTAGCCTGGAAAGTGCACCCTTACCCGCAGTGGCTCAGGAACTGACTGCCAGGCAGCTCAGAGGCCTGTGCAGTGTGGTGGCGAGGGTCAGGCGGGGACAGGGACCCTGTCAGCACCCAAGCCAAGCCATCTCCTGCTTTTGCAGCTGTATGCCAGCAGCTCTGGTCATGTGCTGTCAGCAGAGTGTTTGTATTAGCACAGGATAGTCAGGTCTTCGCTGCTTTATGAGCTGGAAGGTCAGCCACACTTGAGCTTCAATCTACCATCCCTTGCCCTCCATTAAGTCAGCTGCCTGAAGCTTAAAGCACAGTTTAGTCTGTGATAGAAACTTATGGGAGTCTGCTCAGGGGCAACACTCAAGCTATACCTCAAACTAATTCGACAATCCCCACGAGACGGCAGGGGTTTCTTGAGGAAGATACCTGATGCCAAGAATGTGTCTGTGCAGTCCAGAATAGCTCTTTATGGTGCTGTAGTAGAGGGCTGAAAAATTCATAGGACTAGCCCAGGGATGTCTGTGATGGGGACAAACTGTTTTACTGAAAGGGGCCATGCATTTTGTTACTGGGGAGTAACAAATGAGTGTGTAGTGATCATTCTTTTTAATACTAAGAGCAACTATATTACTGTAGTTTAAAAAACTTGCTCACCAGCTCTGTGAAAAACTCCAAGAAAGAAGTAGACAAGGAGCAGACAAAGGTGGTGATGTTGTCCCTGCGGAAATAATAGGCTGTTCTAGGTCCTTGGCAACAGCCTAACTAAGCTGCTGGACTTGGCACCAAACCAGGGAAGGGTTGGCACCCAGTCTGGTGAAGGGGAGGAACTATTTCAGAAAGTGCTTTCTGCTCAACTCTCAGCCTGCCCTGGGCTGTTTTCTTGTGCTGCAGCAGGGCCTCAGCTTTGCCCTGCGCTCCTGGGAGCTCCAGGGGCTGCAATGCTGGGGACAGGACACCGCCTCCCAGACAAGGAGTTTTGGTGTGGTGGGCACTGAGATCCTGTGCAAGCCTTGGCCAGATTGCCACCAAAGGTGGCATGGGACATGTTGCACCCCATGCAATGCCTCCTTCTCCCCCCTCCTGATTTTTCTTCTTTCCTTTAAAATACACTAGCCTGAGTTCCCAAACAGAGAGCAGCAAAATATTTCTGCTCCTAAGTCTTTCCTAGACTTCTGGCTTAGCAGTGAGTTTAGTGAGAAGCTCATAGCCTAATGAAGAGACAGAGACCTAAGTATTTGGTTTGGAACTTCACGTTTGTGAGTTGCTACCAACCACAGTAAAATCTAGTGAGGTTTCATGCTGTACATTATGTTGCCATGCCGTTCTAGTTAAGGAAATTAAAAGCGTTTGTGCATTAAACAACAAAATTAATTGAAAAAAAAAAGGTGCTAATCAGCTGTGTTTCAAAAAAATGCAGACAGAAAAATGATGCTGTCTAGGTGGCTTGGAATAGTCAGGCCTATCCTATTACGTGTCTATACCAGCAGGATATAACAAAGGTAAAGATTTAAGGCAATTTTGACACCTTAAAGCAGAACTGTTAGCACTGCATAGACTTTCAAATCCGAAGAGGATTCAGCCTGCTCACTTACTGCCTTCCACATCTTCAAAGGACCATGACTCTTTTTTAATCTTTCCGCTTTGCTGTGAAGCCATAGGAAGTTATTGACTTTACAGGCAGTTTTAGTACACAATCAAGCAAGAAAAAATGCTGGTGTACTCTGAGGCTGAGTTCAAATCTTCGTCTCTTTGTGTCACTCCCCTCTCTGTGCTGAGGCAGAATTTAAAAGTGGGGAACAGATGGTGAACTGTTATACAATGTTTTGTTTTTTGACCCCCTTGTTGAGCCAAGATTCTCTGAAGACTTTCAGGGATGCTTTGGCTACCTCACACATTTTCCAAATGTAGTTGGAAGAAGTTTTCCACAGTAATATTGCTGGATTATAATTAGATACAGTTCGAACTCTGGAACTCTGACATTGCTCTTCTTGGAACAGCTCTGAGGTAAGTGAAGGCTGGAGGTCTGCCAGGGAGTGTTTGCTCACTGGTCAGTGTCTCAATGAAGTGCTGCCTATTTTCCTTTCAGGCCAAGTGTAAGAGCACTTAAATTTCCCTTTGTTTAACGCCAGAAGATGCTATTAGAACTGATGCTTAAATCACCAACCTCCTTGGAAAAACTGGAGGAGGAACTGAGACCTTGTGTTTGAATGTGTTTTCTCTGAACTCTGGGAGCACAGACCTCTCCCCAGTTTCACTGAGGTGAAGAGCTCAAGTTTCTCTGCCCACCAAGAAGGAGATAGAAGGTGAAAAGGAACGAAAAAACAAGGGTCCAGAAAGGCAACTGCTGGGACTGTGGCAACAAGTGGGTACTCCTGGAGGCCCTTCTGCCCACAGTGGGCCTTGACTTGAGGCTGAAGTTGTCCTTCACCATGTCCAGTGTGAGGGAAGGAGGACTTTGTGTCCATCCTCACATTTGCATCTGTATGAAACAAGCTTTCACCAATATCCCTTCCTCAGAAATCCTGAATATTAGCAAACTCTTTGGGCTAATATCCAATTAATGTAGATTCTAAAATAATGTAAAATAAGGATGATGAAAAGACTCAAAAATCCCACACCAAACTATGCAAAGATTAGGAATTCAGTTTTGCATCCTGATCCTGACTGTACTTCAGTGATGTAACAAATCGGTTTGCCTGTGTCCTGCAGCTCCTAGGCTGACACTGGACAAACTTTCCTCCCAGGACCACACATGGCATTATTTTCTTAAATTGTATGAGATACCCAGAGGAAGGAGTTTAACTGGATATTTTTTCTCATTCTTTTATTTGTTTTCTTGTTGTCTTAGCACCTGAGTAGTTCCTTGAAGGACACCTTGAAAACCTTCTGTACTATATTGGTAGAACTGCTTCCCTTTAGCAGAAGCTTTTGATGAAGTCTAAATAATTAGACATGAAAGCACATTAACATAATTTAAAGGCATAAGGTCCTAAAAATATACCAGTGATGACAAGTAGTCACTTGTTTTGGATGTCCCCATTTTAGGACATCTAACCCGAAACATTTAGAATTGTCTTGACTATATGGATGAGTTAGGTGCTCCTGTAAAATTTATATAGTGAGAGGTTTTAGAATGGAAATATTTTAAACCCCTCAATATTTTGAAATTCTTGAACTATAGATTTAAGAAATTTGTGAATTACATAGAATAACTGAAAAGTAAGGGTTCTGTTTTATCTAGGTCTTATTTAGCATTTGTCTTCCCTACTTAGAAATCAGGACAGGCAGCATTAATTACATATGCAAATGTTTCTAAATTTGGAGGACTTTTGTATACCAGTTGAAAATAATATGAATGAAGGACTAAAAGCCTGTCTAAACGTGTTCAAGGGATAAAAGTGTTAGTATCTACCTGAGCTTTATTTAATGTTGGAGAAAAATCATTGTGAAATTAAAAATAGTCTAATGAAAAGAAAACACTTGGGAAGCGCAGATACTTGCAGAATCTACTGATGATAGCTCTGTTTTCATGGGCTGAAATGATACTCTGCCCTCTATAAAAATGAAAAAAAGCCCTAACACTGCAACAAGAAGGCACAACGTTTTTTTGGTATTGTGAGAGCTAAGCACTACAAAGGGAAAATTCAGAGAAGAAAGTTTAATACACAGCTGAATTGGGCCAAAGGATTTGCTGTCATCTCAAGGACCTTTGGAATCTTATTTTTGGGATTCTCTGACATGCCATGAGAAAGTCAGAGGAAGGGGTTCTGTTAGACCTTTTATTTTCTCTCTCTTGTAATTTTTCACATTGAATGTGTGAGCCTCAAAGATTGAATTTGAGGAGGATTTGAATGAGAACAGAATAGTGCTTGGCTGTATAAGGTCAAAGAGATTGCATTTAGTGAGCTACAAATTAAAGAGTTTGCCATATGAGATGGTAATCAAAAATATTGTTTTAAATGCCACCAGGATGGATGCAGGCTCAGTCAGAATGAGGTAGGACACTTTATGGCTCTGGTATTGTTGCATATTAAGGACAGGGAGCACATGTGACAGCTATGGAACACTGCTAAATGGAGACAGGAGTGGAGTTTCATTGGTCCCACAGAAAATGCTTATTTTTACTTTTACTTTACTTGTATTTTTATAGGTTTTTTAAATAGACCAGGGCATGCTTGCTTTCAATGTAATGATCCTCTGCATCACATCTTTAAATATCTAGGATTTCTAGAGTACAATTGTCAAAAAAATGTAAATAATTCTCCCCCTTCATTGAAAGCAGCAGAAGCTAGGAGAGTAATACAGTATGCTCATATTTGGGTTTCTGATAATTCAGGTTAGAATGTCAAAACNCCCTACTTAGAAATCAGGACAGGCAGCATTAATTACGTATGCAAATGTTTCTAAATTTGGAGGACTTTTGTATACCAGTTGAAAATAATATGAATGAAGGACTAAAAGCCTGTCTAAACGTGTTCAAGGGATAAAAGTGTTAGTATCTACCTGAGCTTTATTTAATGTTGGAGAAAAATCATTGTGAAATTAAAAATAGTCTAATGAAAAGAAAACAGTTGGGAAGCGCAGATACTTGCAGAATCTACTGATGATAGCTCTATTTTCATGGGCTGAAATGATACTCTGCCCTCTATAAAAATGAAAAAAAGCCCTAACACTGCAACAAGAAGGCAGAACTTTTTTTTGCTATTGTGAGAGCTAAGCACTGCAAAGGGAAAATTCAGAGAAGAAAGTTTAATACACAGCTGAATTGGGCCAAAGGATTTGCTGTCATCTCAAGGACCTTTGGAATCTTATTTTTGGGATTCTCTGACATGCCATGAGAAAGTCAGAGGAAGGGGTTCTGTTAGACCTTTTATTTTCTCTCTCTTGTAATTTTTCACATTGAATGTGTGAGCCTCAAAGATTGAATTTGAGGAGGATTTGAATGAGAACAGAATAGTGCTTGGCTGTATAAGGTCAAAGAGATTGCATTTAGTGAGCTACAAATTAAAGAGTTTGCCATATGAGATGGTAATCAAAAATATTGTTTTAAATGCCACCAGGATGGATGCAGGCTCAGTCAGAATGAGGTAGGACACTTTATGGCTCTGGTATTGTTGCATATTAAGGACAGGGAGCACATGTGACAGCTATGGAACACTGCTAAATGGAGACAGGAGTGGAGTTTCATTGGTCCCACAGAAAATGCTTGTTTTTACTTTTACTTTACTTGTATTTTTATAGGTTTTTTTTAATAGACCAGGGCATGCTTGCTTTCAATGTAATGATCCTCTGCATCACATCTTTAAATATCTAGGATTTCTAGAGTACAATTGTCAAAAAAATGTAAATAATTCTCCCCCTTCATTGAAAGCAGCAGAAGCTAGGAGAGTAATACAGTATGCTCATATTTGGGTTTCTGATAATTCAGGTTAGAATGTCAAAACTTTATCAGGCTTTGCCATCCTGAAGAAAGAGCACCAGCTGTGGGCCTCTGCCCTCTTTCACTGTTAGCCTTGCATTCTAGTGCTTTTCTCACTTGCATCCATACCACCATCCTCCTGTACCACACAGTCTGGGGCGAGCTGGTAAAATTTTGCATTTATTGCTAGAATTCTAGTTTCTATCTTTCACTTTTCAGCGAGAGACCTGGGGAGAATTCATTTAGTTCAGCTGAGGCGTTAGCAGCCTCCTCTCTGACAGCCATTACACTATCATGACCTGTCCTGCACCTCTAACACTGATCTATTCATAGTTCTCATATCAGCATGCTGGGCAGGTTTTTATGCTAAATCATCTTTCTTCACTGGTCCCTACTTATGCTGCAGCAAATAAAAAGGCTTAGATTAGTGCAACGGGCAAATGGGTCCCTTTATGTCCTACCGTCTCAATGTGATTTTCTGAGTGAATTAAATGGATGGACTAGCAAGGCTGGCCCTGAGACAGACACATGCTGTGGGCGAGCTATCCCACAGAGGGAACCTTACTCTGCCAGATTGTTTGGTGTTTTGTGATATGGACTAAGCGAGGTCAATGAAATAACTTCCACTGGTGACCGTGAGCAGTGCTTGAACGTGAGGCACCCGAGGCAAAGGATCACTTAAGCCAGCAGCCATGCCGAGAGCAGCCCGGCCAAAACTCCCGGTACAGGCAGGCAGCTCCTCGGTGGGGCACGGGGCTGGTTATCCCAGGCGGCCTGTGGGAGCAGATCCTGCGGGCACCAGGCCGCAGCCGCGCCGGCAGGGAGCAGCGAGCGAGCCCCGCCTCCGGGCGGCTTGCCGGGATGAGCAAGGGAACGACAGATGGAGACAGGCAGACGGAGGAACACCAGGAAACACAGAAAATATTAGTCAGCATCATAGGCAGTGACCTCAGCATACCAGAGGTCTAACTGTTGTCAAGTCTTTTGTAGGCAGCCCAAAAAATGGAGGGCTTTAAAGATAATGCTGGAGGGAAATAATTAATTGTTTCGTAGAAATTTACAGACAGTGGCTCCTGAGCACCTGGGAGAGTGGAAGACAAAACATAAATGTGTTTGAAAATTTATTCTGAGAGCGTTTCAAGCTGGCTAGTGGAAGATTTTATGGGTGGGAGCCTTTTAAGAAGCTTACTCTTGGTCCAGGGTGTGAAGAGATGGTAGAAGGCCCGGAGATAACCCAAGAAGGACCTACTTCTAAAAATGAAAGAGATGACCTTTGAAACATCGGCCTGGATAGATATGGGTGAAGAAAATGCTACATATGAGGGCTAAAGAAAAAGAAGATAGACTTTTTGGAAATACTGAAAGAAAAGGGAAAGGAAGGCATTATAAGGCTTATTGGTGAAGAAACAGGGAGGACTCCTGTGTGCACAGACAGAAGGTACCACCCGAGCAGCCCAGAGTTTCTTCTGGCACCGACAGTTCAGATCACAAACCTGCTCTGTTGTTTTAATGAGAAGGGAAAGCAGGCAAGATACAGCTTTATAAAACCCAGCAAGAGTTAATATCTTGTCTGAGTAAGAGAGAAGATCTCAGTGAAATGTCACAGCTGACAATTTTCCTCGTGGGCTGGAAAAGAATTGGAAGTCCCAGAAAAAGTGGGTGACAGGGTGAATTTCTGAAGCACTGATGGTTGAAAGAGACCTGAAAATGATAGAGAACAAGACCAGAGCTTGGGTAATCTTAAGCAAAAAGGGTAGACTGATGTAGGCGGTAGAAACATAGAGGAAGATAAGCAAAAATAGCTCATTGGCAGCCCCATTCAAAGGAGGAAGAGTGGGAAAAGAGGAACAGCTAGAATTGGAATCAAATAAGATCTCCACAAGGAGTGAAGGAGGAGAGGCTGTTGGCGAAGCAGCATTAGACTTGGAGAAATCCTTGTTTGTTTGAGAGTCATGATCTAGACGGACTGAAATTTGGAAGATAAAGAAGAGATGCACTCCAGAAACAGCAGTGGCTGGAGGTGATGAGAGAGAAGAGCAACAGATACGAGATGAGGGATGACAGAATGGCAAAAACTAATAGCAGGGATGGCGTGTGAGAGTGGGGAGTGAGGGTAGGCAAGCACTGTGGATGGGTGTGTGGGCAAGCAATTAAACCAGTGCATCTCTTGATTCAGTTTCAGTTTGGATTCTGTGGCAACAGAAACCATTCCGGTTTGACACTGTTTTGAGCTTGATAACATTTCAGAATACATGTGTAGGCTCAGCTCCTAGTCAAGAAAAGTGAAATATTCAAATCAATTTATTGCTAGTTGTAGTTCAACTTCCCGGAGGTAAAAATTGATGTGATACTCCAAAAAGATGGTGTTAGAGAAGGGTGCTGATAATATAAATGGGGAAATGTAGGCAATGGAGGGAGAGGGATAAAAATGGAAGGGAGAGGAGGAAGAGACTGAGATGACATCCTTGGGTGGTAGCAAATAGATTGGGTTGAAAAAGAAGGAAGATAAAAAAAGCCTTTAAAAAAATGCTGTGAAGATTTAAGATAAATAATGTTTGGGAAAAATCCCATTCACAAAGAGTGCAAGGGATGTATGCACCTTTTATGCAGCCAAGTAAAATGCAAAACAATGGAGCTGAAAATCAAGTCTGAGAAAAAAAGAAAAGCAACTCCTGGAAGAATTGTTAAATAGAAGAGCACAAAAAAGCAAATGTCATCATAGATAAAGTCGCAAAGGTAAAAGTGACAGAGTTGCTAGTTCAAGCAAGCACAGGCTCTTATTTTTACATATTTTGTAATTTAATATAACCTAATGATGTCTCAAACTCAAAACAATTCAGGTAATTCAAAGCTAAGCCTTTGAAGGCTGTAGGAATCCAGTATATACATACATTCTCCGAAGCATTCATTTGGCAGGGAGCCTGGAAAATCCTGGTGTTTTGTGAATGCTCACATGTAGCAGTGCACTGCCAAAATTTCAGCAAGATGGTCTGACACAAATTTGCCATTGAACTGATGGCACACCTAGTTGGCAGGCAGGATTGGTTGGGAAAGAGAAAATATTTTCAACAGGGAATTCTGAAAAAGAAATCCCAAACCCCTCAAACCCAACACCTTTTACTCAGATTTTCTCACACTTTAAACAAGCAAACAAACAAAACCTTGAACCAAGAGCTAAAGTGCTTGGGGATTTTGAGAAATGGATTTTGTTTATGTTCCCAGTTTTTATTAATGTGGGTGTGAGTGGTGTTTCCCTGGTGCTCCTGAAACGTGATGAAGGAAGAGCCTGACACCTTAAATCTGAAAACCAGATGAGATTTTGATATTTCAGGGGTTTGACTTCTTTCCATTCTTTCTATTCTTTTTATTTACGGTCTTGAAAATTTTTGTTTAAAAGTTCAAGCATTCAACTAATTATGGCCACTGATAAGTTTGGCAAATCCTGCATTTCAGAGGAAGTGTAGGGGGTAGATGACAAAGCAGGAGAGGATTTTATGGGGTTAGAGAGAAGCTGACTCTTGGAGGGAGGGCAGGACAGCTTGTGAAGGAGCTGCTGTAAATTATTTTCAATTTTAAATCTATAGGATTTGGTCATGTTGTTACCAAAAGTCCAAAATATCAGAATATTGTGAGATATTTTGAGCCAGCAGCTATGTTTGGCATGTCAGAAATCTTCAGATTTAGCCCAGAGATTTATAAGTTCAGCTGCATATAGACATGTATTAGGAAAAAATACTATGCATAGTTGATTTGACTGGGCTACCACAGTGGAATGAAAGGTGCTTTCCTCCTGCTGGCTTTAGAAAGGCAAGAAAATCGTGTAGCTCTCTTTCCTAATTCCCTCACTGTGGCTCCTTACTTAATTCATCAAAAAATGTTGCAGGCTCAGGAGACACCTGCGTGCCCTTGCAAGGCAGATCCCTGTCCATTTCTTCTGAAGAACAGTAAAGAAGTGTCTGGAAAACAGGGCCTCCCACGGGAGGATGGTCTGATGGAGGCACCAATACCTGTGAGGCTGGCTCCGAAGGCAGTGTCACGGAGGACAGAGCTGAGGGACATCTCTCTCTGGTAAATACGAGCTGGGGAGGTAGTAGCACGCTGGAGGCTGGAGCATCACTTCTGAAGGGTAGTGTAAATGCTTTGAGGAGACTATAGAGCCTAGTGGATTCAAGACTGAAAAGCTATTCTTATTTTCATACTATAAATAATGTAGAATATTTAACAACGCCTTAATATTGATGTTGGTAGCATACTGGTAAGCATTACTTAGCAAGTCAATGAGAATAATGTCAGACAAAGAGGTAGAAATCTTTTATCATAGATATATAATAATATTTTGCTATCACTGTTGAGGGCTCGTGCTAGCCTCTAGAAGGCAAGTTATTTTCCATGCTGATTTCCTCAGGATTAGTGTCAAGTATTGTTATTGTCTTGTATCTCTGCATATACACTTGCAAGTAGATGTGTTAATACAGTATTACATTGTGTTGTTTAAAAATGTATAGAGATGCCATCTGGTCTAGCTGCTGTGTGGGCCAGTAACTGTGGTATTGCTTTATTTATATGATTCTGGGACATGCTTGCTTTTAGAATTTGGTGCTAATAACATTTGAGAATGAAAAGATTTAGCTGTCTAGAAATGGAGTAGGATACGATTCCTTGGATAGGAGCTAGGTGTTGATATTTGGATACGTTCATTTTCTATGTCGATGTCACGTTCTGGGGGAGCTTTAAAGCCCAAGGTCTTAAACAGAACTAATAAACTGTGTTTATTATTTTGAAAATATTGTCTTCAATTTAGTTCTAATGTGATTAGCCTTTGCCTTTTAAAGTATTTGACTAGACTACCACATTAAGAGAAATGTCGAATTCCTCTAGAGTTCAAGCAAGTATTTTTGGGATTGTATGTGCATGTTTCAGAACTGTAAGTGTAAACACATTCTCTCACATGACGTACATGACTGACCTGGTCACATATAGCTGCTTGTGGGTGTATCCATCCTGACAGTCTGGGTCTTCTTGCAAAAACAAGGCAAATGGAGGCCAAAGAGCAACAGCTGAAAGAGGAATCAAGGGAGCTGGGTCCTGATTAGTGAAGAACTGTTGAGCAGGGCTAAATCATGTAATCTGTTCCCCTTGTCAATTGCTGCCACCCTGTTCAGCTGGACTGTAAACTCAGGCAACTCTCCTATCGTGCTGTTCTGTATCACAAGATGCCTGTCTCAGGTAGGGCCTCTGGCACTATCTCATTCTAGATAATTAAATATACCTCATGCTTTAAAGTTTTTTCCAATCAAATTTTGTGTTCAAGAATGATTTTTTTAAAATTCAGGCTGTATGTGGGATAATAATTACTTGCAATTAAATTGATATTATTCCTTCAGAAGACAAGGGGTTATGTTGGTGTCACAGAGCTCATTTAGCTGTTTTATATTAGCTTTTTGTGAGAATTTTAAAGAAAGGATGATTTGGAATGTAAATAGGAAACCCTCATTTTAAGGTAGGAGATTTTATTATGAGGTCAGCTGTGCTACATGGGCAGGGACATTAGTGAAACTCCAGTGATATCTATTAGAGATGAGCCATCTCTGTCAACAAGCCATCTCCTTCCATCTTCCTTCCTTTTCCCTCCTCCAGAGTAAAATGGAATTTGGACTTCAGAAAGGACCATGGTTCTTCTGGGGTGGGTCAAAGCTGTAAGTACAAAAAGAGTCTTTATTAACACATGCAAGAGCTGCCAAACATCAGTAGCTTATGATTATTTTAATAGGACAGTAAGGATCAAGTACTTTCCTTGCACAGCTACAGTCGTGGCCTGAAATAACCCAGATACTCTGTACTTCAGCTAAGGTGGTCATTGTGTTAGTAGCTCTTCTGAGACCTGAAGGCCTGAACATACCCAGGCATGGCAACATGTCCTGTGCAGGGCAGTCATTTGTGAGACTAGGATTGGCTGCTATGAAGAGAGCTACAGTCCTGCAAAAACACAAGTGAAAAGGGCTGGGCCAGCAATTAAAATGCAGAATTTTTTCACCCACAGATCATAGAAGGAAGCCAGTCATGTTGCATCACTGTCTACCTACGGGTAGATGAAGTCTTACACATTTGGACTCTACTGAGTGAATTAGAACTTCTTTTTCAGTTTTACAGTGCTGTTTTCTTTATTTTAACAATGAAATATAAATTGTTACTAGTGTAAGGTGAACTCCAACTCTACCAGGCACTTTTTGTCTAAAACTGGTGTAATAGAGCCTCTTGTTTTTGAAAAACAAATGAACTTAACTTGTTCTGTGGAAGTAAAAATGTGTTCTCCAGCCAGCTGATAGACGAAGTGCTGATTCAACGTGTGTGCGGAATATGGTTAGGGAAGAATACATGGATCACATTAAACCAGTAGAAGGCAAATTGAATCCGAACTAAGGCTGATGGAATAGGCTTGCAGTTTGGGTTTTCTGAAGGGGGATATTCAGAATCAGAGAGAGTAAAGAACTGACGTGTTTATTACGCACTGCTCCTCTCATGGCGTACATGATCAATGGAATGTGATGAATGTTACTAACCTTCAGGTGAAGGGTCTTTGAAGAAGGCTTCCTCTGTGGATGTTTTGGCCGTATGAGACCAGAAGCCGGCATTTTCTTTCCTGTTATTATGAACTGATTTCTTGTGGAAAAGAGGGCTGCAATGCTCACAAGTGCAAGGTACAGAGTCCCAGAGAGGAGCAGGATACACCTCTATGAATCTCACATTTCATGGGTATGACATAATGAAGGAGAAAATAAAAAGGGTTGCTGACCAGTGCAGACACAAGACAGACCTAATCCTGGACAGTGATATGTGTCTGAGGATCTGCTAGAAGTTGGTGAACAGAAATAAGAAACTAATTTTCATTCAACTACAAACAGTAACATCTATAGCCTCATTACGTAGCCCAGCTGGTTTTAGAGTCTTTAGTCCAGTCTGGTTTGGGTGTGGAGGTGGGAAAAGAAAGGGAAAAGAAAGAATTCCCACCTATCTAGCATCTGTGGAAACTTTGGAAATGCCTGAGCAGACAAGCATGTTGTCCTCAGATATTGCTGGGTGTGCAATAGCTAATGAAAACTTTACTTCATGGCTTTTAAAATTTACAGACGTCATTGTTTCCAATCCAAACATCTACAGGAAAGACTTGCAAAACTGTCAATGTCACACTCAGTTGATACACAGAAGAAGAGAAAAGTGTCTTATTCTGAGCTAACATCCTCAGCCCCTTTGAATTTCTCCTCATTTCAAGCACGTCACCTAGTGATGAAAGTGTGACTTATATCTGAGTTAAAGGGTTGCAGAAGAGAGCTTTGGAAAGCAATGAGCTCAGACGTACTCAAGATGTTCAGACATTGGCCCTTCTTTTTCCATCTTTTAGGTTTCAGACTATTAGGAATACTTGCACTTTCTAAAAGTGTGGGGGTTTTGGATAGGTATGGAAGGGGGAGATGACAATATTAGCAGATCTGTGGCTTGTCAGAGTGGAAATATTTCAGTTTTTTGGGACATAATTTTATTTTTTAAAAAAAGATCCATGCTACAAATTGCATGGATTTTTAGTAGAGACCCAATTCTTACATTATTCTTTTTATTTGTGCTTGAGGAGTATTCCCTTTAGTGTGATTAAGGAATAATTGGATTAATTTTGTATTGTGGTAAATGGCATGGCATTCTTTTCATGGAGTTTCTGGTTCTGCAATTACATTTCTGCAGCACTGTCTAGCAGTCATGAAAGATTAGCTGTGTTTTCTTCTTCTGCCACGCAGTTCTCTAATCTGCCTGGAACAAAAATAGATCAAGAAGTGCAGCTTTGTAGATTGTATCAAATGCTTCTGTGTGTTGCTTTGTGACTGTTGGGTCATTCTTGGATACATAGGGTTGACATATATCTCTATAAGAATTATTTCCGGAAATATGTACTGTGCACTGTCACAGGGGTGTTCTCTTTCTTCCTTTTAAGTTCACATTTCATAATTAGAACGAGATGAACAATAGCATCCTCTCACAGAAGAATAAAGATGTGCTCGACTCCTTTTCTACTGCCTTTGAAAGATGAATAAATGGGTATTTTCTGCAGCCTTGCTTAATCTTCTGTTCCTCTTCACACCTTGCTCCATTTTTGAGTATTTCAATAGGGATGCGTGAACAGCTTAGATAAGAGTCAATTCCAGAAAGAACTTCAATAGAAAAAGGATGAGGCTAGGCAGCCTGGAGAATTCCTTTGGAAAACAAAACGCAGGTGTATTTGAGAACGTATTGGTAGTGGCCTTTGTTTTGTTATAATTTTACTTTTCCTGTATATGCACCTTCCTTCCTTACTTCCCCGTTTTGTGCCTTTTCCTTGTCCCTTCCTTCCCTTCCTTTCCTTTCCCTCTCTTCCCTTCCCGCCAGGAGGGTGCATGGTACTTTAAGATCGTGCGTCTGTGACAAAAGAAGCTGTTTCCCTTCTACCTCACGTCTATGCATGTTCAGAAGAGCACAAACTTGCACATTACTTACACAGTTGTTTCCATCTGGAGGCATGGGGGATTTAGCAGAGTGACTCTCGTTGCTGTTAATGGGATTTGTTCAGCTAAAGTCTTTTGCAAGCCAAACCTTTTCAAAAGAGAGGCTTTCTTCAGAAGTACAGATAGACCTGGTGAAAGATTCTTTTTATGAGATATAAGGCAAGATCTTAGAGCATATCTAACAATTAAAGGTTGTGAACACCTTTTCACCAGTTAAAAGTCTTAATCTCACCATTATAGCCATATTTCCATTTGGTTAATTACTTCCTGCTGTGTAAAATTCTTCCTATAATTTCACTTAAAGGTATTTTTTATGCTTGTCTAAAATGACTATGCAATGTTATTGCATGATTTTTAAAGCCGAGCTCCTCAATTATCTAAAAAAATGTTTGCCAAGTAAATGTTTCTATGAAAATTGTCATTACCCATCAAGTGATTTACTCCATGAACAGTATTTGCAGAGTTATGCAGCTGGTTGATTACTACAAAAAGAAAAATTACTCTAATAAATTAGTTGAGAAAAAAAGGTAAAAATTAATTAAGATAATGTATATGTTGGATAATATTTGTCCAGCTGTTGTTCGAAGGCAATCAACTTCCATTTTGGTGGGCTTACATACTGGTAAAGCAATTCTTCTATAAATAGTTTTGAGTTTATCCTGTGATCTGCCATCCCTACTTGAAAAATGCTGTATAAATGATCATTATTATGATTGTAAATCAAACCCTATTTTAATTAGGAGTAAAATATAATGGCATTTGAACAAGTAGGGCAGTGGGGCTGTAGATGAATTGAGTGTCATGTAGTCTGATGTGTGCACTTTGAGATAAAGTCTCAGTTGTTAAGAGTCTGGGAATAATGTCTGGCTTCTGGATGCAATTGTTTGCTTGTTCTTTTTGTAAAGACGCTAAGTTTCTCCAAAACTGGTGATAGTGCAAATACAAATCATTACAAGAAATTTGTCAAGTTCAGTAGACAATATTTCCAACCATCACATATCTCAAGACTTATGAATTGTTTTGTTGCATTGGCCACAGTATAATTTAGATGACAAGACTTTTGTTCATTCTGTCCTAAAACATGCTATACGGCTTATTTTATCACCATTAAATAGTGTAGTAATAGAGAAAGATTTTGCTCTGAGTCTTCAGAAGTTTTACGAATTACAGGTGAGTAGAAATTAGAATGTAACTGGACATTCTTTTATGTAAATACAAGCATGCTATTATTTTCCATTAAAAAAAATCAAAGTACTCAGCACCTTCAGGGCTCATAGCCCCGAACATAACAAATACCTCAGACATATAGGCTGAAACTTTTTTAAATTGTTGAAATATACTGAAGTTATTTAACACAGAGATAAGTGTTTCCTATTCTGTGATCTTCTCTTCCTTCAGTCTTTTGAAGGAGAGAAGAGAAACATTTGGGAAATCTTTTTTAAACCTAAATGGGCAAAGGTGAAAAAAAGGTAAAGGTGAAAGTAAAAAGAACTAGTGGAGCAGTAAAAAAAAAAAAAAAAAAAAGAGTAATTGCATGCAATTTTCAGGTCTTTTTCTTTTCTTAGAAACTTGTTTGAAACAATTGACCTGAAATAATGGTGAGGTGATTAAACTGAGAGATGCTGCAGACATTAATGTCTGTTTGCATTAAAGGGGAATGATTCGGAGCCCTTACAAATATGTTGGTAATCAGAAGAGGAATGGCTGAATTTCAGGGTTGATAAATGCAAACTAGTACACATTCAAAATGCTCACAGACAGTGCTGGATTCACGAACATCACTTGGATAAAAGAGCAGGGAATCATGGTAGACAGCCCCTTAAAACATCTGTTTAGTGTGATGTGATATCTGGAAATGCAAATAAAACATTAGACCAATATGGAGAAATGTAAAAAATTACTGCATGTGTCAGTGGCATGTTCCCAGCTAGGCTATTGCATTCATTTATTGTGATTCCATGTGAGAAAGGTAACAGAAGAAGCTTAGACACATGAAATGTGGGCAAAGCAAATTTATAAAACACTAACAAATTAACAGAAAAGATGAAAATACAGAAATATTTTTAAAGGAACACAATCTTTGAGACTATACCTTGTGGAGAGGCTTTTGGAATAAAGCGTGTGTTAAAAGAAAGCAAACATCTGATCAGCCGGCTGGCAGCGGCAGTGGCTGCAAACTGGGGTGTCTGGATGAATGAATGCTTTGCCAAGTGGAGTTTGAGGATGGTTACCAGTCCCTGGTATTCCCTTTATCAATATAAAGCCTCTGTTTTTTCTTTTCGAAACAAAAAAGAAGCAACAAATAATAAAGGATCTCCACTGCAAATATAATTCTCTTGTTGTTTTCCCCTATGTGTTTTACAGGAGATGGTTCTCCTAAAACACCGCAGCATTCAGCTTGCTGGAGGCTGGGGCAAAACCATAGCAAGATGTACTCTTTCTCCTTCAGACCGATGGAAACCTGATGAAGAACATTTTCCATAAATCTCCCACTGTCCCTCATCCCTTATGTGCAGATGTCAGAAAAATTAGGGGCTGAAATGTCTTCTTATGAAAATAGAGGATTTTTAGAGTGAAGGTTTTGTTTCCCTTCACTTATCTTTGGACTTGATCCCACTTCATCTGACTGCAGTTATGTGTTTGCAGATGACTGAAATAGGAATAAATTCTGTCTGTTGAATAAAACTTTTCCATCAATGTGAAATTCTCTAACGACAGAACTTCACAGAATTATGTGAGAAAACTTAATTCCAAATCAGTGAACTCAATCAGCCTGTTGTTTGCCCCTTTTTCTTCTGATAGTAAAGGGCTGAAGGATTTGTATGTGCTATTTCATCTCACATTTGGTAACTCATTTTCTTTCTCTCTGGAAATAACTGTAATGGTCTGTGTGTTTATTCAGCTCATGGCTAACATACTTGCCTTAGCATCTCCAACCTTTTATAGGGATGACAATATCTTCTCAAGCATTGAAATGTTAATTCATGTGTGATACTAGGTACTAATATGAAATAGAGTTGATGTGTAGAATTTTCTGCCACCCTTGTTCCTGCCTAGAGTTGCAAATTCTTGCTCCAAGGGCCTGATACAGCAATACACCTGAGAATATTTCAGAATTTCCAGCATGAAATATGAAACTTTGAATGTGTTCCAAAGATTCAAGTCTGGTGACACGAAAGCTTATGTCCCCAAAGCCAAGGCATGTACTGAAACACAGTACAGCAATATTCAAACACAATAGCACCAAATTCAAAATTTATTAGGAATAACCATTTAGAGCGCAAAGGTTTTTTAAAAGGTTTGTTTTGAAATTATTGTTCTCTTTCCCTCAGCCTTAAACATCCAAACCCATCACATCCTGGTGAAGGGTATGAAATAAGATAGCTCAATTCAAAACAGAACAGGTATGAAAAGAATGGGGAAGAACCAGGATGTGAGAGGTGGGGTGTGGGGTTTTTTGTTTGTTTAGGATTTTTGGTTTTTGAGGTGTTTTGGTTTTAGAGATTTGTTTGGATTTTTTTTTTAAGTGATGTGTGTTGTTTGTTTTGGTTGGGTTTTTGTTTGGTTTTTTTTGTTTGGGTTTTTTACCCTCCATTTTGGGCATATATTTGTCAAGATAAAATCAGTTTACTGAACACGAAGGTAGAAGAACTGCTTGTGCACCAGCCATTCTAATATCTAATATTGAACAGTTCTCAAAAGTAGGTCTCTGGTAGATGGTATCTTTTTATACACTCTGATTTTATATGGCACAACTACAGAATCATTGTGTCTCCAGGCTACTGCTTTATCACTAGCACATTAATCCTGCCAAATGCCTGTTATATATTGTGCCATGGAAACTCTGATGAGAGAAAACACAGTGAGCATAACTTCTTGCATTCTTATTCCAAGTTCTTGACCCTATGTAGCCTATGAGTTAGTTGAAATGATTGAAACATACAGGTAAAGAAAATAGAGATTCTGAGCACTTCCTGAGGGCTGGCAGTGAGACACACAATCTTTTATTTTCTGTTAAAATCCAGCCTATTGTAGTTTTCTTATAAACAACTAAATAAGTGGTGATACAGGGAAGATACAAAACCTATTTATCAGGATTCGTGCATGTAATTTCCTCAAAAACTGCTAAAGTAGGAGAGAAGCCTTCTGCACCCTGTCCATAAAGAGCCTTGTGATGGAATGGTCAAGGAGAGGGTGATGGAGTCACCAAACAAGGGGCTGCACCTCAGATGCCACTCTTTGGGTTCCAGTTTTTTCTCTCAGTCACGTCAGATGTATGACAGAGGTTATTTTGTCCTGTCCATATTACTTTCTTACTATATTCAGTGAAGCTGCAGTGGCTGGATTGCTCTGTGGCCACACTGTGTGGTGCTGCCAGTAGTGCAGAGAGCAGCTGGTCCCCAACCTGGGGCTCAGCCCAGTACATAAAATGCCACGGACTGGCAAACAGAGGTTCTTTTGCTTGTTTGCCGTGGTGACAAAGAGTCTTGAATTTATTTTACACACACAGACAGACACACAGACATAGACACAGACACAGACACACACAGAGGCTCTTCAGTAAGGAGGTGCTTGAGGAAGCAGCTGTGGGGCTGTCAGGAGTCCCTTTCAGCCAAACTGAAAGATGGGTAGATGTTTTCTCTGCTTCTGAGGATGCTTGCTCTCCTTTCTGTATCCTGCTAAATCTTCCTGTCTTATAAAGAACATTCTCCCTTGAGACCATAAAGACACTTCAGAAGAGAGTGCTTCCCCCCCCCCCCCCCCGCCCCCCTTTTCAATGCTGTACATTTCACCAAGGATGAGGAATTTTCTAAAGACCTTCTCTCCTTTTACATTCAAATTGCTCAGCGGTTGAACTGTGAGCTATGCTAGCAATATAGCCAGTGCAGATTTGCTTTCAGATAGAAAGTAGAGCTTTCCATCAAAAACATTTTGTTTATTTGTCAAGTGTAATTGCCCCTTCCTAGCCTAGGGTTATGAGAAAATATTTTTGTTTAAATGGGGAGTCAAATTAATAGTTTCCATAGCCCTTAACTCACAGAATCCCAGTTTAAGGTTTAGCACAAATGTATAGACAGAGTGGTGTTTGCTGAATTCCCCTTGTTAAAACATTGGCAGCTCATCACAAATTCAGGAAGATACCAGATATCTGACTTAGTGTAAAAACATAGTGAGTCTGAGAACTGTGGATAACTTCCAGCATGTGTTGTTAGATACTGAGATGATATTATCATTATTACTATTATTATTATTATTATTATTATCATCATCATCATCATCATCACTACTAGTACAACCACTATTAGTTATGATTTATTTTTTATTAAAACATACATTTGAAAATCAGAAATAAAGGTACAGAGGCAAGCCTGAAACAGAGGTTATCTTCCTCTGCTGGTATTTTTCCCTTTAAAACCAGCATATAGTGATTGTTATATCCCTTCAGAAGTCAGTGATGCACTTCGTGCTTCTGTGAAGTGGCATTCCCATTCATACATGATCTGAAAGGCAGATCTGAATTCAGACCCTCACTTTATGTGTTTTGCACAAATACAGCTTCAGTTTCCTCCCACGTGGGAAAAATCATGTTTTGGTAAAACTGACCCTGTAGCATTCATTGTGGCTGATACCCACTGACCAGGACACTGGGTATTAGCCCAAGGATGAAAGAAAGGCAAAGCACAGTTACACTCGGGGTGATTTTTTTTTTGTTCAGTTATTGCCTGTCAAGGTAGTTGTAACCAATGTAAGCACGAGCAATCTCAGGACTGACAGGTTTTTCAGAGATCAAGGTGATGTTATTCTACCATTGACTCTTTGATCAGGGTCTGATACTACTGAACTTCAACCTGACTCAAGGGAATATGCAAATGTTTCGCTGCTGAATCTGAGTGTGGTCAGGAAAACAGATCTAGCAAATTGGTCTGTACATCTAACTATATCTGCACTGAGAACATAAAGTGTATATATCTGCTCTAAAATATAAAATTGGGGAATTTTCAATTGTAGAAATGCTATAAAATAACATAAAATTGGGAAATGCTTTGAAATGGGCTGACACAAACTACATAGCGCTTCAAAACTGGCTGGGTTACTCTGGACAAAATTCTTTTGTCTCATATTTACAGAACTCAGTTTAGAAGAAAAATAATTATCGATAATTTATTGCAGATTTTATTTTTCTCTTCTTCTTAGTGAATATTACTTTTTTGTCTGCTGACTAGGTAACTGGGAGCTGATGTTTTGGATACTGCCTAGTTAAGCCATTCTGCCTGTGAATGTGCTTATTCTATTATTGTGTCTACAGTGAGCAGAGTAAGGCACCTGCAGCTTTAAGAGACTTATTAATTTTCCTTTGGAGAAGGAAAAGGGACTCTGGTAATGTCATTAATGTGATTTTCACTGATTTTTTTTACACTATTATTTTAAATAGTCTAAGTCTGACTTTTGGGAGAGGCTCCAAATTGTGCAGTAAAGCATATGAAAACTGAGCACAGAAAGTTAGCTGACATTACTGTTGACTACTCATAGCTCAAAAGGTTATGCTTTTTTCCTAGCTCCAATACTTCCAGACCTGTTTTTGAAAAAGTCTTAGATGCTTTTGTGTGGTGCAATGGTCACACCCAGTGGCCAGTTGGGTTAATCACATATGTGTATTCCCTATGGATATCTGAGGCAGTTTGTTACAGGAATTTCTTCTTATATACTATGACAGCTGGGAATCTAACTCGATAGCAGGAAAACAATGTATGTCCACCTTCACCTCAAGGTTTGCTCCCAAAAGCCCCTGGCTGATCAAAAAGAAGGTCTGGACCATTCATGAAATGAATAGGAAAGAGGTGATGAATCCCCCATGGAGACATTCTTAAAATTAGGACCTTTGACTATAATGAGCTGGTGTTTTAAAAGAATGATTCAAGGACAGGCTGAAATAAAAACCCCTGTACTTTTCCTTAGTTTAAATTCAGCTTTCTTTTAACTGTGGAAAGCCTGAAACATTTGCCTGATTCTTCTTTTTTGGCATTATCAAGGTAATTTGAAAAAAAAAAAAAAAGGACCATTTTTCTTTTCCATAAATGAAAAATGTACGGAAGCACCATGGATCAATCAAAAGAGGTGCATACGTATAACCCCCCTTCCCTCTCCTCCCAGTCTAACTATAGCATCCTCCATTAGCATCACAATGACACAAATGTTTTCTTTCTCCCAGTGTAGACCATTTTGTCAAGGTCCCTGTTTTCAATTAGTGTCAGCAAATGACACATGGGTGGGAATGCTCAGGCATGTTCAGTGGAGGTAGCACTGTGGTCGCTGATTTTGGGGTGGGGGAAGGGAGAGAAAGCGCCAAGTTCCAATGGGAAGGAAAGGGAGGAACTACTCTTCATATAAACCCTTGCCTTAATGCTCCCAAGGACACACAGATTAGTTCCCTTGCCCACATCACACTTATGCAAGTGGTCTCCTCTAAAGCCCTGCGTGGCATGGTAGGGTTCATTTACGCAGTGTCAACCCAAACAATGATCGAATCACAGAATTACAGAATCATTTCGGTTGGAAAAGACCTCAAAGATCATCAAGTCCAATCTTTGACCAATCACCACCTCGATAAATAGACCAGGGCGGTAAGTGTCACACCCAGTTTCTTGAGCACCTCTGGGGACAGTGACCTCCTTGGGCAGTCCGTTCCAATGTTTAACAATCCTTCCCATGAAAAATTCCTCCTAATGTCCAACCTGAACCTCCCCTGGCTCAGCTTGGCGCTATGTCCTCTCATCATGGTTCCCTGGGAGAAGAGGCTGATCCCCGCCTGGCAACAACCTCCTTTCACATGGTTCTAGAGAGCATTAAGGTCTCCCCTGAGCCTCCTTTTCTCCAGGCTAAACAACTCCCTCCGCTGCTCTTCGTAGGACTTGTGCTCCAGACCCTTCACCAGCTTCATTGCCCTTCTCTGGACTCGCCCCAGCATCTCAATGTCCTTGAAGTGAGGGGTCCAGAACTGGATGTAGTACTTGAGCTGCAGCCTCACCAGTGCTCCATGCAGAGGGAGCGGTGAAATATTTATTTGAATAATTTTTAATTGCTAAATCTTCATTGCTTAATTTTGCCAGTCTTCCCACAAATGTTTTAAAACATTGCCTCAAAGCTATAAATGAGTGGGATTTTTTTCACCTTCTTACCAGTACTCTCACCTTCTTTAGAACAGAAAATGCCTGTTCAATTTCTATGCATTTCTCTTCTTTTACCTACAGCATCTGCTACTTGATTCTTCTTGCATTTTTTCCCCAAGGAACTGGAAAAGTTGCTCCCTTCTGGTATTAAAAGTTCTGCTACAGCTTCTGCATTGTTGACAGGGTGCTGGCACCTGCAGAAGCTATACCAAGGCTTTTATGATCTTTTTCTACTGAGAAGTTTCTGTACATTTCCTGGTCAAGATGCAGACTTTGGATACTGGATTTGAATATACTGACAGTAGTCTTGCTTTACTTACTCTTCCCTCACACACGTATAGTCCATGGTCTCCCAGGGCTCCACAGACCATATATTAGACAAAGCAGAAATGGCATTCATCACAGATTTTTTAGAATAACTATGAATTCCTTTTTCTTGATGAAACTTTCTTTTGTGCTTAGATCACTGAAAAAAAAAATCCCAGCATGTGACATTCTGAACATTGAGAGAATGATGCCACTAATTCTCATTTCAACTGAGACAGTCAATCTGGAAACAACATAGGATGAATTCTTGGATCTCTGAAGTTGACTGAGAGGCTTTATGTCAGGAAACTCCCCTAAAAACCCATGCACTAATGTATTACAGCTGCTTTTCTGTACTGGTTTTCTTGCACCCCACAGCATGGAGGTATTCAGCGCAGAAGTTTGTGCTTGCTCTTCGTTTTTGCTTTGCAGGTCACATTCAAATGAAGCTTCCACATGGGATCAAACTTGACAAAAAAGAGCAGTTATACTTTAAGAAAGAGAGTTGGCCTGCTTTTTGTAGCAGTTCCCTTGCTATTTGTTTCAATATGCGTGGGATATAAAAGGACTCTGTCATATCCAGTTTGTCCACCAGTTCAGCTTAGATTCAAGAGTCAACAAACCCCCTAAATTTAGTGCAAGTTTTTGTCATTTAATGAAAAAAATAAAACCTGAGTCAAAATAATTTTTTGTCCTGCAAAATAGTGCTAGTGCATGGGAGTCATATAGGAAAACCTTGTATAAACAAAATAAAACCATTGATGTTGCTTTCTCTGACTAAATTGATAGAAGCTAAAAAAATGTTTCCCTACTTTTAGTGTATTGATATAATCCCATTTCAACTCCACTTGACACACAGGTCTATTTATGTGAAGTGCCAACTGTTATTTAATGATTAAAAGCAGTGGAGAAATATTAAATTATTTGTAAATAATTTTTTGTTCTTTCTAGCTTCAGTGACCTCATCTTGGAGTAAATAAGTAAAAAAGGAGTAAATAGAAGACATGCCTATATGTCTTGCACTGTTAAATAAAGTCTCCTGTGCTTTATGTTCCCAAAATAGATATGATGTGTTCTTTTGAATGGGACCGACCCATTCCTATTGCAAGTATACAATCAGATTTAGTGGAGAAATACCCAGGTACCTGAGCCCCTACACTTTGCGATGCAGATGGAAAGATCTGCCATTGTTTTCAGATATGTCCAGGTCCAGCTGCACATGCTGTAACATCTGGGGTCAGCCCATGGAGCTGTGCATACCCTCACTTTTCATCTCTCTTCTCTGTGCCCACCCCAAAGTGATTCTTCCTTTTAAGGAGGAGAAACTGGACCAGAAGTCCTATAGCAAAGAGTATTTGCTTCATGTTTTCCCAGGACTGACAAGTGGGCACAAGGAATTGCTGTCTGTGCAGAGATTCCCCAGCATGGACTTTCTGCATGTGCAGTGACAGGATCGATGCTGTTATGGTCTGTGAAGCTGAAGGCCCACCAATAATGAGAGTGCATTACTTCTGCTGAGAACAGAGCCACTGTGATGGCAGGGGGGATTAAAATCCTGTCAGGTCTGAATCCAAAATGAGGTCAGTGGGAGATTTCTGAGGCATACCCTTCGATCCATGCTTCAAGGTCTATCGAGGGTGCATTCAGGTGTGCCAAGGTTTGATGCACTCTGGTGCCTCCTAAAGTAGTTATGCCATTGCCAAGGAAGGGCCACTGCGATGGTATTAAATATCCCATCTGGAAGCAGTTTTGCCACCTCATCCCCAGAATTATACAGGGTGAAGAAGATGCAGCACAAGGTTTGTAGCAGGCTATAAGAACACAGTACCTTTATATAGGCATTGAGTCTCTAAATATCCCTGGGAAACCCTGGGCAATTTACTTTAGCTCTGTCTGCCACTCAGACCAGGCTCATAATTTCTGTGCTAAGGGCATGACAGTGCATCATTGACGTTAATGGTGTCAAACATGTGACGTGATGCATCAGCATGATTGCATGAATTAATTAAATGGCAACTCTCTGAACTCATGTAGCTTTTTCCTCTGCAATACATTTGTAAATAGATGTTGCACTTACTGCACGAACCTTCAACAGAGGATCCGAACCAAACCAAAGCAAGCGACCTTCCCCCCACAATCTAATTAATGCACACAATGCCCCTGTGCTGTTTGTTACACAGCAGCTTCTCTTACTTGGATCAAGTTTGTTCCTATCACTTTGAATGCAAAAAGCAGTTGATCATTTCATCCATGTGACTACAAGGGTGACTGTCACAGCTTGCAAAGCATATGGTAGCTCTTGCAACATCAATAATAATCTCTAAGTAATGCAACTTTGGGTTATAGTCATCTTTTATTATCACTCCAGTCTTCCAGTAGCTTCCTCCTGTCTCTCTCTTTTAAAATTTTTGTCTTTCATTATTAAGTGAAACCTTCTATACCCAGTGATTACATTATCAAGGATTACCTGCTGAAAGGGATCAAAATTGATCAAAATAAAGGCTGTGTTATTCTGAATAAATTTTACTTATTTTGCAGGGCTTAATCAAATTAATTAGAGAATGAAATTAAACAATAAGCAAGTAATGTTTTAGGCATTTTGCAGCTGGGGACACTGAAATTTAAAGAGGAAAAAGCGACTTGCCACAGGTTTACCATACAGAATGAAACGGAACTGAATTTTCCCCTTGAAGGGTAAATGCATCCCTTACAGATTCCACATGGAGTGGAGCTTATAAGGTGTTTATGTAAAATCTGTGGAGGGCAATGAAATACTTTTTGGTTGTCATTTGAAAGTTAAATTCTATTACATAAGGAATAAAATCCACTGCAACTATAGAAGGTAATTTTTCTTTAGACATATCATAGCATTCCATTTCCACACTGAAATGAATTAAGATTGGGCATATTCACAGCATTCCTTACAATCTCTGTAAGATTTATTTGAATCATTCTAAATGAGATGCCTTGCACACTCTGCCTATTATGGGGTATTGATAACATCTGTTTACTGAGAGCAACATCCAATGACTCCATAGAACAGGACAGATTTGAATGGCTGTCATTTTAAGTCAGGTGGCAGAGTGAGTGACTGGTCAGCTAATGGAAATAACAGGGGTTTACAGGCAAAATGAAATGGGACAGCAGCAAGTGTGGGGAACAAGCTACTTATGATGCTTATTATTTTGGTAATGAAAGAGTGAACCTAAAGGTACAGAAATCATTGAAAAATATTCATGTTTTTGTCCAGTGACTCAGAAGCTGGGTTTATGAGTCTCTGAGTAAAACAAATCATTGACTTGTGCAAGAAAGGGATAGAGCGCTGCCATATTTAGTTAGCAAAGCCCATTCCATTTGTTTCCTGGACAGGTGAGTCTCATGGCCTTGCGTCTAGTTGTGCATCGCCGGTAGAGACACCGACCTTGTGTTCTGCTGCCTCGTGGGACTTACAGCATTGTTACTGTGAAAGAATGAGAATAAAATCATCTCCAAGGGAGTTGGTTCTCAGGTCTGCTCTCATGTGGGCCTATCAACACAAATATCCCACTTCAACTTGCCAGGGCAGTTCTGGCACAATATGATGCCAGAGTGGATGCTTTGTAAGGGAAGTTATTAGGTTTTTAGCGGTGGTGAAAGCAAAAGGTTGCTCATCCTGCCTAATCACACAGGATGTCTCTGTGAGACTAGAAAAGTTGAGCTTGAGGGGAACTCACTCTGTCCTTTGCAAAGGATGGGAAGGGATTCTTTATCTTTGCATGATCTTTCAGACTACAGGCAGGATAAAACTGGGTGAAACTGCACTTCTGGCTAAAATAATTTTTAAAGAAGGAGCCTGATTGTGCCTGGCTCTTGTGTAGGTACCAATGAGCAGGAAAGGCATAATGTGTTTTCTCTGTACTCTTCCCACAGAACCAGACTTATTACAATTCTCTTAGGTATCTCAAAGTGATGTCTGTCTAGATCTGAAAGTTATGCTGAACTCCTTTTATAGTCAATGAAAAAAAATTAGGGGGTGCTTTTTTTTCCTTTAGATGAAACATATCATCGTAGCAGGTGGTCTGAGACAGGCAAAACAAATCACCCTGTGAAGCTGAGTCCTTCTTGCCATTGAGTATAAAGACTAGAGCGACTCAGATTTAGATATCTTCTTTTTAAGAACAATAGTTAGATGAAATAAAGACCAGGAATAAGGACCAGCTCTTGCCTTTTTTCATTATTCTGGAAGGTGGAGGTCTCCAGGAGGGCTCAGTTTAATGGAGTAATCTTTCCTAACCTATACTGTATTTTTGTTGATAGGTAGCTGGTTCACAGTCCAAGGGATATATCTTTGCTGTTGATAGGTAAGTCATAGGTCAACAAAGTAAAGTGCATAGGCTTGCAAGAAAACCTTTGTGTCAATGGAAAACAAGCTCAGGGATTCTGATCTCAACAGTCATGTGGCCACAAATCCAGCTCTTGGTAATTTTGAAATTTTCCTAGTAATACCGGAGTGATTTGTAAAGATAAACCGAGTCATAAAAGCTTCCTCATGTAGCTGAGAAGAGATAATACAACTGAGTTCATAGAGCCCCATAATATTTTCCTACCCAGAAAAGACACATTTCTTTGTCCAACTTTAAAAATAGGTACTCAGATACCCATCTTTCTTTTTTCCCCTTGCTATTGTTCACTCGTGAATATGTAACACAGCATAACATTCTCAAACTATAATCTGCTCAACATTATCTAATTGCATCTGTCATTTTACTCTGCAATAAAATACTTCTGGGGAAAAAGAAATATGGAACTTAGCACTTGAGCTACTTTTTTAAAAATTGCTTCTGATTTTAAATGTGTAGCAATGACATTTACCTGCTAAAATTTAAAAAGCAAAAACAATCTGCATGTTATCAAGCTCATATGTAGTTATCATCTGTAGCTCATATGCTACAGTGCAGGTATAGCTTGTTCAAGTGATTCTTAGGGCAGAGAGGTTCTTGTACAGGAGCTGAGCTGGGGCCTATATTTCTATTTTTATTGTATGCTTTAATCAGCCTATGGACCGCCTGTTTGGTATTGTGTAATTATTGTTCCTCTGAATGTGCTAATTGCACTTTGGCTGTATAACTTGTCAATGGGAGGGGTGCCAACATATTCACTAAGAAACATCTTTGTGCTATCCATGCCAGCTTCCCAGAAAATACACCCAAGATGGTTATTGATCCTTTTTCTTGTGCTTTTACAGCTTAATCTCCCTTCATTTCCTCCCCTCGTTTTTTTTTTTTTTTTTGATTCTCAAATTGATACCCTGTGAAAGCGATTTCCTTCATCAAATCCCGCACCAGCAGTGGGCCAGCTTCTTGCAGCCTTGCATGTCACTCGCAGTTTCTACTTTCTCACCTTTCTTCTCTCTGTTCTTTCCCCTTAGTATATCTCCTTCCTGCTGCCACTGAATGAGGATAGGAAAAGTCTATTATTGCTGCTTGATGGTTGGCATTCTCGAGTTGCACAGAAAGTATTAGGCATGAATTTGTTACTGCCTTCAAAAACCATGGGAGCCTCTACACAGACTTGTCTCCTAAAACTCAAGTACAAAGACAGTCTTGCCTTGTATGTGCTTACATAAAAAGGAAACAGCAGGGATTAATTACTTTAGACAGCTAAATAAATATTTATTTCCCCATAATAGTCTTCAAAAATATCTGTCACTGCTTCACTGCCTAACAATGGCTGGTAGCGACAAGTAGGATCTTTTTCAATGGAAGTTGCTTTTTAATGAGTGTTTTTTGAGTAGGAGGTTTAATCTGATGCTGCTTTTGGAGCAATGCCTGGCCTATCCCAATACAAACTCTCTCTGATTAACAAAAGCCTGCATTTTTAAACTGATCTAGCTCAGCTGATGCTAGTTGATTCTTTTATTTAACTCAGGCTTGTTTATGAGTCAATTAGCATTTAAACTGAGCTCCCAGCCTTCATATAAACTCTCAGCCACCTAAACCAAACAAAACAGTGCTTTCTTCTGCTTTTAGGGCCCACTAAGCACCTATACAATATCCTACTGTAGCATTTTTGCCAGGGCTTAGGGAATTCATCTAGTGATTTTGGCTGAGATTCATTCAGGCCAAAAGTAGATTAGGTACCATCCTCAGAGCAGGAGTCTGCACTTCCATTTCTCTCTCAGTGTCCCTGCTGCCTTCCCTGGGAGAAACCTCCTACTGGAAGCGGGTTGGGGCAAGTGGTTAGGTGAGATGCAGTGCACCTAAAATAGCCTGAAAATGCTGAAATATGCCCATTCATTCACCTTTGCAACCATTTGCCTCTCCTCCTTCTACTGTGTTAAGCAGTAAATTCCTTTTTAATTTTGTTTATACTCTCTGCCGCACTTGGTGTGTAGGACTTTCTGTATATTTTACGTCAACAAAATGGATCTGTGGCCCACAAATTGGAGCCGTTGCCTGTGACATTCGTGGGCTCATGTTCTGCTGTGTTACTTCTGCATAGCTTAAAGAATAGAATTAAGGATGCTATTAATTTTGGGAAATGAGCTTTCAAGCAGAAACCATGCATAGTTCAATTTTGGACCCCAGGCCATAGGTAAAGTGCATGAACTGTTCTGCTGATTTTCCAGTGGCTCTGATGAGCTTCTTCAGGGTGCAGCAAGCACTCCACTGGCTCTTTCCAGGTGCCAAGGTTCTCAACATGCATAGAAGATTGTGGTGACACTGAAAGCATGTGGAAAGATGTTTCTGTCCTTGACCCCAGCAGCAGACAGAGAATACAGCCTGGTCTTTCAACAGATAATGTGCCACCTTGTTACTTCACATGTGTCTTTCAGAAATCTTTCAAACCTCTTGCTTTGAATTAGCAGTAGAAATTTGACGATGCTTCATCTAATGTTGGCAATGGTCCTGATTTTGGAGGAGTTTGGACCCAATGACCTTCAGAGGTCTCTTCCAACCACGTTCTCTTGGGCCGTATAAACTGGTCGATATTTAATGCCTTGGATTTAGGTCACTGGATGCAAGCATTGATGGCCCAGCCTGTGTTTGTTGGGACAACAAGGCTCTTTTTAGGCCATAGATAAAACTGAGCTGCTGAACTTATGCAAGAATTATTCGGTACAAGTTTTCTTAGGCATTAGTAGGAGGAAGAGATGCCTGTTTGAAAGCTGCATAAAAGGCATGTCAGGGAGAGGGACTACAGGTCACATCACCAGAAAGAGCAGCTGTTCTGCAGTAGTGCCCAGACACCTCCTGCTTGTGGCAGAGGGACAAGGGACATGCCCAGAAAGGGAGGGTGCTTTGGCTTGTCCTGGACTCTTGTAACAATGCCCTGTCTTCCTAAGGGTAGGCCTGGGCCATGTCCTCCTGGGATAGAGGTGGAAGATGGAGATGGAGAGAAGAAGAGTGAGGGCACATGGATGTGAGCAGGGAAATAGAGATGGGTGGCATAGGAAAATGGGAGAAAAAGGGTCTCAGAGCCAATGTCAAGTGGAGTCTGGGGCAGGGGGGCAGCTGCCCTGGGGAAGGGGTGAGTAAGGAGAATAGGGAGAGTGGTAGAGGGCAGTGGTGCATCCTCCTCCCCTTGTCCTCGAGGGAGGGAGTGTGCTGTTGGAGGAAGGCTTGCGTGTGCTACAGGATGGAGCACTACACAGAGATGTGGGGTGAGAGAGGAGGCAGCAGGAGGTGGTGTGGGGAATCCCAGAAGCAGAGAGAGGACAGACGGACTGTCAGGGATCTTGTGTGATGAGCAGTGCCTCTTGCACTCAGACCCATGGAAGCAGCAAAGTGTACAACCCACAGGGTGCTCAAGGGAAGGCTGGATGAGTGTGTGTTGTAGTGGTGCAGCCCGACACCTTCTCCAGCTTTGGGCAAGGGGTGGGGAGAGGAGAGTGTTTTCAGGAAAAAGAGATCTAATTCAAGAGTCACCTCTCTTCTCCCTTCCCCCATTCTTTATGTTTATTTGTGCAGTCAGGTACTTGATAGGTGGTTTAATATATTCATTTTATGTATGCCAGGGTAGCTCCATCCCTGATTGAACTCCACTGAATCCAGATCATTATTAGAAAATTGCTTTATAAATAAGCCTGGACTGAGAGACACTTTCTATGTTAAATAGAAAGCATTGTGCTTCTAGGCTGCTGCATGTTTTCTTGAAACGCAAACACAGGCAGCAGGCACATCATTGTTAAACTAATTAAAGTTTAAAGAGAGACCTTTATACGTACTTGTCTAGCTAATTTGTTGTCACAGGATCATAATTCATTAAATATATTTTCTATTGTTAGCTAAATCAATAATAAGCAAAACAGAGCATATGGAATATGTCAGCTGATGAGTCAAGATGGAAGGAAACATCTTTACTGAGTCTTTAAGTTATGCCTTTTTGTACAGTTCTCTTTTTGGATAAATGGCTAGAAGGTTGAAATGTAAATAACTACGATGGACTTTGCCTGCAGATATCCTGCTATGCTGAGCTGTGGTACTTCCATTTTACAAAACCACTGGAAAGCATTGTTAAAGCAACTACTGCTTAGTGGTAATCCAGGCCTCTGTATTGGAGACAAAATTTGGAGATGTAAATGGAGAACAAATTGATCTCATGCCATGGAAGTTATGACAGTTTGATTTAAAATAGATGTGTGAAATGATTCATCTCAGGACACCATACCTGTTTCATCTCTGCATGTCTGTCCCATTCCTCTTGCAGGGATGGCTTAGCTGCTCCAGCAGCATCAGCTGAACTCCTGCACAATAGAACACAGTATTTAGAGAAAAAACAAAACAGATGCCAGCTGTGCTGCTCCACCCCAGATACTGCTTTGTCAGCACAGGAGCCACCTATGCACTGGCAGCAGAAATATTGAAGACAGAGGCAGGGCAGATGGCTGAAGGCAGAAGCTACAGTACAGTAGCAGGTGAATCAGAGTTGTCAGGCCAATGTGGCATCCTTGAGCTCTAAATTCAGTTCTGGCAGTAGTTTATCGGTTGTCTTATTGATTGTGTCAGCCTGCTGCATACGGGAAATGTTTCTTGGTGTGCTGTATCTTCTAATTTTCCTGGGAACCAGGTGGGCCTTTGCCCTGGGATTGGAAGAAAATGGAAATGATCATTCTGGGAGTACAGGTTTTTGAAAGTAATTTTTATTCCTACACAAAGTCAAATCCTCATGAAAAGCCACATCATAGGTACTGGGTAGCAGTACTTCAGAGAGCACTGGTATGGCATGGATTTGGAGGAAGATGAAGCTCCAGAGTTTTCTTGTATTTGTATTTCACCTCTGGCCAACCTATTGTCTTTTCCTTGGCGTGGATGGTTTTCTGGATTCCTTCAGAGATTCTTGCTTTTGAGTTTGAATGCCTGTCAGTAGCAGGGAAGAGGACATTCAGAGTCCAAGTGCTCTTGGTCCTAGCAGGGGCAGACTTAAAATTTCCCTTTGACTGAGGCTGAATGAAGCTAGCTGTACTCTTCTGAACATTTGCTTGATAGGGCAACTCTCCCTGAGCCATCCTTTCAGAGCATGTAGCTGCCTATCTCACCTCCTTTCCTTATCAAATTAAGACAAGTGGTTCCGTGACTGTGGTGCTAATCAAGATGAGGGTCCTTGTGGATTTGTTCTCAGCAACTCATGCTCACTCTCTCTTTTCAACAGCCCTGGTTGTCCTTCCTGTGCCCCCTCTGCCACTGTTACTGCAATCGGTGCTTTGGGTCCTCCCAGCGTCTTCTAAATGTCCTTTGTCTCCTTTCCTCCCTCCCATGGTCTTAAGCAATCTCTCCCATCCAGCCTTTACACTGTCTGCATTTCTGTCCCATATTTATTTCCACCCCTTGGGACTGTGCAGGATTTGGCAGCTCCAGTGGCTGGGCTGCAGCAGTACGAAGGGATTGCCTGCAGGGTGCTACCAGAAAAACCGGCTGCCCAGCAAGACTAATAATGGAGAAGTTCTGCCTATGCTCTACAGCAGAAGGGTGGGAATGACCTCTTTTATTTCCCCAGCTTTGTGTTTTCCCAAAGTTGTAAGATTTCAATATGTTTTTGATGCTGCCTTTTTGTCAATTTTGGCTGGAATCACACATGTCCTTTTATGTTTCTCACAGAAAGGTGGGCAGACAGGCAGCCAGACAGCTTGAGGGTTTAAGCTTCTGGGCTGCCTAAGACTTTGGGCTGCATAGGAGCATCACTTATTTCTCTTGTTGGTATTTTGTATGTCATCCTGGTGTTTTGCCAGCATCCAGAAATCCTGATGAAGTCACTGAGGAGGACTCAGTGCTCTATGCCTGGGGTATCCAAGAATTTGTGGTTTTCCTCCTGATCCCTCTTTCCGATACTTTCGTGCTGAAATGGCCAAACCATGGATTTCTATATGGCAAAAACTCGTGGAATATTTATAAAGTGAAATAATTCATAAAGCCACCAAATAGAGCCTTGTTTTCTCAGTCTGAATCATGTTTTCTCTGCTCGGGGACTGGCTGAGCCTAGACATTGGCACAAATATATCTAGCCAGTGACTGTTGCTGATCTGTGCCAAATAACAAAAGTTGTTTAAAGGACTGGCAAGTATTAGAACAAATAAAGCAATGACTTCATTGCATTGCAGTTTAGTTTCTAAAGTATAGTTAGAAATACAACATGCTTATTAACAGCCACAGCGGTGAGTTCTAAAAGCTGCAATAGAGATGACTCCTCTTCAAAGATCTCAGAGAGTGTGCTATAAGACTTGGAAGATGTCAGTGAAGAGAATCTTTCTTCACTAAAAAAGATGTAAAAGGTATACTAAAGAGAGTGTCTGATTCCTGGTACTGATAGCTCTGTCACACCTGTACATGATGGATGTGATTGGTACTGTCAAACACAGACCCTGGGTAATGCTCTCTTTAACTAGCACTGAAGTGTGCCTCACATCAGCATGAATGGGAGCTATGCCTCTTAGGGGCAGAGGAGCAGAAGATGGCCAAATGGAGACTGTGAATCCTTTAAATATTAGAAAATATTTAAATTCCTAATAATTGAATTGTGGCTCATTATCTGACATAGCCACGCAATGACAATCCTTCATAATAATAATAAAGGACAATCCTTTATTAATCATCATCCAGCAGTAGAAGAACCTTCTCACTGCTTTTAAGACACTTGAACAATAAAATACCATAAGACTGACTGGGCTTGTGGGTCCTAGTAAAATTGGAGACAGAAGGAAAAGTGCCCCTATCAGAGGAAGGATACCTCACATTGGTAAATTAGTCACCTCATGTTGTAGGAACAGAAAAAACAAGGGGACCTGAATGTTAGCTTTGCTTGGAAGAAGCAGGGATGAATGTAAATCGCCAATGGAGGTTATTATCCAGTTTCACAGTATTTGTTCTTTTGCCTGCATTGAGTACACCAACGTAGCCAACCAGACCGACGTCAGCAGAGCTTCTGTGGTCCCACAGCACCCACAGTGCTGCCCTGAGTGCTGGCCTGTCTGTGCTGGAAAGCACCCACAGCAGTCCTGTGCCAGGAACACTGCTCTGCTTTTGGCACAGGGCTTTTGTCTGCCTGGGGGTTGCTGTCTGCCTCTTTGTAAGAGCCAGAGCCTTCTCCTGGGCATGCAGCTATCCCCTGCCCTAACTCATGGGTTCTCCTTTAAAGCCACCATTCAATGGAGCTGGAGCTAAAGCCGCCATTCAATGGGAGCAGAGCTTGAACAGAACTAAACGTGCTGTGCCACTGCCGTCCTCACAACACCTCTTACTTTTCAGATAAAATGGGTTGAGAAATTTTGCACAAAATATTTTGCATGACATTTGAAAGTAAACCAACATGGTTTGAATTTGAGGTTGATGAAAAACAAGAAATGTAAATTAAAACTTAACTTACTTTCCTCATAGACCTTGCCATTGAAAAATGAATGGAAAAATAGAGTAAGTTGTATTTTCCACAAAAAAAGTATTTTCTGACAAAACCTCATTCTCTCAAGAAAATTATTTTTCCACCAACATTTTTGACTAGCTGAAGTTTCAAAATAAAAAAGCAGAGCATACAAACTTATAGTTGATTGTTTTCTGCCTAGTAGCATACACTTCAGATGAAAAGTAAAAGCAACCTGCAGCACGTAGAATAGAGGGATGGAAAAAAAAACAGAAGAAACTGACAGGCACAGGTTGAAGAATAACTCATCATTCAGCAACATAAGTTGGCAGATTTGTTGCATAGTTTACCAGCATCCAAAGCCTTTTGCATCTTTATTTTTGCCCACAGTCTTTCATTCCAAATATTGCAAATCGGTAGTTTAGAATTACTGCACTGTCTATTTTGAAATTATTGTTCCTCTTACTTCTGAGAGACTTAGAAGGTCACGGAATGATTTCATGGTCTCCCACGAGTCATGGTAGTTACAGAGGAGTTTTACAAATTCAAATCAATAAGGTTATGTTTCACTGTGAAGGGGAAATCAAAAAAGGTCATTACCCTGAAAAAGAGCACCATTTATTAATAAAGATGTTCCTTGACTCAACAAAAACTTCTCTTTCATCTTCTAGAGTTATATTTCAATTAAAAGCTTCATTAACTATTTCAATATTAAAATTATTTTTCATTAGGTTATTATGTACATGTATATCATTAGCTTGGAGTAAAGGAGAGAACCCTTTTTGCCTGTTCCTCTCCAAAAGAGAGACTCCTCTATACCACCAGCAGTAAAAGGACAGGACACATAAAATACAAACTCATAAGCAGAAAATAAAAAATGCTGCATCTAGCTGTGTCTTCTCAGAAATTCAGAGCAGGGCAAAAAGAATCTCCAGGCAACTATTTTGTTAAAAGAACAAACCTTGAAGTTGCTTCTCCATGTAAGGATGAAATGTCACATCTGTTGTTAATTGATTAGCAGCCAAAGAAAGATGCAGAGCTCTTTCTTTTTCATTTTCGAGCCTTTCTATATAATGGTTGCTCACCTACCATGTGAATGGCTTGTATTTTTTGAGTTCTTGCATGGAATCCTTTATTAATCATCATCTCAATTTGGAACAAAAGATGGAAGGAAAAAGAGAAGGAGAAGAAGAAGGAGAAGGAGAAGGAGAAGAAGAAAATGTAGCAAAAGGCTAATATGGAACTAAGAACTCCAAAACAACTTAATCTCTCAAAAATGAAATCATCAAAAAGAGGGATGTATTTAATTCATGATAGCAGTTGGAAGAAAAAGGTGAGCTAAAGGTTGCTATCTGTTCAATACAGCAAAGTAGGAAAGCTGAGATTTCTTTAAAAACCCACAGCTGATTTAGGAATAGCAACCTGCTTAAGAAGTTTAAACCCTAGGAAACATGAGGCTTCTGAGAGATTAGCAACATGTGGAGAAAAATGAAAACAGGAAAAATACTCTCCAAAATTCTAATGCTGAGTTTGGGAGAAATAATACAAGTAATTGCAAATGATGTGAAAGGAAACAGAAATTTAAAATAAATGTTAGTTGAGTACATACATGTAACTTCTATTCCATGGAAGAGAAAATTGTGCTTTTTCACTATGATCTTCTTGTAAGCAGCAGCTTTAGCAGACACTGTATAACTGCTGTCACAAGTGGAGCACCAACTCTCGTGCTGCAAACATCTCTGACCTACTGATGGTTCAGGAAGTACATTCCTTGGAAGGACAGCAGCTCATAAGTTGGCAGATTGTCTTCCAGATGTTTTAAATATTGCCAAAGAAAGCCAACAAAAACATAAAGTAAGAACAACTGAATCAGTTGTCCTGTCATAGATGTTCCTAGAAATCTCTCTCTGGAGCTGAAATGAAAACTTGGAAGAGTTATTCTGGCCAAGTTAGATACAATGAAAACTAACACAGAGCTTCCAAAATTAATTTATTCCACAATAATTATGCAAAAGAAAAATAAGTACTTCCCTGTGGCTGGTAGTCTGAGCTAAAAAGCATGTAAAATGGGGAAACAAATCCCTAGCTGGGAAATTGTTTCTGGGGACAACTGGATGTTTCAGCTGTTTCCTGATAGGGTCCTCTAGAAAAAACAAACAAAACAAAGCCCCTCACATCTGTGCAATTTTAATGCACCATTTAGAAGGCCTCAGTTTACCATATTATTTGGAAAATGCTTTTTAAAAACTCGAATATTTCCCACAAATACATAATAAATGACATGAAACCATGGAGGAGAAAAATAATAGAAAAATGTTGCAATCAGAGGCTCTGGTAAGCTCCTGGAATGGATTCAAATTAGGAAGTTGAAATGCAGAAGACAAAAATGTGAGTTCAAGGTTAAAGAAATAACCAATCTAGGAAAATGTAGCGGGGGAATAAAACGTTTGGAAGAGGATGCAAATAGGTCTGATTACTAATATATCCTTACACATACATAAAAAAACCATACAGAAACGTAAAGAAAAGGCAAATTTTTGGGGGGACTTAATATTCAAACAGCTTTAAACCATTTAAACTGCTGTCTGAAGGTCTTTAGTGTGTAAAAATGCATAATGGGCATGGACTGGTAATCACAACAGGGACTTCCTGAATCTCAAATAGTTGATAAAGAAGGAACCTGTCCTCAGAGTGTATGATAATAAGCACCAAACAAAGCTGGCGGTTGATGCTTCTAAGCAAGGCCTTGGGGCAACACTTTTAACAAGGAATGGTGATCACTGGAGACCCATGGCATATGCTTCTGGATACCTAACTGGAACAGCATGTCAGCAGGCACAAAAAGAATCGGAGGCTCTGTCTGTAGTCTGTGCATGCAAAAAACCTCAATTTTTTTTTATTTGGAATACCAGTGCTAGCAGGAACTGATCACAAGCCATTAGTGACAATTGCTGAAAATGGTTTGGCAGGCAGATCTCCTAGATTGCAAATATGATAGGATTTACAACTCAAATATATAGAGCAGGCATACACAGAGCAGGCATTCTGTCCAGAGCTTTCAAAAGAACCGAACTCGTACAGAAACAGAGTCTTCCTTGCATACAAAAATTGTTTGGATTTTTTTTCTTTTCAAACAGGGTGTCACTGTGGAGACCTGTCACTGCAGAAAGCCAAAATACTAGATCAAACATTGCAGAAGGTAATACAAGCTATCTGTCTCAGGATAACTAACTGGACAGCACTTACTGGTCCTTAAACAATTTAGAAAGATGATTTTATATAATATGGAGTATATTTTATGAGCATTAGTCCACTGCTGATAAAGAGAATGCATACATGATACTAGTGTATGCAGAAAATGCAAAATGTTTTATATTACATTTATAAATATTAACTATGGGTCAGTGTTGGTGAAATAGCCAAAGAATGAGAAGAAAAACAGTTAATTTCAGAAACATTGGTAAATTAAAAAGAACCAGCAATGATGGTAATTCTTGAAACTTAACATTCATGTGCCACAGCTGAAAGAAATTTATTTATATTTTCTGTAAAAAAATTTCCCATTCTTTTCAGATCATTATTCCTGGTATCCAGAAATAACATTGCTGCAGAAGTCATCTGTTGAATGTGTGATCTCACATACAAAGCTGGAATTTTTCTGCCGTAGCACACATCGCGTGGCTATGTCAGATAATGAGCCACAATTCAATTATTAGGAATTTAAATATTTTCTAACAGAGTTTTAAACACATTACTTCTTATTCAGGCTATCCACAGTCTGATGGTAGTGAGGGAACACCACTTACACAATCTGCTAAGTTCCAGTCCTATCCCATTTAAGAATTATTTAATTCCAGAGCAGTGCTGTGGATACTGAAACATGTTCAGCAGCAAACTTAGATTAAGACTATCCAACAGTGTAGTCAGTGATGGTAAAGTGAGGGATGTCTAACTGCTGTGAAAAAATAAACAGAGAATGTACTGTATTAATGAATGGCAGGAACAAAATCTTGGCAAACCAAGTTGGCTGGCTTGCATTTAAAGGTGATATATGTAATGTCGCTGAAGACTGCTTTCATGAGGAGTTTCTCTTCTCTCTGATGAGCAAGCACTGATCTGTTGGGCAAAGAAGAGGCAGGCACTTCTCCTTCTTCCCTTGATGGGAAAAGATGGACACCAAATCTTAAAAGCAAGTAAAAAGGAGCCCATGAGCCAGACATCATTGGACTGGACCCGACAGAAAGAGAGAGTAAAAAAACATGGGATGTCTCAAAGTAGCATCAACTTAAGGAGACCAGCTCAGACACTGATTGATAACTATGGATGCATATGTTGTACTTTAAGCAGTCTTTTTTTTTTTTTTTTTCCCCTTTTTTTTTTTTTTCCCCTTTTTTTTTTTTTTTTTTTTTTTTCTTTTGTTCCTTTGGAAATGAGAAAAAAATGAAGGAGACTGATCCCCTGGATGGCTCTGATTTAGAATAGAGGTTTTTGCCTGCCTATAAAATTGAGAGAGAAAGTGAAAGATGCAGACACAGACTCATTTTAATAGTCTTAGAAAAGACCAATCATATTATAAGCTCTGGCAGAGTGGCTATGCATGTACTGCTACAATTACGAGTGTTAATTTGCAATGAGATTATTAATAGTAGGAAGAACTAACATTAGTAATATGTTTTTTGGGTTTACACTGGGCAGAGGGGTATCAAAACCACAGTGATCTTCTTGGTGGTAGAAGATGAAAAAGCTGCCCTGGACTTCAGCTGATACGTGGTCAGAAAATCTGGAGTGAGCAGATTTACAGAAACGGACTCCATGGTCTGAGAGAAGGGGGTGGGTAGAACAAAGAGCTCAAAATATATTTAAAGAAAGGGTAATTTTGGGGGAAATTTTGAGAGAACTTGAGGAGATTTTACTGTCGATCTGTGGTAGGCTTAAATCCAGCAAAGTTAAACTCCAGGTCCTTGAGAAGTGGCAAGGACATGACTAAAAGCAAGTCAGGTGGCCCTTTGTGTTTTGGAGCAACTGTTGTGAGGTTGGAAGGCATTAGTAATCTGTACCCATAGCTTTCTTTTTATCTTTGGGAAACTTGTAGAAGGCAGCAGTCTGGATGCATCTCTAGAGACAGCTTAACTTTCACAATGAACAGTTTAACAGAAGTGACAGCTTAGGTAAAATAGTGGGGGAAAATAAACCCAGAAAGGAAAGTGTCTGCATTTTGTGGGTGGAAAAGAGCACAGAATTTTCCCAGTGTCTGTGACTGTCTCTTTTAGCCATGAAATGTCAGCAGTCATTGGTGTTTTGCCTTCAAATCAATGGATTTTGCTCTTTTGTCAGGCAGGTTTTAACCTCCGAGTTTTACTGGCATTGCTTCTGATTTACGGAGATGTAGGAAGATACAGAAGGCACTTTCCTGACTCATTCCTGATTGATAATGTAGAAAAGCACTCTATATCATGGCCAACAAACAGAAGAAAAAATTTTAGTAGCATTGCTTTTTCTTTAAATTACGACAAATAAGAGTAGCTGCAGCTTTTCATATCGGTATTGCACTTTTTTTTTTTTTTTTAAGTTGATTTGCACCTTGGCATGCAATTTGTAATTTGGAATCCAAGAAAGGAAAAATAAGTGAACCTCTTATGAGGTGCTTGTTAGAGCTGGGCAAACTTTTCCCATGCAGATGACATAGCGGTGCTGGGAAACATTCGGTAACTCAACAGAAATCCTGGTCTGTTGTGCCCAGATCTTTGTGTATGAGCCATTTAGTGTGTACGTGTGCATATACATATATAGATATCTGTCTGTACCTATTTATTTTGTTCTACCTGTATTACTCTTCTGGTTTGTATAATTAAATGGAAGTAGGACACCCGACGTGGTATTTCCTGATAGCACCTACAAACAATGGTGGGCAAATTTCAAGGCTACTGTTTTATTGTTATTTTGCAAGGGAGTTAATTCCCATTTCTTTCTGCCATAGTTTTAAGTTTATTCATGTGTTTTAATGATGTCCTACCCTTTAAAAATAACTTCACCTACATGAGATGCTAGATTAACCCTCGGAGCTTGCAGTCATGCTGCTTTGACCAAAGTGGATCTCCTCATCACAGCGGGATAGTTTTCATGCCTTTTTCCAAGAGAGGGAAGTGAACACATCTGTTCTTCACACCAAAAAAATACTAATATTTCTTTCTCCAATGCTGGGATCTCTGAAAAGCAACTCCCACTGTGATAAATAGTGTAGCCATAAAATGGTTCCTTGTCTCTCCATTTGTGTGCCCAAATAAAATACAACGGCACCACAAAACAAAGAGAAGATGGCAACACATACCTCTGTCCCCTTTTCTTCTGAATGTGGCAAACAAACTTTGTAACTTTTATCTACAGTTCAAGATGGACATATTCCAGCCCTCATCTGAAAATTTTAAAATCACAATCCAGTGATCGAAGGGAGCAGAAGCACATCTGTGTCCTTGCTGCTAAAAGATACAAGAAAGGGCTGTATTTGGCATCTTCATGCCTACTGTGCTGTACCTTGCTCTAAACAGTAATTGTGGAAGAACAAAACAGGAGCCTTCCTTGGACTCTTTATGTATGTCTTTCTCCTGTCCACAGAGCAGCTCTCTGCATGCTAACTAACACCACGAAGGAGGCGGAGGCTCTGTAAAGATCATTCTGGTTTCTATTGTTCTCTGTAGTCACAGGAAAATGAACACAGCCTCTCAAAAAGTTCCCTCCCACGGGAAGATACTCAAGGAGAGAAAATTGCTATGAATTTGCCCTCTACTTCAGACACTTACTTGCTCACACAGTTCTAAAGTTGTCAAATGTATTTATACATATAAAATAGCAAATGTTTGATAGTGCCTTTTGTCCCCTGGGACAAGATCATCTGCATATTGCCGACGGGGCTTTAGGCACTGTGTAAGCATGAGTGTTACATGACAACAGCAGGCACACCTATCCTGCCCTGGCCCCAGGCAGGTTAGTCCACCTGTGACAGGATGGGATCGGGCAGAGCTATGACTTCATGGCCAGCAGCCAAGGAGTTGAACTGCCCCACAGGTGTTATGGTCTGAGGCATTTTAGGCAGTGTCTGCACCCTGCTCTCTATTCTGTGACTCCCAGGAAGCTGGCATAGCAATGCATGTCTTTCTGGGGGAAGTAAGTGAAAAAAGTCATCTTTGAATTGAATTTTGTTTTTAAGTGGCTGGAGAAAGGAGACAGTTAATTTTCTGTCCACCTTTTCTTTTTTTTTTTTTTCTCTGAAACTGACATAATGTACTTAGAAACTGTCTGGGCAAAGAAATGCTACTTAAAATCACAATTTGATGAGGTGGGAGAAAGGGAGAAATTCTGTTCTTAGATATTTGCCAAAAGCTCTCTCCCTTCCTATTTCTATTGCGACCGAACATTTCTCTCTAAAGCTACAGGCAGGTTCTGTAGAAGGACTCACTAGTCACGATGTGTTTTGTGTCACACTTACCTGGTAGGTACTCTGCCACCACGGAGGATGCAGAGATCTGCCAGAGGCTCCTGGTTCTACTCATGGGCTTGAAGAAAGTGGTCCAGCAAGGAGAACTGTTCAGGAGATAGCCCTGGCACCAATCCCGTGACATCCTAGGGGTGACTGGACAGGAACTGTCCTTCTAAATGCAGCAGGAAGTTGAGTGCCTCCATATGATATTAACAGGATCAGAGACCTTTGCAGATTAAGTCAGCACAGTTTAGTTAATTTTAGTGTTGCTACCCTAATTTTCAACAGAAATTTTAGTCTTGAAAAGGATTTTCTTGTAGTTGCGTCAAGTCTAAAATAAAATACTCTTTCTGCCTTGAAGAAATATGAAGGAAATAAAGAGAAAAGGCTGGATTATAGGATTCTATACAGGATAAATTTGCACCCAGCAAAAAATGAAAACCCAGAAGTCTGAAATAAAGCAAACACCTGCCTAACAGAAGTGTGCTGAAGAAGGATGTTTTAGACAGCATCAAGTACATCGGTGAAGCCCCAAAAGAGAAGAAGTAAAAACCTCAGTCATAACTGGCAGCAAATAAAAGGTTGTTAACCACATGGAGATCTGTCTTTGGACACTGCCAAATTGAAAACTGAACGGAACATAATTTTGAAGATTATAACTGGAGAGATGATTAGAGGCATGGGGGAAGCTTTTTCAAGGACTTACTAAGGAAATGGGATTGTAATTAGAAAAGGAAATGGAATCAAGAGAAGATTTCTAAAAGGTGAAGAGAAAAGGCTTTTGTAAATAGTAAAAACACATGTTAAGAAGCCAAATTGACAACACAATGTTAGTGTGAGTTCACTTGTAATTTTTAGCCTGAAAATGATAGAGAAGTGCATTTTCAATCTAATTACTTGAAAATTTATTTCACTTTTGCAGCTCTATCAGAAATGACTTACAAGATTCCACACTTGTAGTGAGAAAATGGAAACAGTCTCTCAGTGCTGGAGTGGCCTGATCCGGCCAATACTGCAGATATGCTTATTTCCATGTGTGCATTCCCGCACTGATTTCACTGATTTGCATATGAACATTGGCAAGACTAGAACACTGAATAAATACGTCTCTTTTAAGTCCTGTTTTGGTTTGATTTCCCCCCCACCCCTAAAGACAATTTAAAGAGAAGGAAGCATATCCGATTAGATATTAGGAGGAAGTTCTTTACTGTGAGGGTGGTGAGGCTCTGGCACAAGTTGCCTGGAAAAGCTGTAGATGCCCCATCTCTTGAAGTATTCAAGGCCAGGTTGGATGGAGTTCTAGTGGAAGGTGTTCTTGCCCACATCTGGTAACAAAACGATCTTTAATGTCCCTTCCAACTCAAGCCATTCTATGGTTCTAAGATTTTTAATTAAATATTTCATATATAGTTCCTTAGACAACAGCCACCCAGAACACCAGCTCACTCTGGGAGTCTAATTGGAGAGGTCATGAAGAGAGATAAGTGAAAACCACAGTCTCTGTGCAGTTCAAGAGCTGATTTTGCATGAGACCTCCATCACATGGGTAACACAGGGCCTCTCCTCCATGGAATTTCCTAGATGAAGGGGAAAACAGACCACAGAGGATAACAGAGCTGAAATCCCCACTGCCATTTGGGGTGCAATTCAGCCCCCAGCCATCTCTGTCTGGTGTCATTCTTGGGTTGTTCCAGTAGTCTCTTCTAGACTGTAGTAAAGACCAGAAACTTGGGGAATCAAAAGCTGGCCCTCACATTTGTCTGCGTAGTTAGAAAAAAAGAACAAATGGAATTCCCTGACACTGCTCCGGCAAATTTCACTTCTAGAACGTGGCCTTAGTGGTCCATGGAGTCTGTGTGGGTTTCCTGCCCTGAAACAAACCCAGCTTTAGGGGTCTGCAGGCTGGAGAATTACTGACTTTACTCCTGAAGAAGTCAGTGACTGCAGTCCATGTTCTTGTGAAAGCTGGGATCAGTACTGTTCATGACGGTGTTTGTTACAGGGTCACCACTTTCTTGCAGAAAGCAAGAAGTGAGGGTAGGCAAACCCCACTGATAAAATCCCAAGAGTATCTCCAATTCATAACTGGTGAAAATCTGTGGCCTCATCCCAAACTTGGCTCTTCAGGTAATGCTGATGTAATGTTTCTTATCAGAAAGTATGATTCACCCAGGTACATCTCACAGAATCCTTTTCTCAAACAGCCATAGAAACCAGTTGTTTCACTGCACAGTGAAAAGGTGGCAGGAAAAGGGGATTTTATGCCTGCTGGGTTCAGCTGACATGTCTCCATATCAGCTCACTGCAGATTACCGAGGTACACTTGGGATAAATTAAGTGACTGAAGTGAAGTGTGTAAACCCATCCACAGCAAACACATTGCCTTGCGGGGTATATTTGCAGAGATTATGATTATTGTTTGAGTTAAAAAAAATAAATAGAGGAGTACTTTTCTATATGCTGTATCCTGCCTTTGAGGTGGAGAAAACTTCATAATCCAGTGAGTTGAACTCAAGAGCAAATGTTGGGAGGCTTAGGATCTACACGGCCTTACTGGTGGCCTACCTTGGGCACGTCTGGCCACGAATGCTGATCCTGGCTGGCGGTATCAGAGCAGCTCTGAACAGGCTGCGTGTCTACATCGTCTCGTGCTGTACCTCGCAGAGATACTAATTGGGTCCTGGAAGCAATATAGGCATGGCAGCATGTTGCTGTGTCAAGCTAATTAGTGGTGCTTCTAACAAGCACAGGTGCAGCGGCAGGTTGACATGGCTCTGGTGCTGCCTGTTCAGAGCCACCCCGGCTGCCTCTGCCCTGAGCTCTGCACGACGGCAGAGCTGTCACCTTTCTCACACCGTTAACCTCCTCGGGCAAAAACGGGGTGGATCAGAAGTGAGTGGAAGATTTTGTTATATACATATGTGCAGTGCCTTAGATTCTCCATCTGTGAAGCTGGGCATAATAAAATGCATCTGCCTTTGCAAATCGCTGAAAATCTACAAATGAAAAGTGCTGCATGTTGTCAGTGTTAGAATCTCTTAATTCTTACTCTTCATTATACTCTTTTCCTTGCTTTATAACATATGTGCTGAGACAGAGGTCGCAAATTTCAACCTGCCAAAAAAAAAAAAAAATAGAAAAATGTTGGAAGGAGAAGTAAAAAGCCACCGAGCACTGAACAAAATACGAGCTGAGTTTGTATTATTTATACAGTTTTGTATTCTGCCTACTGCCGAGCACATGAAAGTTAAATATTCCCTGTGCTTTAGAACAGGGAGAAAGTAAGAGCAGAAACTGAAGCAGGATGGTTGGAATTGCAGGTGGGAGAATAATTTATAATGGATAATTTATTCAACAAAATTTTCCTCTTATCTCTTCACAAATTATTCTAAAACAGATTGCTGTTTTCTCAGATTCACTTGTTATGTGAAATTACTTACTGAACAATTCTTTTAAGTTGTTTGTGAATTTAAATTGTAGAAAACGGGGATGCTTTTGATTTGACAAAAAAGCTCCACAGAGCACGCTTTTGTGATCTGACTGGAGTGATGCTGCCTTCCCTGGCCCTCATCTGCCTCCACATAGCTCCATGAAGGTTTGGATCCTTCTCTAGTGGGACAGCTTCTCAGAAGGGAGCTAAATCAGCATTTTTGGCACCAAGTCCAAATTCCTGACCATTTTTTTTCTTAACGTTTTGCGAACACAGGGGTAAAATACTCCTTTAATGTTTAACAAGAGTGATGCAAAGAGCCTCCTGCCTGAAAGGTTGTTTATTTTTCCAGCCATTTCATCTGCTCTGACAGAAGTGTAACCTCCTGTTCCCCAACGTATGCCTTCTTAAAGTCCTTCTCTCAGCCTTTGCAGCCACAGCCACATCATCCCTGTTCACTTCCGGTCTCCTTCATCCATCCCTTTACCGTTACCATGAAAAATTTTTTTGGGAGGTTTCTGAGACTTTAGGACCAGATACTGGTTTGCATTGGATGTGAGGGGTTTGAACAAACTGATCTGATGATTCTGGAGAAAGCATTTGAAAAAAAGCTTTTCTTCCTCATCAGCTGAGCTAAAGTTGTTCCTTCCCTTATGGTACAATATGAGGGGAAGATGCGGAGGCATTAGCCATGTGGCTAGCCCACATACCAGGTGGCTATTTTGTCACCATGCCATCAGCGCTGGTGTCCCCTTTCCCTAAAAACAAGAATAGGTATGCCCGTGCTGGCCTGTGAGTGAACCCGATTTTCAGCAGTTGCAGGGAGGGGTGGAAAGGTTTTCCTGTGTATGAGCTAGTAATGATCCATCTGCAGAACGTGCCACTTGCTTTCCTTTGCGTGGGATGGTAAGAGATCAATTAGAGCAAGAAAGTTCACAGCCCACTTAAGAAGCAATATTCCCCTTTTATCTCATTTCCTTCTCAGGTTTCTACCCTTTTACAGCTGTGTGGCTGGTGTGCTAAATGCTAATGTGAAAGTACTTTATACAGTGCCAAGCAGACATTCTTGTGGAAATGAATTCTCCCTTCTCACATTTGTCTCTTGCTTTCTCACCTCCCTACCCGGCTGATCTGATAGTCCCTTGGTATTTAGGGACAATCCTTGAGGTGCCTGGCCAGCCGCCCATGCCTGCAGACAGCCTGATGCTTGCTTAGTTCAGAGCAGGTTTGCTGCAGTCTCTTTATTTTTCCAGGCAGGCAAGGATTAAATAGTCTTTTTTTTTTTTTTTGATCACAAAAAGAGGTAACTGGTATTTGATCAGCAGCTTAAATGACTGAACAGACTTTGCTGGATAAAATATTCAGCAGGTTTTTTGTGGTTGTGGTGTTTTTTTTTTTTCCTTTCAGTCATTCATATTTGTTTGTGATTTCCCTCTGCCCTTTTAAACTACCTCTTCTCGGTGATTATTGGTCTAATTGTATCTAGTCTATTTAGGTTCTTGTATTAAGCTCATCACTGTGGTGTCTGAACATCAGATCAATGCCGTGTAATTACAGTCACACAGAGCACAATCAACAATTATCAGTGATCACTTTTCAGATCTTGCAACAAAGAAATGCTATCTGAGACATTGCTGCAGGATTTCAGATTTCCAAATATTTGCACTTCTAATTAAGCAGATGGAAGACCTGCTGGTAATGAGAAAACAGGTCTCAGAACTTCTTCCATAGCTAATTTCTGCCCAGACCAAAATAAATTATGCTGCAACAATTCTTTTCCAAGGTAAATAACACAACACACCACTTGGCAAAATGCCTCACAACAACAAAAAAACCCAGAGAAGTGTTTAAAGGTATTGCACTCAGTGGGAGATTTTCACACCACAGTAATAAATGCAACACAGCAAAAACCTACAGCTAGCAGAAGGGAATGCCTTCTTATCTAACTGCTCTGGAGGATATTTGCTGATCAATCCTATGAAAGGATGATATGCTTCCCTGTGTGTCCAGGGGATGAAATAACAAGCCTGAAGGCAATAATGCTCTCATATCATGTTTGAGAATTTTACAAATACAGCATGAGGCTCTGTGACTCAGTCTGAATGGAATTTTTCTTAGCACATGAATTTTACATGATATTTTGATACTAGCTCTTCTGGGCAGTTTTCCTAACACAGTGCAATGTTAGTTTTAGGTGCTTTTTTATCATATTGGTAAATACTGTGACACATTTTGTGAAATGTGCGAGGAAGGGTAGCAAACCTGAAAATTTGAAAATTACCAGGATATTTCATTTGTCCCTTTCTTACTTCTGTAAAGTTTCCAATGCTTCTTTTGTTTGGAAGGAAGAAACAAAAAGCAGCCAAGGAAGAGTTTAGTGCAATCTCCACGTGTGTTTTGCTTTTATTTATTTTTTTTTCCTCCCATGGTCTGTCCTTAGACTTTAAATTCTGCTTCTTGTTAAACAAATATCCTTATGTACCAGATTAATTAAAAAGAAAAATCAACTAGATAGGTGGGGATTTTTTGTTTGTTTGTTTTTTGGCAACAACAACCAAAAAAATCCATGGCTTCTTGTTATTCTCAAATCTCTAAAAGCAAGAGTTCTTGTCATTATCTAATTTCTATATAGAAAACTGGCATGCATGTGGGGGTGTAATAGCACAATCTGATATTCTTGTAATACCAGTTTTCTATAAATAGGGAGATCTGTTATTTATCATTGGAACTATTCATTAAAATAATAAGAAATATATATATACAGTATGGGCATCTGTTACTAGATTTTTAGTTGACTGACAGTTTTTAATCCATTTAGCCAATGCTAAGTGGAACTTGCTGGAATATAAGCCTTTTCAAGAAGTCTTTTCAGCTTATTTCTGATGTGTTCTTATGCCCTTTCTCATGATCTTTGGAAATTTATTTGTTTTTTAAAGATTGACTCCTGGAGTCAGGTGAGTACATGAAAATTGCAGCTTCTATTAAAAAACAAAGGTTTTCATTGTACAAAAGAAAGCTGGAAATTAGACTCTTTTAGGGTTCAAAAGGAGTGTAAGCAGAATACAAAATATATATATATTTTTTTTTTTAAATAAAGACATATTTTTAAGCTATTCCCAAGGCTTTGGGAGGTCAGGCCAAAAGGTTTTGACTATTTGGATTTTGTAACAATTTTAATAATATACTATTTTTTAAGTCTGCAGTACTGTTGAAATCTTACTGACCCATGCTGTAGCGTTACATATTAGTAGTTCTTTACCACAGGGGCTACCTCACTTCAGCATGCTTACCACACTGTTATTTTAAGCATAAAGCATCCACCCTCGGCAATGGCATACATAAGGTCAATGTGCATAAGCCACCTATGTGATCGCATTTGTCTTTTACCTCCACACCTTAAATCCCCCATATTAATATTTTGTCTCAGATCTCCACTGCTACTGTCTCAAAAAAATAGCCAGCCTCTCAGCAGTGGAGCACCACTTACATGGCAGCCAAAACCAGGTGAAAACTGACAAGGTATCACAGAGCATTTTTATACCCTGAAATTACTTGTATTGATAATTTCAAGGTTTCCACTCCAAATTCGTCCTTTTAGTTTTTTCAAAGAAGGTTTTGAAAAGTGCTCTAATGCTGGTATTCACTAGTGTGAATTTCCAGACAGACTGGGAGAGGATTTTTCCCTCAGTCTCTCTCCTGCTCGTGGATGGGAGTTTGATCACTTTCTGTTGTCAGCATTTGTTTTCTTTTCTACTTGATGCACATTTTCCGTGTAATAAATAACATAATTCCAGCTCTTATGGCTTCAGATGGCACAGTGCCCTCTGCTCGAACTCTTTGGAGAGGGAAATACTCCAGCTTACCGTCAGAGTTTCATTTGCAAGCTTTACTTTACCTTAGCCTTATTTTAAAAATTTCAAAGCTTTGCCTCCACAAATCAGGTTAAACTGTACATTACAAGGGAACTGCTTGACCTTGAAGCAATCCGTTTTGAGGCAGAGGTGACGAAGGGGTTGGCAGGCAGGATTTATTGCACTCTGAGGAATGCAGAGGGAGCACATGAACATAAATATACAGAGAAACAGGAGCGGGAATCGCAGATGAATCTGGCAGATAAGACTTGGGCCTGTATCTCTAAGTAGGTTGAAAGTGCGATGGTATCATCTCCAATGGAAATACAATTCAAAATCTTGTTTGGATGGTATATGATGCCAGACAAGCTTCATTGGACAGATAAAACATTATCACCATTATTCTGGTAAGACTGCAGAGTAAGTAGGATACTCAACATACATTACATGCTTGAGAGGTTTGGGGCAAAATGTGTAAGGTAACTGGAAATACTGCACAGCAAACACTGAACAGTGCCAAAGCTGGAGGGGGCTGTGGGATAAAGGACTTGAAGGGCTGCTCACTGAGGCCCACGGCAGCAAAATAAGGCTGGTAGCAGGGTTAGGTGCCCACTTAAGAACTTGTGGATGTGACTTGTAGCTGGGCTGACTATCCTGGTTCTCATTCCTCAAAGCGAGAGGAAGAAATGGCAAGCAGAAAGGGTTGGATGTTGTTAGCTGGTAGTCTAACCCTAACGAAACAAAGAAGAGGTCACAGAGGCATATGTGTGTAAAAAAAAAAAAGGGAGACCCTCCTCATTAAAACTGAGTGGGAGATGTGCTTGTGTGCCCGTTTAGGGACATAATTTTTGTTTGCTGGACATGATTTTCCAATGCCTTCCCTGGACCGATGGCATTGTTGTGATCAACTTTTTCAATGCTCTAGTTCTTTCTTGCTGGGATGAATGCAGTGAAAGTCAAAATGCCTTTTTTTTTTTTCTTTTCAGTAAGGCCTTGCTTTTTGATAAGTTCTTGCCAGGTAGAAACCCCAAACAAGCCCTCCCCACTCCCATTCTCATTGTACCCCCATGTACTGGCAGCCCACCTCTTCCTTCTGCAACTCTGATCCCTCTTTGGTCTATAGCTCTCTGTCATACCTCTTTCAAGGTCTTCAGGGCTTTAGCTGCCCCAGAAAGTGGAACAAAAAAGCAAGCTGAAAACATTGAAAGAGACAACTGGAGGAGAGAAATGAAAGGAGATGAGTAGGCGTGGGAAAAAGAGACAGAACAAGCACAGCTGTAGAGTCAGAACAGACTACATATTTATTTTCTTTAAAAAGGTAAGTGGTTATGTTTTGAAAAGCTCCTGCTGTTGTTCTTTCCAGAAGTAAAGGCCTTTATTTGAGCTTTTTTCATTCTCCTGACTCTTTTTTCCTTTCTCTCACTCTCTGTATTAAAGGTTTAGGATGTGACCTTTCAGAACATGGTTGTTGGATTTTTAGGCCCTTGGATGATAGTAGCTTATTATGTACATATTTGCATAATGAGTTAATTAGGCATAATATGTGGTTAAAATTAACTACACTGCACTCTTTTTATAGAAAGTCAGCACAGATTTCTGCCAAAGTGTCTCCTTAGACACACTCTTGGGGGTCTGTTAGGATTCCCTGCCCACTTCCACATGTCACTAACTTTTGGTGATAAATTTGTGAACTCTGATACTTCATCAATGCAGATTATAGATATAAACCTCCCTACTCTGGAATTTTAAGATTATGTAACAATCTAGTTTTATATTTATTAAAAAAGAGGATTTGATAATGCCATCAAAAATCCATTTGAAATGTACAGAAATTTAAAAAAAAAGAAGAGGAAAAAAAAAAAGAAAATCCACCTTTGTTGTTTTTGTTGTTTTTAATGTTTTCTGTACAACTTCTGTGACAGCCATGTTTCCTGTCCATCCCATTTGGAGATGCAATGCCACTGTGATATTTAAGCTCATGACATTGTTTCACACTTTTAGGTCCAGTCTGTGTTCTCTATCACTGCAGGCCTGTGGTCCTCAAGGTGTTCCACATTGAGCCTCTTAGCTCTCCCCAGGTTGATTTCTGGTAACGTGTTCACCGTACGAGACAGGACACAAGTGATTGCCTAGTTTTTAATGTCACCTCTACCATTTGAAATTGGCCCTACTTTGAGGAGAAGACAACCACAGACTTCTGGGGGGCCCTTCACACCTCAATTATTCTATAAATCTCTAGTTATTTGCACTGTGGAATGTGTGATGAGTATTGATGCTCTAGCCATGGCTATCTCCCATCAATGGACGACAGAAAGTAGGCAGCAGACCTGGATTCTTTAAAACAGAGCTAAAACTCCTAATATCACTGTTCCTTGGTCCTCAGGCATGGTGAAAGACAATCTAGAACAGATTTTTCTGCCTTTTCAAATGTGCAGGCTCACTCCAGGGTTCTAACAATATTATGCAGACATATCCCAACATCTCCCTCCTGGCATTGCATTTCCAATGATCTGTGTGCCGTGGGTCTACATTACATGCACCTGCTATTATATTGTTTGCTCCAGGTGATATAAGAAGAGCTGTGAGTAACAGGAAATAACTTTAGCTCTGTGTCTTTCCTCTTACTGATCATACACCTGGCTATTTTCCAACCATCCCTTTCTCCTTCAGGCATGTAAAGTTCCTCTGGGAAAGCACTGGCCACTGCCCAAGACACTATGCTAGAGTAGATGGAGTGACAGCCTAATGCATTTAAACAACATCTAGGTAAGAACTGAATCCAAAGTAGAATTTAGAAAGCAGCCCTAAAGGCACACTCGCTATTTTTTTCTCTATTAAAATCCAGAAAAGGAAAACCTGCTTTTCGTTAATTCTCCGTGTTCAGTGTTTTGCGCAGCAGGACAAATAAATGGCTGGCAACCAAAGCCGGTATATGCCACCAGGGAGGGACACAAACACAAATCTATATGTTTATTTATAAAGCAACTGCTTTCCACAGACCACTCTCTGGCCTCAGAAATAAAGATGGATTAATCATATTGTTTCAACACAGTGAAATAACTGAAGAAATAGAAATTGGATTACAGTTTTTCTTCAAACAGTTTATCTCTGTAGTTATTAGCCCCAAATCTGGAACATATGTCTTCTGAAAAAGAGACAAACTGCATAGACAAAAAAACTGGCCATTGAACAATAATCTGCAGTTGCATAAAAATGAAGCATTTTCCATTTGCTTTTGTGTACACTACATTATGATAACTTTGCATCACAGCCTCTTTAAGCAGATATTAAAAGGTATGGTCATGGAGCTGTACAGTTAGTTATTTAGACACCATAGAAAAATTTCATGAGTGGGACAGAAGGAGATAAAATCATTCTGCATAGGCCATAAGTAAAATGGATGATTTTTATATGTTTGCTGGAGTGTTTGCCAGGGTGTTTTTGCTTGAATTCTGACTGGTGGGTTTGGGAATTAGGAGGTTCTTTCTAAAGAATGGCATAGCTTCTGGGTGAAGCAGACTTTCCACTTTTCTATATAGGAAAAAGTCCAAAGATGAAAAGGAGGTATAAGGGGTTTATAATTTGGGTAATTCCAGCAGAGTACATTAGTGAAGAGTACTCCATTGAGTTTCCATGGATAGAAAATCCACTGTTGGCAGAATCAGTAAATGGTTGGAAAATTTCAGAAAAAAGTTTTCATTAAAAAGTATAAATGGATTGAGATGGACATCTTTCATAGAATTGTACTATTTCTGAAAAAACTTCCACTGCATAAGATTTCCAACAACGGAGTGGATTTTTTTGGTCTCTTTTTTCACACTGGGGTGGCAGAAATAATTTTTTCTGCCATCCTCAGCATGCATGCTCTTAGGGCTCTCATCTGGTACAGGTTCCTCCTCTGCCTAATTCCCATCTCAGCTGTGAACTTTGGACACTAGTTTCATATGGGATTAAAAGCAGATCTTGTGCCAGGGCATTTCCATGTTCCACTTCAAAGAGGGGGGAAGAAAGGAGTATAGATCAGTGCTTATGCTGTTAGTAAGGAATTTGAGTCCTTATTCTCCTGTTTCCTAGCTACAACTATTATTATAGAAACCTAGAAGATTTCTGATTTATCTCAGATATTTTCACTGGGCAGGGAAAGGATTTTTTTTGTCCATTAACACTTTAAGAAGTTCCAAAGATATGCTGATTGAACAGGATGTCCCAGTGTCCTTTCCTTAACCCTCTGTATAAAAGCATGATTTGATAACTCAAGAAAGCCTCTCTGTCCCCTAGATAAAGGAAAGGAAAGAGAATAATAAGATAACGTGGATTGGATCCACAAATGCCCTGTTATAGTTATTTAAAACTCTTCAAAGGATTCTGTGCTTGAGAGAGATGGAGGAGTAGTGTAGTCAACCATGGCACAGGGAGACAACCCAAAAGAGACATTTATGAAGGAAAAAACTGCAAGTAAGAAAAGCAGGTTTTCAGAAATCAACATGAAAACAGAATCTGCTATAATCATCCTGAAAGGGACAGATGTTGGCTTTCCACCCTCAGCTCGTCTGGCCTGTTCTGTCTCTGAATGCTGAAGCTCACAATGCTTTTTTTTTTTTCCTCCAATTTCAGAAGTGTCAGACAGGAGACATGGTGCCGATGAAAAAACTTATACCGATCTCTTGTTAGCTAACTGCGGTGTTTTGTTTCACAGTTACATGTCTGCACAAGCCGTCATTGTGTCAGTCATAATTACCACCTATTCAGTGCCTCCCTTCAGGTTTCATCACCTTTGCAGTATTAAGCAGCCAGCTGCAGGAAGCAGTCGGCTGCCCTGGAGCAGCAACCGTCAGCCTCTGGATTTCAGGGTATAATTGCTGCCTCAGTGCAAACAACTCCCTCCTTCCCGCATAAAACACCCAATCCATTCTTTCTTTTATCTGGCAGACATCAGAGCCCCATCAAATGTGCTTTTTGCCCAGCATAAGAAGACAGAGCCTGTCTTCTACAGGGATAACGCAGCATGGACAGGATGGGGGACTGTGCAGCTACATGTCTGTGCCACCAAGTGCCACACATGAAAATGTGGCCCAGCACTCTTAATTGGAAAGTGGCTCCAGCTTACCTGTAAACCTCTTTTTCTCTCTACTGTGAAACAATTGTGCTTACCTCTAGCACTGAAATCTAACTGCAACATCCTTGATGACCCTCAGATGTGGGAGATTTTTACTCTCCTGAGTAAAAATTTGGAGTACCTGTGTCTAAACTTACTTTTCAAGAGCTATGCTCTGATGGAAGGGCAGGTAGATAAGTCCTCATCTGGGCCAGACAGGCAGAGAGAAATGGTAATATGAAACCCTAGAAACTGGGAGGCAGATTCAGAGCATTCCTGTCAGGCTGCTGCATGGTTTCACATGCCAATTGCCTTTCCTGTCTTGCCATCCTGTTTACCGTGTTTTATAAATTCAGCTTTGGCTGCATGACCCAGACCAGCAGGCCTGCCAACAATCATGTTGCATTTTGTTAACTGCTTATGACTTCTGGACAGTGTGCTGCTGTGATTGTCACACTCTTTCACTTAAACATATGGCACATGGAGACACAAACTACTCCAGCATGCAGCTTTCCATGATAGATTTTTACATACCAATTGCAGATACTATTTGTGGCTGCTGAGATTGGCGTGGTCTAATCCTGGAAGCAGAGAAAATCCTCTACTCTGAGAAGTACCTGGCATGCTGGGTTTCTTTGGCTTGATTAGGAAAGCCAAAGATGCTGTCAGACTTTTCTCAATCCAATAGAAATGCTACCAAGCTGGGCTAAGTATGTGTATCGTGTTGGAGAGAGAAGAATGACAATAAAAGCTTGGTGGGAGTAAGAAGTGTTGAGAGGCTAACTGAGGAGAAAAGCTATTTCATTTGTATCAGAAATGAGAAGGAATTTAGAGACGCAAAAGTTCTGCCTGGTTAAAGTCCCCACACAGTGAAGTTTATAACATATTTGTCACTACAACATATACAAGTGGGAAATTTTCTGGGTGTTTCCTGCATATGAGACTTTCTGAGATAACTTTGAGACCAAGTCACCATAAGAAAACATAAAACTGTCAAATATTAAAGCTAATATTAAAATTAATAAGCAAAAATAAATAAGCAAACAGAAAGCATAAAACTCTCCAAATACCTGCAAACATTCCTCCAAAGATGCACAACCCATCTATGTGCTGCAGGAGTTCTCTTAATTTCCTCACTTCATATAAGTTGATTCTTCTTTAGTTTTGAGTCTGAATCAGAGAAAATTATCCTAAGGGATTTTACATTAGTTTCTTGCCACAAAATTCTTAATTGACAACCGACATAGATATGGCCTGACGAGAAGGAACTGGATAATGATCACTGTCCCCTTTTTTATGATGAGGCAAAACATGGCACAAATTTGAGGGAGGGGAAACCTGGAGGAGGAACGGGTTCTAATTTTGTAAAGACATATTGCACTCTTCAAACTCACGTATTTTCCACCAGACTTGCTGGATTTGAAAAAATGCAAGACATACAGCAATAAAACTATCCAACTTCACCAATCTCTTTAATGTAGAAGAGTTAATCATGAATCTTCAAGTAGAATATCTGAGCTGCTGTTACACTTCACCAACTGCTGCTTTCACTTGTGGTGTGTTGGCATAAGGAACATTACTTTCGGATCCACTGTAAGCTAGGTCATGGGAAATATCTAAAACTTTTTGGCATTTCAAGCTTCTGGAGTGCTGTGATCCACCAGGATGTGTTGTCATAAGGAAAAAATTAGGTATATAAGTGGTCACTACTGACACCACTTTTCTTCATTTTCCCTGGCCTGTTGACCTACCTTCAGTCCTGAAACTCTCTCCATTCCTCATATTCCTTGCTTACTACTGTATGTTTCTCTTTATTTCTTTTAAAAGTGCATTTAAACAAATGTAGTTTAATTTCTGAATGTTATTGTAAAGAACTGTGCCTGTCTAAATTTACCTCTTCACAGTCAGCTTCTCTCCTGCCATCCATCCCATGCAAGTGCAGTGTTATCCTATTGTCCCACTTTGCTCTCAATTTGGAACAAGCTATGAGCTTGTTCATGAGTGTTATTTCTCTTGTGAAGTTAGTGGACTGGAGTGGAAATTGACTCAGTACATTGATAGAAGTGGAATGGACTGGAAAAGAAGAAATTAGTGAACAACAATTGCTAAGGTGTCCAACTGGTCTAAGCACATTTCATAGCTGAAGAGCCTTGAGCTAAGCATGGACCAGAATCCCAATTGTGAATAAACTGGAATTGTAGGAAAGCTCAAATCAAGACTTTGCTATCTGCTCTTTTCTAGAAATACATCAAATCCACTCAATAAAACAACAAATGCACATAAACCATCTGTAGCTTCTGTCATGGGACAATAGGAAACTGTAACTGAATGGTTCTAAGGATCCTCTTACCTGGTAGTTAATCGGTACTACATGAGATACGCACAAAACATTTTATTGAGAACTTTTTATTTGCTTTTACCAAGAGCACTTTCATGAAGTCCAGTCTGGCTCTGGATGAACAGAAACTGTTTGGCAACAGCTGGTTTTTACTGAGCCAAACCAAACCTGGACATGGTGTGACGTGACTGTATTTTTGCTGAAAGCTCACCAGGATGCTATGTCAGACAAATGTGCTCCTACAGTACAGGTGGCAGGAAAGGCTTGGCCATATGGAGAGGCATTGCTGTTGCTGTCACTGCCAAAAGCTGTACTAGATGCCCCACAAAACAGAAAGAGGATTTACTACAGTTGAAGCGGCTTGCTAACTCTGTTGGTCATAAGATAATTAATGCAAAAATGTTTTCCTTCATTAGAAAAAGCGGAAAGAGTGATGCTAGCTAAGCAGTGGTCAGTATTAAGGGAACGATGTAGTTATGTTGGAAAGGAGCTATAGGAAGGCCTTATCAGTATTGCAGCCAAGATAAAGGAAGTATTTGCCACTCTGTCCCCTCTATCTTCTCTGAGCATATCAGCAGTGAGATCGTGCCTATTGTCACTCTTACCATGAGTTATGTGATTCTTTCACTTTTGAACTGGGCTCTGGCCTGTGATGCCCTCTGTGTCACTCACAGCTACGCAGTAACTGAGTGAATTTGTATCTGCAGACACAGCAATGAAGACAGTGACCTGCCAGCTTTTCAATTCTACCCCCAATCAAAGAGGGATTTATTTCCTGATAGGAGTGTAAAATTTAGAGAAAATTGTGTTTAAGGCTTCAGATAGTTCCTGGGCATCATCCTGTCTAAACTTAACTGCACACCAAAGACAGCCCAGATGGGCAGAGACACCTCAGACATCCCTCACACGGTACCACTGCACAGCAATTAACTTTCATCAGAGGGAGAAAGACAATTTTTAAACCTTTCAGAATATATGGAAGAACTTTCCTGCTCAGACAAAGCTGTCTAGGGAGCTGAAGCAAAGTTGGGATAATCCTCCTCAGAGCCCCTGACTCTTCCATTTCCTCACGCCCACGCTGGTGCCCTGAGGGGAGGTGGCTTGCCAGGAGCAGGCAAGAATGCCTCACAGCCTCTCCATGTACCTGTGAGGAGTTTTCAGACTGACAGATGTAACCAGCTCATTGCTTAGGCCTCGGACAGAGTGTTTTGACTTAGCCCAAGTCAGCTGCAGTTTTCCAAAGAAATGTGTTTGCTGATGACTTACTTGTTCATGGGCTATGTTTGCATAGGTACAAAAGCTGTGAGCTTTTGTAGCAGTTGCAGCTGTGGCATCTCAAGAGGTCATCTAGACTGAAACCACTACACCTAAACTGCCCTTGAAAGGCATTTGTGCAGCCTGTTCTTAAGAGCCACCAGAAGTAAAGATTTCACATCCCCTTCAGCAATTGATTTCTCTGCTAACCTCTCTCCACTGTTTCCCTAAGGTATTTTAAAGTGCTTAATCTAAATCCTTAAGCCAATAATAGCCACATGGACAAGATCCAAAAATAGCACTCACAACGGGTGTTAACACCAGTTCAGTAACCTTAAGCTCCAGATTGTCTGCATAAAACTGTTTGATGGTCACACCAGACTGGGCTGGTACCAAGCAGGAAACTGTGGGCAAAGTTATGCCATGGCTTTCCAGAGGAAGTACATCTTCCCATCACTCCTGTGTCTGCCTAGAAGTTTGTTGGGTAAGAGCATGGACAGAAAAACTTATTTCCCTACAGCAATCCACACAGGAAGTTCATGATTGTGTTGCGGCCTGAGGCAATGATAAAGGGATGGCTCGGGCATGCTCTGAGTCTGCACCACACAGCAGAAGGAAAAGACCTTTTTTGCCAGGAAGGCTGGCTGCTCTGAGGGGAATAGTCCCAAGGTGGAAATGTTGCTTCTGGTGCTTGAATTAGTTCCCCTAGAGCTCATTAGCCTGTCTCCACAAGGCACTGTGTATGACCATATGGATGGAGAGTTTTAGCCACGTCAGTGTTTTCTGAATCACCAACCGGCCCAGTGGTTTAACGTAAGGAAATTAATTTCCTTGCTAGACATAAACAGAACCCAAATCTGGTTAGAATTAACTAGGTGAAGTCTGAGCTCTTTTCTTCACCTCCATGGCATTTTTCTGTATTTCCCATAGAACGGCTCAAGTGCGGCTCCTCTCCCAGGCATTGCTGGGTTGGCAGTCATGCAAGAGACTTTCCAGTGCTTTGCAAAGCTTCCCTCTTCCGTCTGTTTGGGTCCATAAGGAAAACAGGCTGCCTCAAAATAGACTTCTACTTTCCACTCTGACCAAAACCACTACCTGTTGGGAAGATGGCATTTCCCCTGCCCAGCCTAAGAATGGCTTTCTGAGAACTGTGCTTTTTCGGTGATTTGGATTCAGCTGGGCTGAAGCACAGCACAGGGACAATATTTAATTCTTCCTTGCTATTTTCTCTAGCTTTGATTCACTGCAATGTAATTTTGGAAGCTTAATCTAGTTTCATCAGCCATGACTGGAGCTAGAAAACAGGGCAAGTTATCAGAAGATACAGCAGGGAGATAACGAAAGGAAGTTTCATTTGGCACAAATTATCAGGAAATCCTCCCAAAATCAAGCCGTCAAGGAAATGATGGAAGTACATGATTTCACTAAAAATGAACCCACACGTATAGCACAACACACACAAACACAAATACACGGCCCCTTTCCATCCTCTGTAAGTCAGTTTGCTTTCTTCTGGGGCTGCTACAAATATTTTAATGTATCCTGGCTCCAGTCCAATCCTCTGCAATTCCTGGCAGCCATTTTATATCATCCCCGTCATAAGTTTCAGTGTCACGACAGTTTGTGCTTTGATTTTCACTATGCCCAGTACCAGACTCAGCTGTCTGGAGCAGTTCAGGTTCTGCATGCAGGTCTAAGCGCAGCAGCTGGAACAGCTGCCCCAAACAGGTCTTTATCATTTACTCCCTGTGCCATGGGAGTCCCTGGCAGCTGTCTCTGGAGGAGGGCTGTGTTCTCCAGGAGCTTTTTGTGCTGCCAGCAGCTTCTGCAGCAAAAGCAAAGGCAGCTCATGCCTGGGGACCAAAAGCAGCATCACTTGGGGTGTAACTACCAGTAATAAGTCTGCAACGGGATTGCCTGTGGGCATTGAAACTGCCTAATGTTTCTCCAGCCCTCAGAGAGCTGGGTGCCCCCAGCCCTCCCCACAGAAGCCAAGGTCACCTTGTAGGAGGTATTTTGTGGGGATCAGGCCCCACAGGCTCTGACTCCATGTCCAGTTTGTCTGGAGGTGTGTAACTTCTGGCACACCTCAGTGCACCTAATTGTTGTCACTATTAGAGCACAAGGACAAATTGCTGACAAAGAGGGCTGCATAAAAATGCACTTGGGTGCAATAGCTGTGGCAGTATTTCAAACAGCTTCCTATTGTACATCTCCAAGAGAGATGCAAGCACGTGTGCTTTATAATTGTGCAACCATATCGCTGAATATGGATAGCACTTACAAGTGCTGTGTAACGTGTTGACAACTCTGCACACATAAATATGTATTGTTTTTCAGGCACAACCCAGGCAAAGAGAAAAACTGAGTTTTTATTCTAATTTCTTCTGCAACATCTGAGCTAACTGCTACAAGACTTATCAAGAAAAATGAGAGTCCTAATGACTTAACACAAGACAAAGAACCTTAAGACAAAGCACCTCAGATCTCCAAATTCAGCTCCCTAAAAAATTTCCATCTATGGCTCAGATCCTATCAATTATTCCTTTTTATTATCATTATTATTATTTTTATTTTTTGTACAGCTATTAGCTCTTGAACTTCCTAGCTTGTTCTCTACCTCTTTTGGGTGACTTTTCAAAATTCAGATCATTCCACAGTAAAAGCTTTAACCATCCTTTATACCAAGATTCCTCTTTCTTTTTGACATCAAGACTTTTCTCTTTGATAACTTCAAATGTTTCTCCCTCTCTGCAGTGAGTACTTAATTCTCACCAATGGTTTTGCTTTTCTATCAAACATAGCAGTAACGCCCTGAATGTTGTTAATCTGCTATGGCCATTGAGTGCTTTCTTTGCCTTTTTTTTTACTTTCTACTGTGTTTATATAAAAACCACCACTATTTGTTCAACATTGTTGTGGGGGTTTTTGTTTTTCCCAATTATGTAAAAATACTCCTGCATTTTAAACTCAATTAAAGCTTCCTTTATGTGTTAGCAGAGCTGCACAACAGAGGTTTTCATCCTGTGCACTGCTTTCGCTGACTGTGAAACAAATAAAAGCCAAGCTTTTGCATTTCATAACCTTGAAGTTCTCTGAGTAGTTTCACCTCCAGGGCTGGGTAACTGAATGTTTTCAAGCAGCTTAGAGAGAAAAATGGGGAGGGGGGAGGAGAAGGAAGCAGTAAACAAGAATATGATTTCAGATTTTCATGATTTAGACTAAACTGAATAGCAGCAGCAGCAGAAGTAGAGAGAGAGACTGTATATACATGACGGAATGGTTTTATAATTTAAAATACATATTGTATTAGACTTTCAACATAAAAGGGCTAATGTGTTTCTCATAACATCCCACATTTTGTTATTGCTTTTCACCCCATACCAGAACAAATGGTATTTGAGTGCTGACAGGCTGAAGGGAACATGCAGAGACCATGTTATCTGTTGCTGGGGCATAGCTGCAGATGTGGTATGTGGCAACTGTGCTCATAGTTCTCTGCATCGCTACACAGCAATTTCAGGACAGACCTGGGAGTTTTACTGGAAAAGCAAAAGCACTAGAATGGAGGTAGTGACTCATGAGTGCTTATGAGCTGTGCAGCACTGCTAGGATCATGGGGCAGGAAGAATGTAATTGCTCACTCTAAATCATCACTGCCCCCTCTACACACCCAGGGCTTTTTTATTACCACAAGTGATCAAACCTCCCTTGTTTTCCAAATATTCTGAGTCCTCTAAGTTCACTGACTTTTCTCACTGCCCTGATTCACTTGCTCTATCAGTACCAAGTCAAAAAAGGTCTATCCCATCTAGAATTACCAGTACTGCTTTCTCTACCGGGCAAGTTTACCTCAAAGGCTGTTCCTTCAACAGTTGACCTTGTCTGACCTTGGCTAGCTTGTGCTGGGATGGAATTGCAGAAAAGTGCACAGAGAAGTCAATAAGAGACAGCTTTTCAGAAAAAAATGGGAGCTATTTACACCCACTCTACAAAAACGCCAGCCCAGAAAACCCTTGATTTGATATGAGCTACATTTCTGCATTTATAGAAAGGCTGGTGATTAAAAAAAAAAAAAAAGAATGAAAAAAAAATCAGACTTTATTATACAATGAAGCCAGGATGTTCTTTAAATATGCCATGTGTTAGGTGTTTCATGGAATGTAGGTATTTCTGGTGGGAATATAGCTGTGAGATACTGCTTCCAAGGTTTGAATAAACTCATAACATGCCTGTGGTATTCGTTGTCTGTGTTAAACAAAACCTCTTGACACTCATCATTTGAAATAATTCCTTTAGATTACAAATCAATTTGTTAATGGATGTCTCCATATTTTGAAGTTGGTTGAATGTAGGTGCGTATTTTTAATCTTGATTCTACAAAAAGCACGTGTTTTTTTCTGTCTTATATTATGTTCCTGCAGCATCATGCAGTTACAGATGTAATCTGCAAAATATCAATTTGCAAGCAGAAACTTGAAGCTGCACAAGGACGTGGAGCTCTATCTATGATTTAAAAAAAAAAAAAAAGCTTACTCTTCAAAAAGCTTGAGGAGAAAGTGTGGATACTAGTAGGACAAACAGTTCATTATCCACTGCAATTTCAGATACACACACTGGAAACCACTGGCCAGTGAAATGTACCCTGTGTAGTCCAGAGTGCTTCCCTTATTTTTCTCTAGCACATTTATGCACATGAACAAGCATGATTACATTCATTTAGAGCTCTGGAACAAGAAGGAACCCCAAAGTTTACAAGATTTGCCTGGTGTGCTGTGGCCAGTCTCCTCCTTTTTTCATGGGTTCAGCATGTAAAGACACTGAGAGACACAAGGCATAGATTTCATACTTGGAACTTCTGTGTGAAAACATGGCTTCTCATTTAACTGACCTGGGAGATGATATCTGCTCACTAGTAGGATGGGCCAATCTCCCTCACCAAAGACATCATATTCATCTTCCTTTTTTAAGTGCCATAGACCATGACTTTTGACAGGAGGAAGAATGAGATTTGGGGACCAGTCTTATTTTCATTAATGACTTTGAGACAAAAAGTTAAGGCGTGCTAATGTATTTTGTTGCTGGTATGAGGTTGAGGGGCATTGTGAACACAGATAAGGTTAGAAGATAGCATAGAAGAAGCTGAAGAATTTGGTGGTCTGGCAGAAGGAAACAGGGTGCCATTTAGAGTGCAAAAAGTAACACAGAAAATTTATTATGTAGGAGTCTTTTGGTTACAAATGACATGGGAAGAAAAACCTCTGTGCACTAGAGGTTAACTGCGCACAGTTACTATGAGTATGTGATGTGATTTCTGATTAGGAAGCCAAAGGTACCAAACACATTGTGTCTGCTTTGCATGAATATTAATCTAAACCAGAGTTAGAACGTATATTTTTTAGTATGATGGGACTTGTAAAGACCGGTTTGTGGGAAGAATCAAGCTGCTATGTGCTTTAGAACAACCCTGCTTAAGCGGGGAGGTTGGACCAGATGTTGTCCACTGTTGTCCCTTCCAACCCAACCCATTCTGCAACTCTTTGACTCTGTGATTCTGTGACGTGGCAGTCTGCTGCCCTGTGTCCAGACCACCCCCTCCCACAGGCTGCTCAGGCTGGCCCCTGTTCCTTGCAGTGCGCTGGGACTCTCTCCACTGCTCTGTCCCCAGCCAAGCGCAGCCCAGCAGGAAGGCTCTTGGCTGTAAGAAACTCAGGTTGCTCTGTCACAACCCTTCATCTCCACGACTAACTTTCTAACATAACTGGGATGAGAGCAAGCCTCAGAGGAAAATGGCAAATATAGTGCAAATATAGTGCAAATATAGTGCAAATATAGTGCAAATGGCAAANCAAATGGCAAATATAGTGCTAAATATTCTTCCTATACTAAACCCAGAGGGTCTGCCCTAAAACCAATGTCCTGCACCTGTGTACTGAAGGAAGAAGAAGGAAAAAGAAGGCCCTATCACTAAGCCATATTTCTATAAAATGCTGTGATACAGCAGCAATGACCTAAGAATTAAGACAGACTAAATAGATAGCTGTCCTTGAATAGTAGGTATTATGCCTGACGTTAAATGCAAAGCACAGTGGTACCCCTGTAAAGGTAAGAGTAGGAAGGATTTAATCTGTGTTTAGTGAACCATTTAATCTGTGTTTAGTGAACAATGATTACAAAGGCTGCCCATTCAGTAATGAGATTCATACTCTCTTAGTTAATTGATATATAGCAGATAACATTGAAAAAGATCTTCTTCAGTTCAATGCCACTTTATACTACAGTTGTAGTAAGTTAAATAAAGTTTTCTCTGAGCATTCATACGCAGAAAAAAAATTTGTTTGTTTGAATTTGCTTGCAAATTTTCATTGGAGATGAAAGTGGGCTTGCAGGGTTTGTTGGAAGTGATGGAGTTTTTAAGACACATGCCTGTAAACCTTTATATCATGACCTACTATGGTGTTGTGGTCTCAAGGTAGTTCCCTGGCAGAAAAAAACCCCCAATCTTGACATGTTTTAGTTCTACCAGAAAGTGCATTAGGAACAATGACTTTACAGAATTTCTATGAACACAGAGCATGTAGCAGGAATAAAAAGATGACCAAAAAAAAGGAAAGAATAACACAAGAGTTTCTTATGTAATTCCTGCTTATTTGTAGGCTGAATATTTATGCTTAGTTTTTCTCTTCCTGCACACGTGAATGATGAATTTTACATGCACAAAAGCAAAGGTGATTGTGAGTACTCCATGCTAATGGCTATTATTCATGTGCAGATGGCAGCTGTAAGATATAGAGGTGATATTAATATTGCCTCATTTTTCCCAACTCCAACTCCACTTGCTCTCCTGTGTCTGCAGTACACAAGCTGCAGTTTATCAAATGGTCCTGCACTCTCTGAAGGAAAGCTATGAATTTGCTGGAGTGTGAAGGGCTACCAGAGACATTTTCTTTTGACATAATTGTAGAACTATGGTCCAATTTAGCTAAACAGCTGGGTTTTTTTAACTGTCGGGTTTTGCTTATCCTGTGCAATGATTGCCAGAGATGCCATTTAACCCGAGCAGGCTGCGTCCCGGGACCTTGGACCAGCCTAGTCCCAGCAGCTGGTGTGACCCTGGACACAACGATGGAGTACAAAGAGTGACTAGTCCCACTGCTGTACCTGTTGTTGGTGTCCTGACAGCACATGGGATGAAAAATAGACACTGTTTAATGGAGCTGGATGAGACCTTCAGCTGTCTGGGAAGCAGGGAAGGAGGTCCACATATGAAAAAGCAGGGTTGGGACAGACTAGAAGGGAAAGGTGCACAAGTGAGTCTACATCCATCTGAAGCAAGCTGATGTTACTGCATTCTTGGCCTTCCTTTCTCTTTAGCAAACACCTGTGAAGCTCCCAGGAACCCCTATAGCCACTTTTCTGTCCCACACCATCCTCACAAAGGGACAGCATCCTACTGCTCCCAGGCAATCCACTAGCTCCAGGGATGGAGGCTAGTGTAGGAATATGGCTTTGTTAATATGGTGCCAGAGATGGAAATTCACTTTATCTTCTCCCCTCACCTCTCCTCTCTAAAAAACTGCACACTGAAAATAAATTAAATTAAAAGGAACATGAAGACTGAGAAAAATCAATTACTCCAAATTAGCAAATATGGTTCTGAAGGTACTTAAACCTTAGATCAGCCTCTTTCAGTGCATGCTTTCCAAAGCTGTTTTCACTTATGTGTCATGACAAGGAATCTAAAACCGCCACCGTAGCAGCTGAAAAGGGCTTAGTGAAGCCACAGTCATCTTTACATTCTTGCTGACAGTGAATAATTTCATTCAGCCAGCTGAAATCCTCAAATTCTGTAAAAGGAACTTTTCTTGTGCTTCAGACAAGGGAAAAAAATGTCAGGATGTTGTAGTTTCAGGGACAAAATTTTAACAGGGAGAGCTGCATCAAATTTGTCTAAAATCCTGCTGATCTGGTCCTTAGTCCTTCCCAGAAAGTAAAACCAAATATAATGTTTCTGCCCCTTCCCGAGGTTTAAAATTATTCTGTTAGTATTTTTAGCATGAATTTTCAATTCCTTCCTGTTTCCAGAAAAGCAGGCAGAGTTAATGAATTTCTCCATGTCCTGTGGAAAAAGCTCTCAGAGATTAGGTCTTGTGTCTCATATTATCTGGAATTACAGGTGCTCAGTGATCTCACAGCCCCATGTGCTAAATGCTATGAAGACACAACAGAGTCTGCTAAGGAGAGCTCATCTTCTCCGCCTCACGAGCTGTGACTTCCTTACTCACAAGATACTATAAAAGGACTTCTAATATAAATAATGCATCATCCTAAACTGAAATATAATCAGCAGAAATTAATTTGAATATTAATGCATGAGACGTGTATGTTCATCTCTATTAGCTGTCTACAGCTGTCCCATTTTGCTGAGATCTCTGGCCCATACATTCCCTTTCAGCACAGAGCAGGAAGGCCATCAGGAATGTATTACTGTGGTCAAACTAGTCTTAATCACAATACATACACAACCCCTGAGGAGTTGTACTGGAGAACATTGAATCTGGATGCTGTCCTCCATCCCCTCCCTCAGCACCTGCACTCTTTACACACACTTTCTGTCTATGACAACATCCCTTCCAGAATGGGGGGATTCACCCAGCTCACCATCACCACAAAAGAAATATGGAGGTCACTTCGTGTGATGCTGGCTGAATGAATGATGGGTCTAACTGTGCTTATGTGACTGTCCTTACACCAGAAAAAAACTCTTCCTATGCTGCTGAAAGGCAGCTCCTCCTGGGAGCCTGACCTTCATTTTTTAGGGGATATTATTCTAGCTGCAGCTGAATTTATATAAAAGCTACAGACAGAATACAACAAAACAACTGAAAATAAAAGATCCTGGTTTTAATATGGGTGTATGAATGTCTCCTCCACAGGTTTGTACAGCATCAGCCTTGAGTGGAAAAATCACCATGCTAGACATTTTGTGTAAACTGCCCAATCTGTTGCTCTCACATTCCTCACACCATCATAAAGCCTATTACCTCCCCAAGGCCATAACTGTGATGCGGCTGGACAGAATATCCTGAACAATGAAATGAAAGCCCTACAATAAAAAACAAAGCTAGGGTTTGGGATTCATGACAATATATCTGGGGCAGAGTCATTCAACCTGTGGTTGTAATTATTCTCCCAAAAAGCAGCAAAAACTCAGTCATTCAGAGGGAAAGTCTTACAGAGCTCTAGCATTGCTATAAAAAGACCCAAACAGCATTGCCTCTGATACATAAAAATATCTACTTGTACAAACAAACAGGTTACCCCATCACTGTAGATTGAGTAAGTAAAAACAGCTATCAGTACTGCTGGCTAAATGCAGAAATAATACTCAGCTCCTGAAAGAAAAGGATTTGCTTTGTTAAGTTTAACATGCTACGTGGAGAGATACTTTCTAATGATGCTGAATAAGTTGAGAACACAAATCTCACTTAATTTGAGGCTAGAGGTAAACCTAAGCTGGGGTTTACAGCCTGAGTCAATATTCTTCCTCTGTCTTCCCAGTCTTCCTAAATCAGCAAAGACAGGGACTATCAAGAACATATGGGATGCCAACCAGGACATAATCAGCAAAACATGGGACATTCTGAGCATACAAGGCAGATGATCACTCAGAAAGATGTTGATGTCCTTATGCCTATTCATTTATCTACTTGAATCAAAGGAATGGAGGAGGAGGGGGAATGGGTATTAGTAAGCAGGGAGGGAGTCTAGGCATGATTAACAATAGGTGTGAGACAGGAAGAACTAGATTAAACTGATCCATATGCAAATGATCTGAGTCTGATTGAATCAAACCATGCACAGTTTAATGACTATGGTAAGATGCCTTTATCTCTGCCTGGATGTGTTCTGAAAAGAAGGACTGCTCCAAGATAAAACAGTTTAATAAGGAGGTTTTTCATTACAGGGTCGATCTGCATTTGCATTTCTCTCTCTGAGCCACACAGCTTTCCTCAACGTCCATTCCTTCCCAAGAGATTAGTCGGGTATGTATCGACACACACCTTAGGGCATTGCATTAACATATGCGTGAGTTTCAGCTTGGTCCTTCATGACCTGGACAAAACATCTCAGAATGAAGACTAAGTGGAAATGTCTTATTCTTTTGCTTATCTACTGAGCATTCTTTGCCCTTCTGTTATTTTGAAGCTTTGTAAAATCTTTTCAGTATTCATACACTGATACAGAGAGAGAATATCGCTTGGGTACTTACAGCATCATGAGCTAGACTCAGAATGGCGTCATGGGTGCGCACAGGGTGATAACTCCAGCTTCCGTGAAGTTAATCTGATTTTGTGGTACTGTAGCTGAGGTCTAGCCCTCTATTTCTAAACTATGTGTTGGTTTCTTCCAAGTGGCTGCCTTTGAACAATGAACAAGGTAGCTAGGCACTGCCTCAGCCTCACCTGTTATATGCTCTGCTTGCTGTTACAGGTGCAAGTGAAATAAAACAGAGGCAACCTTCTCCTTCTTGTGCAAGTAAGACAGAAATCTCCAGGGCTCTCAGGCTGATCATAGGAAAGACAGCTGACAGATGCCTGTGCTCAGACTCCAGCAGAAGTGGCATGTAGTAAGTACTGGTATTCTCATCCAGCTATGACTAAAGCTGTGGTTAGCAAAAGCTCTGAATCAGACTATACCTTATTTTTACTCTAAAGCATAGTAAGCAGTGCAAGTTCCTCCACCTCGAAGAGATCTAACCTGGCTGGAACATTTTTCAGTGGCCATCTATGGATACTGTGTTCTTCCTCACTCAGGGCAAAGTTCAAATACTGTATTTTTCTCTAAAGCACACACTAATATCTGTATTCACATTCTACCTATTGCAGATAGAAAGTGCTTCAATCTCAAAGTGCTGATGCTGCATAGTTACTCTCCAGCTAATACAGGCAAATGAATACCAGTGGTCATCCAAATGCCTTCATGAAGAAATTGCTTTTCACAGCACCTGTAGTTTGTCTGTGCAATAAGGACCTCTTGAACTAGGCTGGTTAACAGTCTACCTACTCAACCTCAGCTTCAACTGATCAGCTTCATCCTTCTATCATGGACATGAGAAATTTCAATAGAAACAAAGCACTTGAACAAAAAATTTTCCATTTATTTCAACAGAAACAATCACAGGCCTAAATGCCTTGCAGACTGGGAATCCAACCCTCTTATTGCATATTCCATCATTATTAACTTCATTACTTCTTTTCCATCCCTGGGCTGCTTCATGACTTTAGAAATTTCTGGTTTTATATACCAGAATACAAAGGTATGCTTACATCATATATTTAAATTACTTTGATTTCAGTTCCACTTCCATATCTTTTAGTTTTCTTGACTCTGTGCTGATGTGCCTGCAGCTTTGCATTTCATCATTAATTCTGGCTCAGCAGCTACCAAGTCCTTTCTTATCTTAGATTATAGTTTTTCCCTGTATATATTCCTTTAGAGTTAATGCTACAGCCACACCATCTTTCCTCACAGACTATGGGTCCCACAGCAGTAGAAGGCTGAATCTTGTTAACCCAGTCATAAAACACAGTTGTGCCAACAGTTAGAAGAGTCCTACTTCTGTCCCAGCTTACTGCTTTTTATTATCATCTAAGGTATCACAATGCTGATGGTTCAAGGGCAGTCAGGGTAACAGAACAATCAGTTACTGGTGGCACAGAACCTACATGCCCCTTTGCCTTGTGAGAAGATGCACTCCCAGGGCTAGGTGTGAAGGAAGTAGTTTGGAAACCGGCACACTCCTCCTTACCCCTTGGCATGGTCTAACATGTGATAGACTCATAGAATCATTGAGGTTGGAAAAGACCTGTAAGATTCAGTCCAGCCATTAACCCAAGTCCACCACTAAACCATGTTCCTAAGCACCACATCTACATGTCTTTTAAATACCTCCAGGGATCATGACTCAACCTACTCCGCTGGGCAGCCTGTTCCGATGTTGACAACCCATTCCATAAAGAAACTTTTCCTAATATCCAATCTAAACCCACCCTGGGACAACTTGAGGCCACTTCCTCTTGTCCTGTCATTTGTGACTTGGGAGAAGAGGCCGGCACCATTTTGAAACAACCTCTTTTCAAGTAGTTGAAGAGAGTAATAAGATCTCTCCGAAGCCTCCTCTTCTCCAGGCTAAACAACCCAGGAGGGATGGATGCTAAACAAATACAGGACAAAAATATACTGCTTGTCCCAAAACGCTTATCCTTGAAGTACAAGTAAATACTGACAGATGAGAGATACAAAGGGTTAATGGGGGAACATTCACTGAATTTAACTTAAGAGAGCTGACTGCACTGAGTGCTATCTGCCAACGTGCTAATAACAGCTGCATCGATAGACCTTGCTGTCAGGCTCCTGTGGGGGCAGTTCAGAGAATTCCTAATCATCCCTCAAAGGATCCCGTCTGTCTTTATGGATTAAACAGAGAAATCAGATTGCTAACATGGTGAATTGAAGTTGGATGCTTAAAATTAAGTGATGTGAATGTTGCCTTTCCTCCATTCCCACTTCCCACCTTCTACCTGATGATGGACATGACTATAGGCAACAGTATCAAAGGGCTGCTGAGTTTCATTTGAAGGGAAGCATTTTTAAGTTCAGATTTGAAGACAGAGAAGAATGCAATTTTGTGACTGTGGCAGGGAGTTTAAGTGAAATCACAGAGATGGGTGTTGAGAAGTGTAGTGAGGGGCTGATGGAGGCTGGCACCACCACAACAATCCAAGGCATGATATGGAGTGGCTGTATGTTTTTAGGCCTACACTCAGGCACAGTTCCAACCTTCCTTTGATTAGGTGCTATCAGATGTTTCTTGGAAGTCTCTGCTCTTCTTGGGCTCAATCTGGATTGGTATTAAAACATGAATTCACACTGGCATGCTTTCTCAGGTGCCTGTTACAAGGAACAAATTCATCGTCTTGCAGTGAACCGCTTAGGGTGAGATTCTGACCATTTTGTAAGTCTAGTTCACCTTTGGTTTCAGTGACCTCAAGATCCAATGATTCCATTCTAAACATTTTCATCTTCTTATGTAGGTGTTCCAGTGGTGTTCTGGCATTTCCCTTCCCCCACAGATGGGAAGGATGAGTCTCTCTGATTTCAGATTCTTAGCATCTGTTGAACATGACAGTTAAACTCTGTGCAGTCCTTTCAGTTGTCCAGTTTATATTTTCATTTTATAACCGGAGGAGCTGCCATTCGCAATCACTCCGGACCTGGTGTGAATATTTAAAGCCTTCATAACTTTTTGAGTGCCAGTTGTGGAATAGGTCTGATGACTATGATCTGGGATGAGTAAGGACTTGGACTCTGCCTGTGAATTCATGGGAGGAAGTAAAACTGTCGAAAACATCTGCTATTAATGCCATCAGAGTGTGCTTCTGCTTTGTTTGTGTAATTTTATTCTGACACCTTAGTCCCATGTCATTTGTACTTTTGCCCCTAGGATCAACACTGGATGCTGTATTGAAAGTTGAGAGCAGGTATTTATTGTAGGCTTTGAGCCATATCTAAATGATGTTTGATCTCAATGCCATTATCATAGCATAGCTGTCTCTTTTCTTCTTTCCAATTCTCTTTCATTCATAGGGCTGAAAGACCTTTTAATCTTTATGCAATTTCCTCTGCAAGATCTAAATCACCTTGATATTTGGCAACATTGATTCTGTCTTTCCCTTCTTGATTGCTCAATCTTAGGGAATTTCCTGAATAATAAAAATTATGTCCATATATGCAAACGTGGTCATAAGGTCTCTTTTGGCACCTTTTCTCTATTTATTATATCTAATTTATAGAGGATTTGTATTAGTCCAAATGTGTTCTTTAGCAGGCCCGATCCAATTTCTGTTTAAATCTATGGCACTTTCATGATAGATCTTAATGGTCGTGGGATTTAGCCCAAAGCCTGGTGTATTTAAGTCAGTTTTAATCTGAAGGGCCTGTAATAAAACCAATGACTTTGATCTTCTTTTCTGGGAGTTCAACTGAATCAGAGACTTTAATTTTTCTTTTTTAACCTCAAGTAACTGCATGTTAGCTGGGTGACTGTGAGGACAGTCCTCTTCTGCACAAGTTGTTCTTTTTGCTTAGAACAGTGCATAGAACTTTGGACTAGGAATAGGAAACTATTTTCATTACAGGCAAAACTGAAGATACATAACATACAAACTTTACTATAGAAATAATTACCTATTTCTATTAAATCCTAGTAATTATATGCATATGTGTATGTATATGTGCGGATATATATGTATATTTACACATACATACATTGTATTGATGAATTAAGTTCAATGTTTTTTTTTTCTTTCAGGACATTAAAGCAGCACTTGCCCTCTTCACCCTTACTGGACTCTTTCTTGGGCTGAATCTTGATGTCTTTTATAATCTGGGCTTCTCAAATAGCAGTTGTGATGAAATTTTTTTCTGATATGCTGTTCTATCCAGTAGGAATTGACTGTAGATCACCAAACTGTGACCAAGTAGTAACAACTTACAGATGCTGTCAAGATTGGCTTGATATGAACTGGTGAGCTAGAGGTGAGGGAATAACTTACTAACCATTCTTTTGTACCACATATTCCCTAGCACTGACAATTTAACAGAATTGCCAGAATGCTCATCTATTACAATCACAAATCAGATGCCCAACAACCTTAGCGTTTTAATCTTAATCTGCCTTTGTTTCTCCCCTTGTTTTCTCTTTCCCCTCTGCCCCTAACACATACAAACAGAGAGACTTTCCGCTTTTGTAAATACAATGGATGTTGTTGTCAGTTCAGATAAGACCAAATGCCAGATAGGATAGCAATATTTTCAGTCCTGGCAAATGCAATCATAAGTTCAGTTTATTAATATTGCAACAGTTGCACTAAATGAGATCACTTGGATAACAAAACATTTATCAACAAAACGCTGCCACCTACTGAAGTTTTGCAAACAGCCCAGATGATTGGATAAGATCACAAATTCACTCTGTCACAAGCTTATGGTCTTTGCTGAAATCGTTCTGAGAGAAAAAAAAAGTAAGAATGATAACCAGCAAAACAAGACAAGACATCTCTTTCATGCAGTCTGTTCAGCAAGTGTCAGGGTAAATCCTGGAGAGCAACCTCCAAAGAGGAAAGGAGATTTGGCTTTTTGTGCTCAGTATGCCGTAGAGTTTTCAAGCATTGTGGCTAGGGAGCTCATCTTATCAAACACTTGATAAGATGTGTGGGCTTGCAGCAGCCTATTACAAACTTCCAGTTTTCTTGTGCTGATGTTCAAAGCTTCTATTCAGGCCCTATTAAACTGACATTACAACTTGCCAGCATTTTGTTGCGTTGCACCACCCCAGGTTATAAAGGCTTTGTAAATAAATATAAAAGAAGTCTTAGTGATTACAACAAATCTTGTAAATTTTCTGTTACAAGATCTCAACCTACTAAAAATTATCATTATTTCAGGATAGGTATTGGGCATGCCATGAAACAAGAAATCCTGCACACCATACAGGTGTGTCAACCAGCAGATGATTAGACATGCAAGGGCTGACAAGGCTTTGGACAGGAATTGTTGCACCCACTTGAAACTGCAGACAGCACTTCTAGACTGCCATAACCTAAAATGGCTTTTAGGCAAGAATGTGGATCTCATTTCCTAGTGTCTTGGGAGAACTGCTTTGTGGGTTTAGCTGTTAGTTATTGGTAGAAGTATTTAAAGAAAATGCAAACAAAATTATTAATGGTGCAACTATTTTTTTACATTATGGGTAGAAAGGAGTATTTATGTTAATCAAGTAGAGCAAACTCAAAGAGTCAGGACAGTATAGTTTAGGAATTACAGTCTCAGTGCCATTACCTCATGCAGTGGGTGACCCACCTTTACCCTTGCAATACTATTCAGTTTCTGATTTGTAATGATCACAAAATTAATAATTACCTCTGAAACATCCCTGGATGCTAAAGTTATAGACAACTTACCGGGCATGAAAAAATGTCTGCTTTTTAAGATGACTAAAACAGCATTTAAACATGTGCATAACTTTAGGCATGGGAGTAATTCCATTGAAATAAACAGGACTACTCAAATATTTCTGATTTTGCATGTGCTTCTGTGCTCTGCTAGCTTAGGGGCTAAGAATGGATATGCTTATTTAAAACAGTGTTTATCTACTAAGCCTACATTCGGCATTACTGATTCCTTTCCCTTTCATCAGACAGATACAAGGAGTTCTCCATTTTTCTAGCCTCCTTCTGGGTCAGTTTCAAACTTTCTTCTGCCTTCCAATGCATTTGCATTTTATATCTGATGTAGAAAATAGTAGCTATAAACCCAAACCCTGAGTCCCGAGGGAGTAAAGTGGATGACTTGAAAGGAAACACTCAGAGGTTAGTCTAGATTGGGGGACACAATTCATATTATGCTGGGGCTGCCTCTTCCTGACCTAATTTTGGACATTTTTGCACTGGGAAGCAGGATCTCCTTTCTTTGGATTTAGCTCTTTGGAATTACCCTTGGGTTCCCCTTCACAACTTGACTAACCCTGGATTCATTCTCTCTTCCTAACACAGAAATTGTCCTTACTTCTGTGATGCCAAGAGTGTTTCATACAGGACATAAACATACAAACTCACTACTGTTTTGGGAAACTCCAGCTAGTGACGAGGCAGACCCAGAATCTTTAACTTGACCTGGCCGCTATGTTTAACTTCTTTGCAGTAAAACCTACATCTTTTAGTCTTCAGTGGAGCTCTTCCCATTGGCCTGTCTGTATTTAACTTCTTCTATCAGGATTTGTGGTTATTTCTGAGCTCAGCTCCTGGCCTGTCACTCAGTGACACCATTCCTCTAATAGCATCTAGAGATTACTTCTTCCGTGGGCATCTGGAGACTTTCCACAGTTGTACTGTACCTTGCCCTACGTCCACATTAGTGAACAGCTGTGAGAAGCCACTCCTTTTGTGATAAAAAATGTCTCAGAGAAGAGACATGAGAATACAGGTTTCTAAAGACAAGCTATTTATAGAGCCAAGAAAACAACTCATTGATTTAGGGCCGAAGTCCCACTGCAACCTATTGAGGGCATACTCGCTCAGCTCAGGGCAGAGCCATGTCAGCTGCTCCCAGAGGCAAAACAGCTGTGTCTGTGGGGGTTTCCAGCCCTCTGGTGAAACACTGCTCATGGCAACTGTGCTCCATCATTAGAAGCTCCAGGGGAACGTACAGGACCACCCTGAGGTACATGTGCCCACAAATAGGTCTGGCAGCAAACAAGAGTGTACGCAGCCAGGCCTTCATGCACAGTGTGGAGCTTGGCAGGTTTTGCCCTTACAGATCTGTGTGTCCTGTGAGTTGATATGGGTGGGGGGGACAGGGATAATTTTGATAAATCGTTTTGTACTGGAATCTGCGGTGGCACCAGGGTGATGAAATGAGCTCTTACTCCTTGCAGTGAGAGAAATCTCCAAGCTGTTAGAAGAAGCTGTGGCTCTCAAACACAATTTTTAACCTTCCTTTGATCACTGCTTTGGTTTCTAAACCACTGGTGGGGTGGGAGGAGAGATCTTGAGGAGCTCCTTACTAGGCAGCACTGTCTCATTTAGGTGGTGTCATGATAAATGCCTATGCAAGATGCTAGCTCTCAGATTGGAGAAAATAAGTGTGTTGGTATTGCTACAGTGGCAGGTCTGATATCCTCAATGTGTACCTTCTGGAAAAGCTCTCCCCCTCTTGCTGCACAAGCATGCTAACAAAATTTAACGTCAAAAAATCCATTATGAGTTTTAGTAGCTAGTCAAAACAGTATATTTTACGGGATTGTTTTAATCAACTTCAGTGAAAAGAACATTTTACTCCATCCAGATACAATTTTTGAAGGCACCACATCTAGGGGTTCTCTCTTGCATATGACTTACCTGGATGCTTTACAAGTATAACTTTCTGTATGTGTTAGATTTTCTAGTTACACCTATCAAAGGAGTTGGTCACTATGTCATTTAATTAGCAATGCTTGTTAGTTTGCATTTTTGTGGTCAATAAATCTTTACCAGTGAAGATCAGAGCATGATCTCATTTTTCATATGGAAGTTTAGAGTAGAGCACACATGCAAATATTGTCTGTATGTTTAGCATAGATTATCCTGAGCTATTCCAATGTGGAGGCAGAGCTTGGGCTGGGGAGAGTTAGGCATGAGGAGCTTGGCTGATTGTGGCTGGTGGGAATAGCTCCTGAGTGGTTGTTACTTGCCTCTGAGCAGATTAGCTTTGAAATAAAGAACTACTATTTTCAATTCAAGGTTCTCACAAAATTGACAAGCAGGTAAAGTTGTATGAAGGATTTGAAATTCTAGAGCACTGTGACACTGCCATGACAACAGGCATGGCACGCAGCTTCCCTGTACCTTGCTAGGGCATCACATCCTGCTGGACTCCAAAGTGTCTCCATAAGCTGGCTGCAGGAAATATGGTTTCTACAGAGAAAAATCTTAAAAAAACCCCCAGCTACCTGAGAAACCACCTGAGCTAGCTAGAAGCAAAACAGAATTGACACAAGCAACACTTTGATACACAAGATGGTGTGCCTGACAAGAGATGGGCTCCTAAGCAGTCCAGATTTGTCACTTTTGTGTGTCCCACTGTCAGGAACTTCTCCTGGAGGTGACTGCATCTTGATAATTCTTTTGTTAAACCCAGACTGATTTTCACAGGAGCAGATAAATAACACAAACCAGCCAGTTATTGGTGTCTATGGCATTCACTGGACATGTGGGTGTTCAATTCTACCCTCCACTAGCCATTGTTTTCAGTTCCTGTCACTCTGGGAAGCACCTCTGAAGAATTGTGTCACTGCCTCAGCATAATGGTACGTGTCTACTGTCAGAAACATGCACATCTATCTTTTAAATTAGGTGGCCATGAAGCAGCAGGTTTGATTCTTAAAAGACTGAGTGGAGAGTCTTCCCTCCTTCCTTCCTTCCTTCCTTCCTTCCTTCCTTCCTTCCTTCCTTCCTTCCTTCCTTTTGTTTTTAAAGGCATACACAAAAACTTCTGGAAATGTCTGTAAATGCTAACTCAAATTTATTTTTTTTAAATGCAAGAAACCACTCACTGTATGTTCTATCATAGAAAAAAGAGATAATCATAATCTATTGTAAATTTTGAGATAAAGAATAAACTACATACCATGGACATGAGTTTTTTACTTCTTATATTATCCAGGTCCTTTAAGATGCTTTTAGAATGGGTATAAATTAGCTCCAACTATAATAACTATACATACTTTTTAGCTTTCATCATGTTACTTAAAATTTCATTTTGTTTACCGTTAACAAAATGAACAACATTTGAACACCTTCACTCTTTTTCTCACATTCTCATTTCCTTCTGAAAAACGAACATGGATATTGATAATCAAAAGCCATTACAGAGAAGATGTATACCACATTTCTGGAATCACATTACACCACTATAAATTAATTTTGCATTTTGCCTAGAAAGAGTAAGCAACATTAACCTGGTCCACACAATTGATTCAGTGTCACTGTAACAAAGTCATAGACATCCTTCTGCAGACTGTATCTGTTCCTGTTCATTCAGACAGTTAATCCATAGCAGGTCAAGATCATGACTTGCCAAGAACATATGAAGCATCCTAACTGTGGAGTAAAGTTGTTCCTCTGTGAGTGCAGAGGTCCACACTTGGAAGGAAGCAGTGCTGTGCAATGGGATGAAGGGAGACTAGTGCATAGCTAGCACATTTGTGGCTGTGAGGTCCCCCAGCGCTTACAACACCGGGCAGTGGGTGGGGAGGGAGACCTGCTGTTCTGCTGTTTTCCTCAGACAGTGCAGCAGTGCCCACCTTGCTGAGGGGGAGACAGGGAGCTGACTGCAAAAGTTCTGCCAGGAGTAAGTCAACGCAGCACCCCAGGCACGACACTGATTTGCACTGACCATTGCACGGTGTGTATAGCGCTGTACCAGCGGTGAAGCCAACACTTTCAGCTGGATTTCCTGTCTCTTCTCACTACAGATGCTCCAACTTAACTAAACCAACATTTATATTACTTCAGTGAGTTTATTTATTTATATGGAGACCACTGTTCTCCACTTGGCACTGTATGAGTTTCTTCCCATTTCATGAAGCCAGCACCTAAATAATCTGTAAGCCAGCATTGTAACTTCCCTGCTCTTTGGCATGTGTTTAAAAGTCACACTACACAGATTTAAGGCCGGTGGATGGTAAAGAGATTAAATTTTCAAGTGCCAGCTCATCACATCAGGTTGGCACAACTCCTGCTGTGTTGCTGAATTTACTTGAACCATTTATTAAGGGTGTGGGGCTAAGGGGAGTCTAAGAAAAATGGTTTCTTTACCAAGACAGCAAATAAGGAAATATATGTTTTAAAGTGCAAACTCTTTATTCTGAAAAATTGGGCATTATGCCTTGTGTGGTGTATGCCCTGTCAGAAAATTACATAACTATGAATGTAAACTATGTATTTGTATTTGTGGTTTTATTACAGGAAGCTCAGAGTGAGACCTGGGAGAGCTGGACACTCATGGAATCTACCAGGTGAAAATAATGTTTGTGATCTTCCCTGTCAAAGAGTTAGTAAACCACAGGAGTGCCAGGAGCTCATTAATGTGGCATTCTCAGACTGCGTCCCATGAAGACAGGGAGAAAGACCTGCACTTCTGTAAACGTGCTCCTTTCTTAAAGTAACGGCCAATGGGATGGGACCAGCCTTGTAACAGCTCAAGTCACCATTTCTGGGGACCACTAGAAGGTTTCAACTCATTTTCATACTAGAAGCTTAAGGGATAAAAGCCCCAACAACCCAACCCTTCATCCCCTGCCTTCTCCTCCTAACAGCTTACTGTTGGGTCAGGAAGAGATGAATATAATTGCGGAGGTCCTCTGCTCCCCGCTGGAAATACTGTGCTTAGCCAGAGGATGTCATATAGGGCTTTGGCTGAGGAAAGCTGCCAGTCAGGTTTGGGTTCATAACTTGCAGATACCGAAGACATGTGTGCTAACAGATACTCCAGCTCCTGCTATATCGTTTACAGTATCTGCAAACAATGAAATATAATGCAGGTATATCCTGATCCTTCATTAATCAGGAAAAAACAACATTAGAGGAAGCGCTGGGGGCCCAGCTCTGCTTTCCAACATGTATGCACCTTAACCCCCATTAATTTCAGACAGAGTCACATGTGTGTATCCTGAGGGGGTGATTGCATCCTACATCAGCTACAAGTGACCGAGAGAGGGAAAATAATCGGCCTGATACTGGTCATTTGGACAATGTGTATTTGATGTGTCAGAGTCGTTCCAACCTTCCAGTTACCAGATGTCCGTAAAAATTCATAGCAGGCTATTAAATTTAGCAGATCCCGTCTTAATTAGATTAGCTTCTGCTCAGCATGACAGCAGAGTATTTCACTGATGGAGGATTTATAAAGATTTCTGGTGGGAATTCTTTATGGAAGATGTAGTCTTTTATCCAATGGGATTTACAAATGGAGAGGGGGGAGGAAGGAGAGAAAGCCCTGATAAGGACACACAAACATTGTCATGGCATGTTAAAACATAAATGGGAGCTTTTATTTTATGGATGTTCTCTTTTTATTTCTCTTTCTTAATACGGACAGGCTGTGCGAGCATTTTTTGTGTCCTTGCGTTATCAGGCCCAGCTAACATAATGGCATACGGGTGGTGGAAAACTACAAGCAAATTCTTGTTGTCAAATTCCCTCCTAAAACTAGCACCAAAGGAGTACTCAATGTTCAGTTGCCTGTCAGGTCATGAGTTATTTTTTCACCTACAGGAAACAGAACTGTACAGTTTGTCTTGGGCTGATTTTATGTGCTGCAATCCAGCATCTATCCATCCATTGCCCTTCTTTCTTTAAGGTCACTGGAAAAAAAAAAGACACAAAAAACCCCCCAACAACCAACAAACCCACTTTCTTATTAATTCTGCCTTTGTCCCACTGCCAATGATTTTCTGGTTTTCTCTGCACAGGTTTTTATGGAAGATATATACCGTTAATGGTGACACTGGTGTCAGTAACAGAACGTGAGCAGCAGCAATGCCTGTGCTCTATTCCCAGAGTGTAGATAACTTCATAAAGAAAAAAAGGTGGGTGGAGGGGAGGGGAGATCTGGATAATTTTTCTTGTCATTTGATTCACCAGTGAAAAGGTCACTCCCTGTAAGAAGAGACAGTCTTCTCTCTGAGATGTCTGGGGGAGGAGCAGGAATGGCAGAGACAAAATGGGGGGGACCCTTGCTACCACGCAGCTTTTGTGAGGTGGCAGAGCAGCCCTTCTGAGCACAAGGGCATGCAACGCCCAGAGTATGCATGCTGGCAGCTGATAAAAACAGAAAGGGTCCATCCCTTGCTCACGCTGCAGGCTGATAGCATTCACATCATACACCGTTTGTTACTAGGCAACTGATTAAATATACGTGCTGGTCCTTCAAGCAGTGCTTGCAATTAATTAACCAAAGCATTTTCATTTTGACTGTCTTCCGTCCTCCCCTCCCCACCACCAACCACCTTCCCAAATGCTGACATCTGACACAAGTGAGAGGGATTTGATGTTCCTCCTGACCTGTGGTGTAATAAAACAAAAAATGGAATCTTTGAATAGTGGATGTGGTCTACACCTGGGCAGTGGACACCTCTGAGCATCACTGGTGGGTCCAGACAGTGGTGGGCACAAGAAACAGACATTTTGCTTTGTCTTGCCAATGTAAACTTTGTCTTGTTCAATGTAAAATTGTGATAAATTACCACAGGGCAGAGTCCAAAAGAAGTTCTGCTGCCAAATCTATTTGAAGTGCACTTGTATTGAAGGATGGAAGTTGGGTCTTCTTTCTTGGTTTTAAAATTTGGATTCCTTATCCCTAAAGTACTCACTCTCAAATTTAAAACCATTATGGAGCACATTTGCATGTGTACATATACAGCCACATATATATATATATTGTGATAAATTTAAGTATTTATACAGCTACTAATATATATGTGAGTGATGTTAAAGCCCAGATGTCACCAACTCTAAGTGCACACTCATCTGTCATAGCTGTTATGCTGGGACCCCAAAACCAGGCAGTCACTGCACCACTGAGCTCACAGTGTCTAAACTGCAATGACAGGCAAAGTGGAAGAAGGGATCTAGACATCAAAGGTTGTTCAAGGTCATACAGGGGGTCAGTAGCAGGGCTGGGAATAGAAAACGGCTTTTGTTTTTGAGATCGCATTTTCTAATAAAAAAGAAAAAAAAATCAGTGAGTCATCTCACCCCAAATCCTCCCTCTAATTTTGTAATACAGTTGTCATATTAAACTTGTATGAAATAGACTGGAATTACACATGGAAAATGGGTAACTACAAGGATCCTGGAAGATCTGACTGTTCCTATTACACTTGATCAAATGCAACTGTCAGCTGCTTTGGCAGAGATCACCTTTGATGATTAAAAGGAGAGGACTACATTACAAGAGGGTTTGAGCACGAAACCACTTGCTGCAATCCACAATTAAACAGGAGAGGCTATTGTTCTGTTTCTGACTGGGAACAGAGTTACGAATTTATTGGAGTTCACAGGCTTGCTGCAGAGCTTGTCTTTAACAAAATTGTAGCCCCATTCTGTATCAGAGCTTCCTACCCCGCTCAAAACCTCGAGTGCATTAAAGAAGCAATTTAGGGTTTATTTGAAGGGGGAAAAATAGAATGTCGAGTTGGGTTTCTTTCTTCCTTCCTCCCACTGGCTTTCTGCTGAGGAGGGAGGGATTTGAATCAGCAGATTCTCAATAGCACTGTCGCCTATCAGAGCTGGTATAGATTCACTAGAAATGGGTAAGAAGCAAATAATGAAGCACAGACTAACTGACAATTTAAGGGGTTTTTTTTAACACACTGGCCAGCAGCTGATTTGGTGTGAACCATCTGTGGAGCCACGCTGCTTTGTGCTGCCTGTGCCTTTGAGTCAGAACTGGAACGGTACCTCTGAAAAAAGCACTCTTTGGGTTTTTGACTCTTTTGAATGAGTCAAGGCCATTTTCCACTCCTGATGGGACTCAGTTACCTTGGCCTGCTTTGCTTTGACTCTGGCCTGTCATTTTTTTGGCCTGTACTCCATTTTGAATAAAGAAGGGCTTGTGGCTTTTAATAGCCTTGCATGAGCTAGGTGAATTCGCATGGTGGTAAAAGCAGCCCCCCAGCTGCCACCCTGTCTGCCACACGTGCTCACAGCCTGTGGTGGTGACAACTGGCACAGGTTGTCCCTTATGAGATAGCAGATTAAGCCTCTCTTCTCCAAAAACGCCTGGTTGCTTTCAGCAGTCCCACTGAGTAGTGCACTCCTCCTCTTTAACTTTCACTGTGGCTTTGCTGACCTTTGAATGAGAAAAACATTAGTAAAGAGCAATTTTATGCCCTCATGAAGAGTTATGTTACTAGGCAGTAATGGAAGCAAAAACCAACCTCGCCAAAAGATCTCAGCCTCTCAACCTCTTTCCACTGCTTTCTTTAATGGTGCTGCTGCATTGTTAATCTACTTTGAGCTCATCAGTGGCTGGAAATCCCACACAGATGATGTGAAGATGGTTCAGGATGCCAGTACGGGCCCTGCTCCTCCGCCCTGCTAATCCACAGGGGTGGAGGGAGAAAGTCAGAGAACACCTGTATTTCTTGCAGGTTTCTACATGCTGCTCCTTTCCTCTTATCCCTATAATGATTTATATTTAATTGACTTGTAATTATACCCACTTTTCTTTTTTTCCCCCCCTTCTAGCTCATCTCGCTTTTTCCATACCCATATATGGTTGGTCGCCAGCCTCAATTTTTTTCCACCACAATGAGGCAATAAATCCTGTGGGGCTGGACAGGAAACCCAGCTTGCCAAGGAGAGACAGGATGAATATCTCCTAGAGACAGCCAGAGGTTTGAGTGCGTATTGTCCATACAGCGTATTTCAAGGAGTGCCCAGGGCAAGCCTGGAAAAAGTTTTATGTCTGCAACAGTATTTCTTTCTGGAAAAACAGATTTAAAAAAAAACCCACTGTGTATTTTTTGCTCCTTTTATGTGTGTGGAATCCATGATATATAGAAGTTGGTTCATCTCAAAATTTCAGCTAGGACCTGTTTTTTATAGGCAAAAAATAATCACATAGAAATGCCTCCTTCAGAAAATGTGCATTTGCTGTCTCTTCAGCTATATGTGTGTATATTCCTCAAGTTGGAAATGACTTCTGGGATCTTACTGCTCCAAACACCTTCATTAAAAACACTGAGAAAGTTTTATTAATACTTTCTTGGGCTTGCAAGCATGTCTAGGCTCATTGATGTTTATGCTTCACTGCAACACTGGTGAACTCTCTGATCACACGTTCCACCCAGCTGCTTATTCCTTTAAAGGCAGCAGAGATCCTGAGACACCGGAATATTGTAACAAAACTCTGAATAACTCAATAAAATGGTGGTAGATGGCACGCTAATGACAAAGTGACTACTCTGCATGTTCCGTATGGAAATACATACTGCGGATCTCTTTTGAAGGAATTCTTTCTGTAAGACTACTGTGGTATTTGTAGCCCGGAAAATCCACTCCAGGTCTTGCAAAACTATTATTTTTCAGTAAGAACAGGATGGTTTTCAGACACAACATTATCTTACTCTGCACACAATGACATTGCTTTGCATCCTGGCACAGTGGTGCAAAATCTCCGTACTCAAGAAAGTAGTGCTTTCAAATAAGAAGAAGAGGTTACCATTGCTGCTTCTAGTGTAAGTTCAGGGGAAACACTCAGAAGCAGAATTTGAGGTGCCCTATTATAACTGGCTACATTAGTCACTATGTCATTCAAATTAAGCCACTTACTGACACAGGAGCTGGTTTGTGAACATTAGGAAAAGAACTGGATCTTTGGTTGTTAGTACATGCACAAATGAAATTCCCAGATATACACAGTCTGGGAGTACAGCATCACTTAGCTGCACTATCTCGCTTGCACACATACGCAGCCACACTCCTAAAGGGTTTGCCAGTGCAGTGTAGTGTTGAATTATACAGGCTAACTCTACAGGCTAAGTCTACAAGCTAGCTCTACAGGAATTATCTTGGGGACCGGAATAAGTCTAACAGCAGTAGCAGGATACATTAACTCGCATGGCTGAGTTAGCCTGTCTGGCGACCATGATGATTAGAAGGCTTCTAGGATTAGATTGCTGGAGCTAAGTCATGAAAGCTACCTTGGGGCTTTCAGTGTGATACGGTGAATTGTGACCCTCTCCTTCCCCAGCCCCCACCCAGCATGGAGCACTTTGCAGGACACAGGCTATACCTACTTGCATTCAAGATCTGGATTCTTAATGGAATGAACTGGCCCAGCTTCACGGTGGAAGTCAGTGGCATAGCTACACTGATTTACACTGACAGACTCCTGGCCGAGATGTTTCAGTCTGTCAGTTGTACTTACCATGCTCTGCCAATCTGGGGGGGCTAGTCATAGTCTTATTCCTTTTAATGATGATTCTGCTGCAGTTGTCTTTTTTTGCTTGTTGCAGTTAAGGCCAACAGGCACTATTATGGTCTTCTAGCTTGGTCTTGCAATGATTTTAGCTTTAAGGGATAATTTTGAATAGCACTGCAGAAGCAGTAGCAGCTTCCTTACACTGCCAGACGTCAAGGCTCAATCCTTCAGTCTGCTTCCCTCATGTTTCAACCTGCAGAGTGTTATGCTAATTTTGCTTGCAGCTTCAAGTCAGCTGAATTTCCGGCTGGCTTCAACTTAAGCTGTTTTTATTTCAAATAAGGTAAATTACCCGCTTCAGCCCAGGGCTCGGTTTCCAAGCTTCCGTTCTGCCGGTTTTCAGGCTTCACTTCCAGCAGCTCTGCATAATCCCTGCAGAAGGCATGTCCTCCACTCCTCCTGTGCCAGGGACATGCTGCTTTGCTTGGCTGCTCCCGGGGCTTCCTCCTCCCTCTTCTCTCAGGACTTTTGGTCTGAAATCAACAGAAGTTATTTTTAACCTTTATTTAAGAGACTTCTGCTAAGAGCAGCTTGCCAGTCCCTAGACCCTCCTCCCTGTTTGTCTCCAGACTTTAGGGAAGCTCCCATTGCAGAAATGGAAAGTGTGCTTGACAGTCATCCCCATTATCGGCCACAATTATGCAGTACACCTGATGGGGCTGAGAGCTCCCTAGCAAACCCATGGTTGCCAGCGTGCCTTTCCCGAGGCTTAGAGGGCTTGCGAAAAATTCAGTAGTAACAAGACTGTGATGGTGTGAAGGTAATCCTAATCCGAGACAGTAGGAGAAAGTAAAACCAAGATCATCTGTGGAGGCAAACCTTGGTGGCTTGCCATGGAACCCAACAGTATACACAGTCAGATTCCTCTAGCCATGGAGAGAGAGGACCATGAGGAGGTCAACAGCTCTTAGAACTCCAGCCACCAGAGCTCACTGCAGTACACTGCCTGTGTGTGTGTGTCAGCCACCATGCACTTCCTAATACATCAGAGAGGTCAACCACCTCTGCCGTTGTGCCTAAAAAGCCTGAGACAGGTTCTCTCTAAAGGGATTACAATCAAGTAAACAATCCAGATAGATGAAGGAAAACAAAGTACAGAGAGATGGGGTGGCTTACTTGTGGCCACATGGCAGATCAAAGCTGAGATATCAGTCTCCCTCACTGTACTGATCCCATTAAGTGTCATGGCCCTGTGGAGCAGGTTAGTGTATGCTCCTGCTTCAAAAACTTCAGGAAGCCAAATATAAACCTAGAAGAAAACTGCATGAGGCATCATATTATAGCATAAAAGAATAGCATTTCTTTTCTTGCTTTGTGGAAAGCTGACATTTTATGTGCTGTGCGTTGGCATTTCCTGTGATATTGCCACAGGCACAGGACTCAGACGAATTGTTCAGGAGCACATTAAATACTGCTTCATAGATATAACTTTGCACAGGAATCTGTTTTATGCATGTAGGATGGATAGGCAAACCATCATCTGAGACAGAGATTGTTAGAATCCAAAAAATATTATCGAGGTGCTCTGCAGAAATCTCCACTCAATAAGGGTAATCCAGCTCCCATTTCTCTATGATTTACTCAGAAGTATCCTTTTTGGTGTTATTTTATTCCCATTTTACAAGACTTACATTTGTCTTGGTTCACCCTTCATATGTGCAGACAGTTCACTTAGGAACATAGGACAATTGCTATTGTGGTGGTCTGATCCTGTCCAGCAGCCAAGCTCCCACACAGCTGCTTACTCACCCTTGCCCCCACAGCAGGATGGGGGACAGAAGAGGAAAAACAAAAGTGAGAAACCTTGTTCAATTGGTGAAGGAAAGAGAAAAGCAAAACCACAAGCAGAACAGCCAGTCTCCAAGCGCTGAACACTTTGGAAGCCAAAAAGCTCCTTGTTCTTTCTCTATCCCTGTTTTCATTGCTGAGCATGACACTATATGGCGTGCAGCATCCCTTTAGCCAGTTCAGGTCAGTTTCATGAATGTGTCTCCTCCCAACTGCTTGCCCACCTCTCACCTATCTGCTCCAGGAAGTGAGGACAGAGCAGAAAAAAAGAGAAATCTTTGATGCTGTGCAGGCACTGTTCAGCAATAGCTTAAACATTAGTGTGCTCTGAACACTGTTCTAGACACACACCCAAAGAACAGCACCATCAGGACTGCTATGAAGAAAATTAACTCCATCCCAGCCAGAATAAGCACAGGTACCTTTTTAAAGATACCCTGCTTCAGAGAAGATTGTAACTGTCTCTGAATCAATAGATCAAGGGGATTATACAGGGAACATAGGATCCATAGGCACCTCCAGAGAATGGTCCCTTGGATATGGGTTTGTCGCACTCCTTTCACTACCAATGCCAAGCTTTTCATTTCAATACCAAGCTTTTAGATAGCTGAAGTGAATTGAAATGACCTTTATTCTTCAGTGATCAACCATGAGACTTTCTCCTGTTCTCTCTTTACCAGTTGTCATGCTATACCTATCTATGTGGTTGTTATCTGCCCCACAACAGGTTTCATGTAGCTCATAATTTTACCTTTAAATACAGTAACTAAAAGCGATTTTAAACCTCCCTTTCTCATATTTCTCCTCAGAACTGGATCCCAGAGGTTAAAAACATATATTTTCTCCTAGTGGTGTGTATTTTTACTGAGTAAGGCTTGTGAATGCTTCTTGGCCAGGGATCCTACCTTCTCAAATGTAGAGTGGAGATTCTTTGCCTATTGTTAAAAGTGACCAAAAACCTGAGACTGAGCAAAAGCTCTGAACTATGGTAACTGTCACCCCCTAATAAATATTGATTTTTAAGCATCAATTCTAAATAGAGATAGCTGTCAAAGCCCAATAAACCAAATTACAGTGCAAAAAAATATATTTCATAACTCTGGTTTAAATATGTGCCAAAGCTTTTATAGTGTAACATGGAAAGACAGAGATTCTACATGGCCTTCTTGGTACAAGAAAGATTTTAATTAAATGTTATATATATAATATATAATAAATAAACAAATGAATAAAATATTATATATATTATATGATATATATTGTACCAATATAGCCTCTGATTTTCCAGGCCCCAGAGAATCTAAGCATGAGGAGCAGAGCAAGAAGAAACCCAGCCATGTCAGACCTTTCGGCAGCTCCTTTCGTTGTTTCTCCTTTGAGCAGGGTGGGCGGACCCTGAATGTGATGGCCAAGCCAAAAACAGGTCATGCCATCTGCTAAAATGAAATCACAGGATTGTAGTCTTTTCTTTATTGGCTTTTTTAAAAAAACTTTTTCATAAGTTTTTCAAAAAGACTGATGCTTTCTCAACCACCACTGCATGGTCAGGAGTCAGCTTCCTTGAGTTGACTGTACAGGTGCCTGATGTATTTGGAGATGTTTAAGAGAAATTCAAAACCTACCCACACATATAAATAGTTTGTAGTGTTCTCTACAAAATGTTCTTCCCCTGCGTGTGTTTAATTTCATTCACTATGTCAGTTTTCTTATTTTTTTCATCCTCTGCAATTTCTCATGACACAAACTTTGTCACCTTTGCTCTTCACCATGGTCTTCAAATCATTAATAAATATCCCAGGCACATGTCATATTTTTAATCTCGGGGGCACCCTACATAGAAGCCCTTTCCATGCTGAGATGGACCATTTGTTCCTCCTCTTTGTTTCCATTCCCTCAGCTGTGGGCTTTTTTCTCCCCCTATCCATGCAGGACTTTACCTCTCACCTTGTGGTTACTAAGTTTCCTTTATAGCCTCTTCTCAGGAACTTTATCAAAAGCCTTTTGAAGGTCTAAATAAAATACAGACACTGGTTGTCCTTTATCCACTGTTTTGTTAACTCTTTTACAGGTCCTGAAGAGGGTTGAGGTTTCTTCTAAGACAGAGGTCATGCTGGTTTGTCCCTACCATAACACCCTCATCTACTGCTCCTGCTTTATAAGAATGTCTAATGACTCCCCTGCACCAGGAGTGTTGCTTAAGAACAGAAAGCACAGGGAGACACTTGTCTGTGGAGACTTTTCCTTACAGCCTTCTAGCGGGTTGGTTTATGCAGCCTTTAAGCCCTGAGGTAAGGAAACAGGAAAACAGATTAATAGACATTGCAATCTCCCCCAAGATACTTCTAGATAAACACAGCCTTGGGCATTTAGAAAGTCGGATTTATTACACCTTAAAAGAGGTTCCTGAAAACCATGGCTGTTTTATTTTAAAGTATGCAGCCAAAGGCATGCACTTCTTTAATCTTTGCCACTCTTTCCTGATAGACAACCAAAAGCACAGGTCCCAGGGTTTAGAAACAGTTGTGTATAAACTGGAAACAATCTCAGCAAGCCTTTAGAACAATGAAGATCTCTTTGGGGGCACTGAAGTGGATTTGAACTAAAGCCAAAACACATTTCCAGTGCACAAGCTGTACAGAAACAGACACAAATGCACAATTGATATTGGTAGGGTAATATAATTGCCAACATTTTCCTGGAAAAATGAGAATGCAGACAGTGATGTTTGAAGGTAGGTGGTTTTTTATGCTCAAAACAGCACTGAAGAGCAAACCCAGGCCTCAGTGTTTGGCTGGCGCTGGAAGTCTGGGATCCCAGCTGTGACCCTTGTTGCCTGCAAAGTGGCATTACCAGTGTACTCGCTTCTCATCACTAGCCGAATGTATCCCAAGATCTCAACATCTACCTGCACTGTACTCTTGGTGGGTGGGTTGCATATGCCCAGCTCAGTTGCAAACACACAGCTCAGTTTAAGTATTTACTTTTGGAGACCATTGGAATTTTTATGCATTTTACCTGAGCTAAATGTCTTTGAAAAAGTGGCCTTGCCATTTAGCATTTGTCTCTTTCTTTACCTCCACAAAAGAAGGAACATGTATTTGTTGATTTGCTTTTGACATGCGAAGGAAAGGCTCATTGTCCTAGCTACTCTCATCTTGTAATTTTTTTTCCCCAGAGTGATCCCATTCCCTCCCTTCCCTCAGTTCCCAACAAACAGGTAAGTACTGTAGTCGGAAATGCTCTGACTCCTCAAAAGGCTCCCTTCTCTAAGAGTTTGTGGTCTATAGTATTTTTTACCAAGATAAAGGTAAAAAGCACCCAACTCCATGGGATTATGCTAGAAGGGACTAATTTATACCGATTTCCATGCCAAGTTTATAATTTACTAAAAAAACACTGTAAGTTTCTTTTACGGACCCTCTGACTTTGTTGCTCCTTTTTGACAATGAGCATCTGCGAATTTTGGGTGCTCCCTTCCCCTTAAGGGTGGGACACCACAAGGGATCTTTTTTTTACTTGCTAAATCTGTTACTTTTTGGTACTTGTGAAAATAAGGATTAAACTCAGGTCTCTTTGATGCCATGCTGGTCTGGATTTTTTTTAAATATTCCAATATCATCGAGAGTGATCTCAGTTCTGAAAGGAACTGCTGGTCCCTCTGGAGATGCTGAGGGCTGCTGGAGAACTGTAAACCCAGCACTGTTCATAGTCATAACTGCTAAAATGAGTACCATAGTTCTTGGACTGGAGCACACTGGGGTGGTTATTATAAGATTCCCTTTTTTTCAAACTGATTGCTGCCTCAGATACATCTACCTCCACATGTAAGGGGCACCCACACACGCAGAAAAAATCTGCTGATAATGTGTGTTAGGGACTGGGGCTAGCACTTCATATTTTGTCTTCCCTTCCATTGTGTCTTCACAAGCCTCCCTGGATACACCTCGTCCCCAGCATTTGGATTTGTCTTTTTCTGCACTGCCTCAAGCACAGTTTGCTCACGTTTAGGTGATTTACTAAAGGCTGCATAACAGCTTGGAAATATGCAAGGCTGTTTTTGGCAGTGCTGGTGTAGATATTTCAGTGCCCTGCCTCAGATTGATAGTGTTGCGCAGGGAAGAGAAGGCAGCTCTGGAAAATGTTTGAGTTCAAAAGGAAGAAGAATCTCTTTAGTCACTCAAGCGCTCAGGAAACCCAAGACTTAGTGGGACAGTTTCCTCACAGTTGGGACTGTCCCAGAAAATCAGTGGCATTTGAAAGCAAGATCACAGCCAAGGAAAGTGCTGCAGTGATGGAGAGGGCCCCAGCCAGTGTAAGTGAAATGGCTACTGCCTCTGCTGCAGCCAACAACTGGCAGGGAGACTTGGGGTTCAGTACTGCAGAAAGAACAGCATATTTAGCGATGTCACCTTTGCTGCTTGAAATATCTGTGAGGGTTTGGATCATATAATCAGCTTTTAAAATGAATGTGGCGCAAGAACTATTTCAAGTTTCCTCAGATTATATTTAGGGCCTGATCTGGCAATTTCTTGCTTTCTTTCTTCTCTTTCTCCCCCTCCCTAAATATACATATCCTGACTGACTCCTATGAGATTAATTCAAACAGAGCAACTGCTGGATTAGACCTTAATCCCTTTTCCATCCATTTAAATCATCCTGAATGGCGAGGGATTGCAGTGTGTTCCAGCGCTGGCCTAAGATTCATTTTATTCTGGCATCTTGTTGTTTTGCATCTGTTTTTTGTCTTTTTTCTTTCTTCTTTTTTTCTTTTTTTTTTTTTTTTTTTTTTTCTTTTTTTTTTTTTTTTTTTTTTTTTTTTTTTTTTTGGCAAATTCTCTGGCTTCAGTTGTATTTGCAACTTGCAATCTTACCAATATGGTCTGGCAATGACATTTGTCTTGAGGGGATCACTTTTCCCCGGTCTGGCTCTGCAACAGCCAGTCGGTTCTTATGAAACATCCCTCTCCCATCCGCCTGGCTCTGCTCTGCAGCTTCATGGGGTGTGAACTTTGAAAGGCTCAGCTCAGATTATCCACATTTGTAATTTTTTTTTTCCCAGCAGTATCCCTCCCCCACAACCAGTCACTAGCTGCCATACCCAGTTAAGATGACAGCGCTGCCCAAATAGCAGAGGGTGGGCTACTACACAGAAACCTCTTTGATATAGGNGGGTGCGGGCAGAGATTCGGGTCGGGTGTGGGTGCCAGCAGGGGTGAGAGAACGCCGCCGTCTCCCAGCCCGGAGAGCCACGTCGTGTTTTAGCCCAGCGGATAATCCAATGGCCTGTCGCTCTCGGCCCCCACAGCCTCTTGAAGTCCGCTGGGTGTGGAGGGGGGACTGGTGTAATTTAAGAGGAGACGACTTGGCCGTCGCAAGGATGTAAACCAGCCCGGGGCAGCACTCGGTGAGAGCCCGAGCCCCAGCAGGGCAGCCAGACTGGACTGATCCCTCCGGGAACATCAGGCACATGATGCGGGTGCATCAGGCACTAGAGGTGCAATCGCTGCCTCGGCAGGGTCTGCCCTGGCCTTCTTAGGCTGCCAGGCGGGANGGTGGGCTACTACACAGAAACCTCTTTGATATAGGAGCTTCCTCAAGGGAAGCGGCGGTCACCTCCCAGCCACCAAACTCTCGTCACTCTGGGATCCAAGTTCAACAGGAAGCACCTCCCTGCACAGCCTGAACTGCGGCGGCGGGACGGGGGCACGGCGGCCAACGCAGTGACACTCCGCCCCTGCAGAGCGAGCAGCCGCGTCCGTGCAGCCCCGTTCTGCCTCCAAACACTGCGCAGGGGCGGACCGCGGCCGGGACGGGGCAGGGCGCGGGCAGGGCCGGCGGGGGTGCGCTGAGGGCCGCGCTGCGCGGGAGCGGCCGGGGCACG